>CM053622.1:572893053-572921510 GCA_028646595.1 Phalanger gymnotis
GACTTTCAAACACAAGAATCAAGAGAAGCATGAAAAGGTAATCAAGAAAAAGAACAAGAAAAAGAAATTGCAAGGGACTTACTAAAGTTGAACTGTTTACATTCCTACATGGAAAGATGATGTGTATGATTCATGAGACCTCAGTATTAGGGTAGCTGAAGGGAATATGCATATATATATATATGTTTATGTATATATATGTATATGTGAGTGTGTATGTATGTATATATGTATGTGTATATATGTATATATATATACATATATATATATATATATGTAGAGAGAGAGCGGGCACAGGGTGAGTTGAAGATGAAGGGAAGATATCTAAAAGAAATAAAATCAAATTAAGGGACGATAGAGGAATATATTGAGAGAGGGAGAGATAGAATGGGGTACATTATCTTGCATAAAAATGGCAAGAAAAAGTAGTTCTATAGGAAGAGAAGAGAAGGCAGGTGAGGGGGAATGAGTGAATCTTGCTCTCATCAGATCTGACCTCAGGAGAGAATACCATACATACTCAATTGGGTATCTTACCCCACAGGAAAGAAGGAGGAAGAAGATAAAAAAGGGGGCGATGAAAGAAGGGAGGGCAGATGGGGGTGGAGGTAATCAAAAACTTTCGAAAAGGGACAGCGTCAAGGGAGAAAATTCAATAAATGGGGACAAGTTAGGAAGAAGCAAAATATAGTTAATCTTTCACAACATGAGTATTGTGGAAGGGTTATACATAATGATACGCATGTGGCCCATGTTGAGTTGCTTGACTTCTTAGGGAGGGTGGGTGGGAAGGGAAGAGGGGAGAGAATTTGGAACTCAAAGATTTAAAAACAAATGTTCAAAGAAAAAAGTTTTTGCATGCAACTAGAAAATAAGGTACACAGGCAATGGGGCATAGAAATTTATCTTGCGCTACAAGAAAGGAAGGAAAAAGGGGATGGGAGTTGAGTGGGGTGACAGAAGGGAGGGCTTACCGGGGAACAGGGCAACCAGAATATGCGCCATCTCTGAGTGGGAGGGAGGGTAGCAATGGGGAGATAATCTGTAATTCAAACTTCTGTGAAAATCAACACTGAAAACTAAATATATTAAATAAAATTTATAAAAAAATTAGAATGGAGCAAATGGAATCTAATGACTTTTTGAAAAATCTAGAAATCATAAAAAGAGAACCATAAGAATGAAAAAAATAGAAGACAATGCAAAATATCTTATTGGAAAAACCACTGACCTGGAAAATAGGTCCAAGAGAGATAATTTAAAAATTGTTGAACTACCTGAAAGCCATGATAAAAAAAAAAGAGCCTAGACATCATCTTTCAAGAAATTATCAAGGAAAACTTGCCTGATATTCTAGAACCTGAGAGTAAAATGGAAATGGAAAGAATCCATCAATCGCCTCTTAAAAAACATCCCAAAAGGAAAACTATGAATATTGCAGCCAAATTCCAGCCTTCCCAGGTCAAGTAGAAAATATTGCAAGCAGCTAGAAAGAAACATAATCAGTATAACACAATATCTAGCAGCTTCTACATTAAGGGATTGAAATCTTGGAATAAGATATTCTGGAGGTTAAAGGAGCTAGGATTAAAACCAAGAATCACCTACCCAGCAAAAGTGAGGATAATGCTTCAGAGGAAAAATGGATTTTCAATGAAATAGAGGACTTTCAAGCATTCTTGATGAAAACACCAGACCTGAATAGAAAATCTGACTTTCAAATACAAGAATCAAGAGAAGCATGAAAAGGTATACAGGAAAGCGAAGTCATAAGGGACTTATTAAAGTTGAACTGTTTACATTCCTACATGGAAAGATGACATTTGTAACTCATGAGACCTTTCTCAGTATTAAGATAGTTGAAGGCAATAGACATACATACAGACATACATGTAAATATATACATATACATACATATGTACATATATATATATATATACAAATATGCATATATACATGGTGAGAGAGGAATACATTGGGAGGAGAAAGGGAGAGATAGAAAGGGGAAAATTATCTCACATAAAAGAGGCAAGAAAAAGCTCTTTTAATGGAAGAGAATGGGGAAGGTAAAAAGGAATGAGTGAACTTTACTCTCATCAAATTTGGCTTAAGGAGGGAATAACATACACGCTCTGTTGGGTATCTTACCATACAGGAAAATAGGGGTTAAGAGGAATTAGAGGGGGAGGATAATAGAAGGGAGGACAGACTCGGGGAGGGGTTAGTCAGAAGCAAACACTTTTGAAAAGGGACAGGGTCAAAGGAAAAAATTGAATAAATGGGAGAAGGGATAAGTTGGAGTGAGATGTAGTTAGTCTTTCACAAAATGACTTATGTTTTGCATAACTATACATGTATAACATATTGAATTGCTTGTCTTCTTGAGAAAGGACGTTGGGGAGGGAAGACGGGAGAGAATTTTGAAGTCAAAGTTCTAAAAACAAATGTCAAAAACTGTTTTTACATGCAACTGGGAAATAAGATACATAGGCAATAGGATATGGAAATCTCACTTGCCCTACGAGAAAGTGTGGGGGAAAAGGACAGGGGTGGGGAGTGGAATGATAGAAGGGAGGGGGGACTGGGTAAAGGCCTAATCAGAATAAATGCCATCTTGGGGTGGGAGAGGGGAGAGATGGGGACAAAATTGGAACTCAAAATATTGTGGAATTGATTGTTGAAAACTAAAAATAAATAAATAAATGAATGAATGAATGAATGAATGAATGGATAGATAAATAGATAGATAAATAAATAAATAAATAAATAGGAAAAAAGTCACAAAGGAATTTTTCATAATCACTCTCATTAATTCTTTGTCAGTTTGGATTTGGTATCATGAAAGGGGGGACACACAGTACGAACTACTGTGATTCTTTTCAAGATGTACGTAGCCTATTTATCACATCCATTCAATCTAAAATGATATTCCTTCAGTAAAAACTTCAAAGAAACAGATGCACACTGGCTTATTTTTATTATCCTTCATTGGCAGTTAGGTAGAATAATGTATGAGTGTTGGACTTGCAGTCAAAAGACATGAGTTCAAATTCTGCCTCTCTGACACTAACCAGCAGGATCATCCTTGAACAAGTTATTTAACTTAACTTTTAACCTTCACTGTCTTTATCTCTAAAAAGGAAATAATAACAGAACCTATCTCACAGAATAGTTGTAAGGATTAAATGAGATAATATATGGAAAGTTATTTATAAATATTAAAAGTCCTATACAAATTCTAGCTATAATTATCATTAAGATTACTTAAGAATTACAATTCTTTATCTTTGAGACCATCACAATGGTATGATACACTGAATGATCCTCTCTGAATCTAAGGTAATTATAATGATTCAGATTCTCCAAAATAGGTGTGTTTATAGACGCACACATATACATGTATGCATACATGTATAATAAAAATTGTACACTCATATACGCATATGTGTGTGTGTATGTATGTGTGTATGTGTTTATTCCAGCACTGATATGCAAGATAAAAGATCATGTCACCTAGGATATCTCAACTTGTATATATTGAAGCTTAACTTCTCAATCAAAGGGTAGCAATTAAACTCATGCCCGATTTCTTTCTATCTCGAAGTGTTGGTGTAGCAACCAACATTCTGCTTATCATTAACATCTTATCAGTGTTCTGAAATGGCAGTACTTTTTCTACCTCACCTTCCATTTACTCTTAAAAATCTTTTGATCTGGAGTAGATCCACTGGGACATGACTTTTGTGTCTAGCCTAGGTTTGAAAATTCCATCTTCCTCTCAAGGATTGGAAAGAATCTTCATTTCTTAAAAAGTGAGTTAAGCTATACTAAGCTGAAAGTTTTGAGACTTCAAAACATCTGAGTCATCATCACAAAATAAATAAATATTTTTCATGGAGAATTATATTTTCTGGCCCCAAATGTATGTGATTTGCATGGATAAAAAGTAATATTATCCCTCCCTCATTATATCCCCATAGGTGTATTTGACTTTATGTGGTTCTGCCTCCTTAGTTAATCATAGTTCCAACTCTGTTTCATTTCTATAAAAAGAGATCTCCTTCAAGCTATAACCTTTATCATTCTTCTCTCTTTTCAGCATTAGATTAAGGCTTCCTAACTTGTCCTTGAACTTTCTGTGTGTATCACCCACCCACCCACCCACCCACCCACACACACACACACACATGCAAACACAAGAATACACACATACATACATAAATACATACAACTCATAGAGTTTTGATAGATATATACATATACATCTATAAACACATATGTATATAAATATATGCATATTTGTGTATATATTATAACTATTTCATTATGCTTGGTTTCCTTTTTTAATTGTATGCATTTTATTTTATGCATTAAATTGACATTCTGAGAAATATTCCATGGGCTTTAGTAGACTATCACAGGAGTCCATGGCACAAAAATGATTAAGAATCCTTGCTTTAGAGGCTAAAATTCATGGTGTTCCCTCTATTCTATTTGATTTTTAAATGAAATATCATTTAGAAATTGTCCTTCAGATACAGGCTACTGAGATTTAACAAGTAGGTTACAATGTTCATGTTGATGTGATGCTTGCATAATATTTATAACATATCTGCAACACTAAAGTGTTAATAAGTATGTTAATTATCTAATATTTTATGATTATATAATGATTTAAATAATATGTGGACCATTAGTCTCTCTTTAGTCTACATAATAAAAAGGAAATTATGTAAATGGTTATTAGAAATGCAGATAAGCTTATCAATGATGAGATGTTAATTGCAGCAGGGAGCTACGTATTGGGAATGACATCAAAAATAAGATGAAAAAATGAGTTGAAACTAAGTGGAAGTCTGAGGTGGCTCAGACCTCTTTAATAATTTTAGCATATTCACTGTGATAACACTCCTCTCTTAGATTGATGCTACAATACTCAGCTTTAGGCCTTCAAACTTCTTGAACTTGTTCATAGTCAGACTCCCACTGAGCACGATCAAGACTCCTAATCATAAATTTATTCTACCTTTCCTGCTCACTTGACAGCATCCTCTTAATACACAGTGATACTAGAGATGACAATTCCCTGGCAACCCTGAGGCCATTAGCAGATGAAAAGAGAGGCTTCAGTGGCATTGGGACACATACACATGTCTTATAAGGCAATTGCTGCTCTGGTAGGCAAAGAATCAGGTCCTTTTTTCAGGACTGAGAAATGAATTCTTAAGCTAAAATCTTATCACTGTGAAACAAATAGCATCTAAGACGGTTAGTTACCATGATATTGTCTTCTATTTTAGATCCTTCTTCCCCACCATTCACCTACCCTACACCCATATCCATCCTAAAAGTCAGAAAAGGAATTGGCTTTCTTAAGCAAATAGATCCAGGTTTGAGCAAGCACTGGAATTTTCATACTCCTAATTAGATTCTATAGTGGCTACATATCCTTCAAATACCCAAAAAAAGCATAAGTTCAGTTTCCAAAAATAGCTCAGGTTACATAAATAACCTAACTCTTCCTCATTCAGAAACTCTGTTCATCCAGGGCATTCTATGCCCTCATCTCCTTTTATCCTCTAATTTTAGTATCATTCAAGGTTTATTACATACATTCATAATAAATTGGAAGAGGGAAGAAAACTGAAATTAAGGTTGGTTCATTTTGTTCCTTTCTTTAAGTTTTTTTCATGAGAAAGAAATTAGAAGCTTTTTTTCCTAGGAGCAGTTGTTCATATTAAATACAGAATTCTAATTTTTATGTTCTACTTAACATGGAATTGGGCACCCTCTTATTTATGTGAAAGATACAAAAACAGAATATTCAGATTCTGAGAAGGAAAAGAGAAATATCAAGACTGACAAATGACTAGTATTGCAGAAGGTAGGCTTCACAGTCAGGAAAAGACTAATCTGGGCCTCTTTCTCCCATTTTAAATTGCAAAGTTTTCTAGGGCAGGGAATCTGTCTCCTGCTGTTGGAGTTCTGCTTATAGTAGGGTCTTTAATGTTGTGGATTAATTCTCCCAAGTATTTTACAAGTGGCATAACCTGAACTGGAAAAAAGTGAGAAACCTATTCAAAATGATATTGTTATGTGTGGCCTGATGACTTTTGTCCCAGAACAATATGTTATTTCCAAGGACACATACTCCCACCTGCTAAAGAGAGATGGAGACCAGTATGAGGAGACAGAAAAGGGATTAAAAGTTAGTTTTTAGTTTGTGCTATAAAAAAGAAGCTAAAATGAACAATACAATGAATTTTTAAGCTCTGTTGCTTCTCCTTTTATTTTTCTCAGTCCTATATATAATCTTCCTGGATAGCAAATAATCACATTCAGTCTTTAATCCCCTAAGAATTGCAGTCCTTCAGACTTTTAGTTGTGACTGACTCTTCATGACCTCATTTGGGATTTTCTTGGCAAAAATACTGGAGTGGTTTGCCATTTCCTTCTCCAGCTCATTTTTCAGATGAGGAAATTGAGAAAAACAGGGTTAAGTGACTTGCCCAGGGTCACATAGCTAGTAGGTGTGCTAGGTCATATTTGAACTCAGGTCTTCCTGACTCCAGGCCCACCATTCTATCCACTGCAACTCTTAGCTGCCTGATCCCCTAGGAGACCTATAAGTTAATAGAATCATGAGTGTAGACAGCTTACAAAAGGAAATATGTGTCCCTAAAGAGTAAGCAACATCCAAGAGGCAACCAAGTCTATATAGTTCTTACTGTCCAGTATATGAATTATACCCTATGTAGTCTAATATTTATGACCTGCTTTTTTATTGACAGAATGTTTTCCATAGCATATTTTCCAACCACAACATTGAGATGTAGGTAGTTTTACAGAGAAGGAAAGGTGAGGCTTGTATGACCTGAATACAATGACAAGAATATTAGGTAGCAGACTGTACAATTGTGAAAAGGTCATTAGCTCTAGAGTTAGAGAACTATGGTGCAAATCCTGCTTTTTATCACTATTTCTTTTTGTCATCTTGAGCAAGTTCCTTCATGTCTCTCAGCCTCAATTCTCTCTACTGTAAAATTGAGTGGTGAGGCTAAACAGCCTCTGAGGTACCATTTAACTTCAGATTTATGGTCCTATGCTTGACTATCTCCCAACTTAGAAATTTAAGGCTCTTTTCATTGTGATGATCAATGGCAGTGACAATGACAAAATAAGCCCTGAGGATCCAATATGCACATATTCAAGTCAGAAAACATGCATTAATTGCCTAGTAGAAGCTGGACACCATGTTACGTATGAAGAAAACATGGTTTCTCAACTTGAGGAATTGAAATCAAATAAGGGGGATCAAATATGTTTACAAAGAACTAGAACACAAAAGTAAATTGAGAAAGGGAATGAAAATTACACATGCAACCCTAAAGGAGTCCACAGGGATGAAGGACAGATCACTTTTAAATATCAGAGGAAGTTATATCTACTTGGAAAAATAACTTTTGAAATATAATTTGACCTGAAAAGATGAGTAGGATTTCAGTCTGCAGAGCTGTAGGAAGGAAAGCATTTCTGGCCGAATGAATTCTTCTGTAACTAAAAGGGATATTGTGAGGCCCATTTGGGAAATAAGCTAATGGATCAAAATAAGCAGAGACATTGAGCCAAAGGGGCAAACAGAAGCATAATCACAATCAGAAGTGTTTGTGAGGAGGTAGAGGTTTTTTCATTCTAAAGGATAAGGCAGAAAATCAGGAGAAAAAAATGGCAGGGGGAAGGATATTAATTAAAAAATATTACTGTCTCAAGAAGAGACATAGGAATTCAAAACTTGCCTGGAAAGAATGAATCAAGTTGGTTGATTCATACAAATATTGAACTCATGGTAAAAAAGCAACTGTGTTCCTGACAACTTTTAGAACATTTTTGTGCTTATTCAGCACTAAATAAATGAATGAAAAACCTGAAAAAAGTAGCTACACAGGGTTAAATTATAGGCAGGAACAGAAAGTGTTTGATTTAGAGAATGCCAAACAGAAGACTGAACCATTTGCTCCTTTAACTTAGTTGTGGCTAGCTAAATTTAACAGAAAATAGACACAACCCCTAACAGACTCCAACATGAAACAATGCTGAAGAGAAATGAGGCTGTGTATGGAGAAAGAATAAAATATATAATTGATAAGAAATTAAAGCAATGGTGAATTCTTATCCTCAAATCTTAAGTTTTAACACTATTATAATTTTGATGATAGTAAAAATAATAAAACTTTCTTTTAAATAAAACTTAATAAAATTATTTTTATTTTGAGTTCCAAATTGTCTTCCTCTCTTAACCCATCTTTTACCATCTACCTTCATCCAATCATTCTACCAGGAAATTAATCCATCCAATGAGAAAACAAAGCATATTTTTCTGATTATACACATGAAGTAATGCAAAACACATTTCTGCATTAGTCGTGTTTCCTTCCTCACCATCATGCCAAAAGCAAGAAAAATAAAGAAAGGGAAAATGTGTTTTAACATGCATTGAGTTAATCAGTTATCTCTCTAAGAGTGGATAGCACTTTTCGTCATAAGTCTTTGGGAATTGTTGCAGATGATTTTATTGATCAGGGTTATTGAGTTTTCACATTATTGCCAATTTGGAGTACAATGCTTTCCTGGGCCTCCCCATCCTATTTTGTATCAGTTCATATAAGTCTTATCGAGATTTTTCTAAAAACATTCCCTTCCTCATTTCTCAATGCACAATAGTATTCTATCATATTCATATACTATAATTTGTTTAGCCATTTCCCATTTGATGGACATCCTCTCATTTTCCAATTCTTTGCAACAAGAAAAAGAACTGTTATAAATATTTTTGTATATATGAGTACATTTCACTTTTCTTTGATCTTTGTTCTTGGGGAATGGACTTAATAGTAATATTCCTGAGTCAAAGGATATACACAGTTTTATAACCCTTTGTAATGGCAAGCAAAGTGGGACTTTTTGTTGTCTTTGTTTTGGAGTGCTTCTGAGCACTAAGACAATCAAGTGCCTTTGATTGAGTCTTGCCTTTGTTTGTAGGAAGGCCCACACCTTTTTGCTAGTTAGGTCATAAGAGTTGTGAAACCCTCAGGAAGTGTGAAGGGCTCTGACTCTTAAGAAGTGTATATACTCTGAGGTTAGCATTTTGTTTGGGGCTCACCCATTGGAAGAGTATTGGTGTGGAGACTCTGGGTAGCCACTGAGGAGCCCCCTGGCTTTGAAAACCCAGATGTTGGTACTTCTCTCTGTGGTAACTATGTATATAGCTTTGGTCAGACAGCTAGAAGCCTGTCTGTTGATTTCTGTTATTTGCTTTGTTTATGTTTTGCTCTTTTTGTAATTTCTGTTTGTGTTTGCTCTGAAGTTGAGGGTGCTGACTTTTCCCCCTGAACTAAGTAAATGATATATGTATATTTAATTAAAATAAGATTGTTAACCCCTTAAAGTTGCTTTCCTTAGAAAAGCAGACCAAAGAATCTGTGCTAGCAGCCCTCACGTGTGCTGGTGTTATTGGTCTTATACCTCCACAGCAGCTGCAAGCAACATTGTTGTTACGCCCTTTAACCCTAGTTCCAAATTGTTCTCCAAAATGGTTAGACTAGCTCATAGCTCCAACAATGAATCAGTATAGCTATTTCCTGACACGTTCTCCAATATTTTTCATTGTCCTCTTCTGTCATAGCTAATTTAATGAGTATGAGTAGTAACTCAGAGTTCTTTCATTTTGCATTTTTCTGCAAATGATTTGGAGCATTGTTTCATATGACTACTGACAGTTTGGATTTCTTCCTTTGAAAACTGTGTGCTCATATGTTTTGACTCCTTTTCAGCTGAGAAATATCTCTAATTTTTACAAATTTAGCTCAGATATTTATATATTTGAGAAATGAGCCCCTTGTCAGGGAATCTTGCTACAAATTCCTCCCCCCACCCATTTCCTGGTCTTCTTATAATTTTGCCTGCACTAATTTTGTTTGTGCAAGAAAATTTTTAAATATTAAATTATTAAATAAATACAAGATAAACAAATAAAATATAAATATGAAATAAATAACATAAAATAATTAAAATAAATAATATAAAAACAAATAGTAAAATATTAAATAATAAAAATATCCATTTTACATTTTGTGAAATCCTCCATCTCTTTTCTGTTATGTATTCCTCCCGTTTCCATAGATATGACAGGTAAATTCTTCCATTCTCATATAATTTTCTCATTATTTTACCTTTTCTGTCTAAACCAAGCATCCATCTTGAGCTCATCTTGGTGTATGCCATGGACTGTTGTTCTATGCCTATTTTCTGCCACACTGCTTTCTAGTTTTCCCAGTAGTTTTGGTCAAATACCAAATTCTTGCCCTAATAGTTTGAATCTTTGGGTGTATCAAACACTAGGTTACTATACTCCTTTGCTTTTATATATTATGTACCTAATCCAGTTCAATGATTAAACATTCCATTTATTATCCAGTACCAAACTGTTTTGATGATTATAGGCTTATAATGTAATTTAAGATCTGGTAGTGCTAGGCCCCATTCCTTTCCACTTTTATTTTCTTTGATTCCCTTGATAGTTGACCTTTCATTCCTCCAGATGAAGTTTATCCTATTTTAAGGGGTATAGGATGTGTTCATGGAAGACTAGTACCTCTGGCGTGAGGGCTGCCAAGTCTTTTCCAGAGTACTTGGTACCTACCTCATTCGCCTAACTTTCTTCTGTGGATTCAAGAAATTGTAACATACACAGAGGTATGGTGGTAAATTGGTAAAATGGTAAATGGTAAATGGTAAACCATTTTGGAAGATGAGCTAAACCAGGCTGAGTGTAACAGAGGGGTCACAAACACTTTGGTAAATTAGGGGAGTATCTGCCCCAAACATGTGAAGACTTCCCCTGGGGGAATGAGCAGATGAGAACAATTTGTCCTAACAGCCATAAAGGTGGCTAAAGCAAGTGTTGTGGAGGACTTACAGTTTGGTTAGATATCAAAGACACTAAAGTCATCCACTGCATTCCAGACCATTACTAGTCATCTTGGCTTTGTCTTGCCACTGAGCTCCAATGACTTTGGATGCGAGAGTGAGGCTGATGACTTTGTGTATCTCTGCCTCACTTAAATCCACATTATGTGCAAATCAAAAGATGGGATCCATACTATTTGATCATTTTTATCTATCCCAAAGTCCTGTGCCAACAGGCAAATGATTAAGAAGCAGACGCAGATACATTGGGAACTATAGTGACAAGACTGCACACAGAGAGCCTGGGCCATAACATTGCTTTTCACTGGATTAAAGCAGTAGTGTGATTTTTCAGCAACCTGGGTTTCTGAGATATCTTTTTAAAGGACCAAACTTCTCACCTCTTGGTATAAGGAAGGGGCTAGAGAAGGTGCACTAAAAATTGTCTGCTTACCCAAACCTGACCCATTTACAATGGCAAGTGGGGATCCCACTTTGCAAACAAAACACATGCACGCGCGGGTGCACACACACACACACACACACACACACACACACACACACACACACCCCTTTTGTAAAGACGATTCCACAGACTATCAATACATGGAATGTGTGTACATTTATGGACAACATGAAATCCAGTAGACCTGAAAGATGAACAGCTCTTCTGAAAGAATTCAGCTGGTATCACATCCAAATTGCAGCACTGTGTTTTGAAACAAGCCTAGCAAATGAAGACCAGCTTATTGAAGTCTGAGTTAGATACAGGTGTTTTTTTTCCTGGAATGGCTGCAGTGAAGAGGAGCCCAGTGAAACTGGCACAGGTTTTGCAATCGAAATTAATCTACTCAATAAGCTTGTATGCTTGTCAAAAGGATCATAATAATGCAATTGCCACTTGTAGGAAAGTGTGTATGCTACCACCATGATAAACCTTGATGAGGTCAAAGAAAAATTTTAGGACAGGCTTATAATTCTATGTGACTTTAATGCAAGAGTAGGCACAGACTACCAGACATTGCAGGGAGACCTTGGCAGGAATGGAGTTGGAAACAGCAACGGCATTTACTACTGAAGACTTGTGTAACTTATGACCTTCTCATCATCAACACTGGCTTGTGTTTATTTAAACACAATAAAACATTGTGGATGCACCCTTGCAGCAAACATTGACATTTAATAGGTTATGTAATTGTAAGGAGAAGACTCAGAGAGGATGTGAGAGTGATGAAGATGATGTGTGGCACAGAGTGATGGACTGATCATAGACTTATCCTTTCCAAGCTAACTATTTACATTTAACAAAAGAGGCAGTACCAAGGCAAAATAACTACCATAAGACTTAATGTCAACAGATTAGAGGGCTTCAGTCAATGGTAATAGCTCATTGTTAACTTGGATGGAAAGTTGAGCCAACATATGGCTGGAAACCGTGGAGAAGAAAAGGCATGGACAGCTTTCAGAGATTTGGTGTACAGCACTGCATTTACTCATCTGGGCTGGAAAACTGAAAAACACTAAGATTGGTTTGATGAAAATTATGGGGAAATTCAGAAGTGGTTAAATGAAAAATTAGAACTTGACAGGGTTTGCCAGCAGGATAGTACATCCATTTCTAAGAACGCAGCATTTAACTGCATCCAAAGTAGAGTGCAAGTGAAACTTATTGTGATGAAGTATTCTTGGCTCAGTAAGAAGTCAGATGAAGTTTAGTTTTATGCTAAAAGTAAATTTTATGATGCCCTTAAGGCTAATTATGGGCCAAAGACCTATGGTTCATCTCAACTACTAAGTACTGATGAAGTCACATTGATTGGTGAGAACATAATCCTGGAGAGATGGTCTGAACACTTCCATGGTATTCTCAAAAGACTATCATAAATCAATGCTGAAGTCATTGATGGTATACTTCAGGTTAAAGTCAATCCCTCTCTAGCCAAGTTTCCAACTGAAGAGGAGGTTTTGAATGCCAGTAGGCTCCTTTCCTGGGCAAAGTGCCTGTTACTGATTCTATTCCCGCTGAGATTTACAAGGCAGGCCATGAACTACTCAAACAAAATCTGACTAAAATTTTCCAGGTTATATGACAAGACAAAATTATCCCCCAGGAGTTCAAGGCTGCCTCCATTGTATATCACTATAAAGGTAAAGGAAATAGATTATCCTGTAACAATCAGAGGGACAAGAGGGGTCTCTCTTTTAGTAATGGTAGGTAAGACTCTTGTCAGCATCCTCCTTAATAGGCTGATCATTCACCTGAAAGATGGTCCTCCACCTGAAAGCCAATGTGGCTTTAGAAAGGAATGGTCAATATTGCATTTGCTGCTCAACAAGTCCAGTAGAAATGCCAGGAACAGAACAGAGGCCTGTCCACAACATTCACTGATTTGACCAAAGCCATTGATGTAGTCATTCATGAAGGTTTGTGGAAAATATCTCAAAATTTGGTTGCCTGGAGAAGTAAGTCAATTTCATGATAGCATCCTTGCCCAGATTCTGGATAATGGATGATGCTTTCACTCTTTCCCACTCACCAGAGGAGTAAAACAAGGCTGTGGGCTTCCTCTCAGGATATTTAGAATGATTTTTTTCAGCAATGTGGTCAGAAGCCTTCAACAAGGATGAAAATGGCATTAAGGTCAGCTATGACACTGATGGTAAATTATTTAATTTGAAAAAGCTACAAGCCAAGACTAAAATGGAGGGAGAGTTGAAGCATGATTTTTTTTGTTTGCAGGTGATTGTGCACTTGATTCAGCCTCTGAAGCTGAGATGCAACAAAGTAAAGATTAAATCTCTGCTCTTTGTGCTAATTTTGGCCTGACCATTTACAGCAAGAAAACAGAGAATCTCTACAAGTCAGCACCATTCCATCCATACACAGAACCATTGGTTAGAGTAAATGGAGAAATTTTTAATTCTTTGGATAAGTTCACTTACCTTGGCTGTACACTTTCCAGAGATGTGCACATAGATGATAAAGTTGCTGCATGTATTACTAAAGCTACTTCAGTGTTTGGGAAGCTCCAAAGGAAAGTGTAGGGAGAGAGAAGGTATTAGATTGCCTACCAAATTGAATGTCTACAAAGCCATTGTGCTGACTTCATTATTATGTGCCTGTGAAACCTGAACAGTGTACCCATATAATGCCAGGAAACTGAATAATTTCCAGTTAAATAGTTTTAGGAAAATTCTAAAGATCAGCTGGTAAGATAAAGTGAAAGAGATTGAGATCATTTCTTAAGCTGAACTGTTAAGCATTTAAACTCTATGCAGAGAACACAACTCTGATGGGTAGGCCACATTGCATGAATGACAAATATACTTTTATCTAAAAGACTATTTCATGGAGAGTTTACAAAAGAAAGAGCTCATGAAAGTCATGGAGGTCAGAAGAAGAGATATAAGGATACTCTCAAGGTCTCTGAAGAACTTTGGAATCAATTTTTTGACATTGAAGACATGGGCAAAGGACATCTAACATGGCATGTCTGCATCAAAGAAGACATTGTACTCTGTAAAGCAGAAATGTAGTGGCTTAAAAGAAAGAAGTCATGTGGAAATTTAGACATTTCCACTTTAAATGTTCACATGGAATATTTGTGCTTGATTTGTGGTAGAGGATTCTGAGGTTGGATTGGTCTAATCAACCTTAGTCTAAAACGCTCTACTTTGACTCCAAAATAGTAGTGTCATTTTGGATTATATTTGCAAATTTGAGAACAAATTACTACAACCAACCATTACATTTTAAGCTTTATAAATACTTTCATAGTTCGATTTCCATGGCACTAATAAAGCAAATTGTTTTAATTAGTTTTATCATTTTTATTGTATTGACTCAGCCTACTCATGAGCAATTAATACTTTTCCAATTGTTTAGATCCAGATTTACTTATGTGAACAGTTTTTCAATTATGTTCTTATAGTTCCTATGTGTGTCTTGGCAAGTAGATTCCTAAGTATTTAATACTTTCTGCAACTGGGGCCATTGCCAGTTGTCCTGACCTATGTCTTGCCACTGGAGAACGATTATTCTGGAGGAGAGAGTGAAGCTGATGACTTAGCACAGCCACGCCTGACTTAAATTCAATTCACTTTCAAGTCAAGACATCACCTTCCAGAGGACTTCAAGAATGAAGGATGAACAATAATAATAATGCTGTTCACAATTATTTTAAGTGGAATTTCTCTTTCTATAACTTTCTACAGGGTTTTGTTGTTATTGTACAGAACGCTAATGATTTGTGTGGGTTTATTTTAGATCCTATAAATATTCAAAGTTGTATGTTGTTTCAACTAATTTTTAGTTGACTCTCTAGGGTTTTCTAAATATGTCATCATATCATCTGCAAAAAAAGGTGGCTTTTTTTTTAACACATTGCCTATGCTTATTCTTTAATATCTTTTTTTCCCTTTTCTTATTGCTATGGTTAGAATTACTAGTAATATATTGAGTAATATTTGTAATAATGGGCCTGCTTCATTTGCTTCTGATATTACTGGAAAGGCTTCAAGTTTATCCTCATTGCTGATAATCTTTGCTCTTGGTTTGAGTAAGATATTAATTGTTTTATGAAAAATCTTCATTTATCAATATGCTCACTAGGGTTTTTAATAGAACTGATTATTGTATTTTGTAAAAAGCTCTTCCTGCATTTATTGAAATAATATTATGGTTTTCTGTTGTTTTTGTTATTGATACGGACTATTATGTTTATAGCCTTCCTAATACTAAACTAAGAAGATATTCCTATTACAAATCCTTCCAGTTCTTGGAGTATGATCTTTGTGATATGTACTATAATCTCCCTGCTAGTTTTTTTTTGTTATATTTTGCTTTGATATTCATTAAGTAAACTGGTCTATATTTTTCTCTCTGTTTTTGCTCTCCTTGGTTGAGTTATCAAAATCATATTACCGCATTTGTGTCACCAAAGGAATTTGGTAGGACTTCTTTACCTATGTTTTTCAATTATTTTGCATGGTATTGGGATAATTTGTTCCTGAAATTTTTGGTAGAATTCACTTGTAAATTCATCCAGTCTTGGGGCTTTTCTATTAGGCAGCTCACTGTTGGCTTGTTCAGTTTCTTTTTCTAAGACTTATTTAAGTATCCTATTTCTTCTTTTGTTAATCTGGGCAGTTTACATTTTTGCAAAAATATATCTATTTCACTTAGATCATCACTCTCACTTGAATATCTCTGGTCAAAATAACTATTAATAATTGCTTTAATTCCATCTTCATTTGTTAGTGCCTTTGCCCTTTTCTTTTTTGATACTGGTAATTTGGTTTTTGTCTTTTTTTGAGAGGGGAAGGCAGGGCAAGTGGGGTTAAATGACTTGCCCAAGGTTACATAGCTAGTAAGTGTGTCAAGTGTTTGAGGCCAGATTTGAACTCAGGTCCTTCTGACTCCAGGGCTGGTGCTCTACTCATTGAGCCACCTAGCTACCCCATCTTTCTTTTTTAAAACCAAATTATCCAATGGCTTATCTATTTTATTGTTTTGTTTTTCTTTTATTTTCATAAAGCTGGCCTCTAATTTTATTTATTAGTTCAATAGCTTTTTACTTTCAGTTTTATTAATCTCTCCTTTGATTTTTAGGATTCTACTTTGGTATTCAATATGATATTTTTAAATTTATTCTTTTACTAGTATTTTTTTAGTTGCATGCTTAAATTATTGATCTGATCTTTCTCTGCTTTATTAATGTATGCATTCAGAGATAGAAACTTCCCCTAAGTACCTATGGGCTAAAACATATAATGGAGTCACCAGAGTCTAGGTGCAAATGTAAAATTCTAATAATGTATTGTTAAACTTGACACAAGCCTCAATTTCTTGATACCTTAATTTTCACTAAAAGGTAAAATTTTCCATACATTTTATTTTTACAAGTAGACCAATTATCTCACCCTGTAAATGACTATTTTACAATAGATGCCAAGTGATCCTTCATCTTTTTGGTCATGATGGGGATGAAGTACATGCAGTCATAAACACATTTGGTCATATAGGACTCTAGCTGCTCTTCTTCTACTGCTCCTGGTTTCCTGAAACCTGTAAATCTTTGGCTTTGTCACTGTAGAGCATGGTGCATCTAGCTAGGGTGTCTTAGGATTTCTCCAGTTCTCTGGTCACAAGGACCTATGCCTAGGCTAAGGGTGCATGGCAGTATTCAATGCACTGATGAGCCTGCTACATGGAGGCCTGGAGAACTGCCTATTTGTCCAGAACTTGGCTGAAGCATGACAGGCCAGTGTTGGCTGGCAGCTACCTGTTTTCTTAGGCATACTTATGGCTGGCATCTATGTGTTTGGCCTGGACTATGCTGAAGCATGTGGAGGTCTGGCTGATACTTGTAACTCTTAAAAAGTGTATTGATAACAGTACAGATAGAAGGAATATACATAGACAGAAATAAGGTGAACTGGAAGAAATGACATAAAAATTAATGGATGAGAAATAGGACTACAAAGGGTGTAGAAGAAAGTGAGAGGAAGAATGGAGTAAATTTTCTCATATGAAGAGGAAAGAAAGACTTAATACAGGGGAAGGAAAAATGGGAGGGTAGCTCATTGGATATCATTAGGATCAGAAAGAGATATTACAATATAGACAATCAGTTGAAAATAGAAATCTACCTTACCTGACGGAAGTAGAAAGGGGAAGAGATTAAGTAAAGATGGTGGTGGAGGACTGACATAAGGAAGAGAAGATCAAACAAAGTGGTAGACAGAAGCAAAACACTGTGATGTGGGAAAAGATAAAAGGAGAGAGAAGACAAACAGGAAAAAGAATAGAATTGAAGGAAGTACACAGTACTGTGAATGTGAATATGATGAACTCTTCTATAACAGAGAAGCATGTAGCAAGCAGATAAAAGACCAGAATCCTACAATATATTACTTACAAGAAAGACACTTGAAGCAGAGATATACACACAGAATAAAGGCAAGGACTGAAAGAGATTCTATTTTGCTTCAACTGAAAAAGCAGGAGTAGCAATATTGATCTTAGACAAAGTCAAAACAAAAATATGCCTAATAAAAAGAGATAAGGAAGGAAACTACATCTTGCTAAAAGGTACCATAGACAAAGAATCAACCAAATTAGAAGAGCAAGGAATTGTCTACCTGTCATATCTATGGGGAGGAGAAGAATTCAGTGCCAAACAACAAATAGAGAACATTATAAAATACAGAATAAATTATTTTCACCCTATTAAATTGACAAGCTTTTGTACGAATAAAATCAATGAAGCCAAGTTTAGAAGGAAAGCAGAAAACTGGGAAACAATCTTTATAGAAACTGTCTCTGATAAAGGTCTCATTTCTTGAATATATAGAGAACTGGTTAAATTCATGAGAATACAAGGCATTCCCAAATTGATAATTGGTCAAAGGATATGAACAGGCAGTTTTCAGGGGAAGAAATCAAAGATATCTATAGGCATATTAAGAGTGCTCTAAATCACTTTTGATTAGAGAAATGTAAATTAAAAGAACTCTGAGGTACCACTTCACACCAATCAGATTGGCTTATATGACTAAAAAAAGAAAATTATTAATGTTGGAGAGGACATGGGAAAGTTAGGACACTAGCGTAGTATTGGTAGAGTTATGAACTGATCCAACCACTCTGGAGAACAATTTGAAACTATGCCCAGAGGGCAATCAAATTGTGCATGCCCTTTGATCCAGTAATACCACTACAAAGTTTTTATCCCAAAGGGATAATTAAGAAGGGAAAAGGGCCTATGTGTGCAAAAATATTTATAGTAGATCTTTTTGTGGTGGCAAAATATTGGAACTCAAGGGGATGTCCATCAACTGGGGAATGACTGAACAAGCTGTGAAATATGAATGTAATGGAATACAATTTTTCAATAAGAAATGATGAACAGATAATTTTCAGAAAAAAAAACCTGGAAGGACTTGTACAAACTGATGCAAAGTGAAACACACAGAACCAGGAAAACATCGTACATAGTATAGCAACATCACCTGATGATCAAATATGAATGACTCGGCTCTTCTCAGTAACTTAAAGATCCAAGATAAGTACAAAGAACTCACAAAGGAAAATGCTGTCCATATCCAGATAAAGAACCAATGGACTCAGAATGCAGATTGAAGCATATTTTCCTACTTTATTGCTCCTTATGGTTTTATTTCCTTTTGGTCTGTTTCTTCTTTCACAACTGTGATGGATATAGAATATGTGTTCATGATAACCCATGTAGAAACTATATCAAACTACCTACTATTTTCAGAAGAGGGGAGGGAGAAAGGGAAGGAGGGAAATTTCAGAATTCAAAATCTTGTAAAAACGAATGCTAAAAAATTTGTCTTAATATGTAATTAGGGAAAAAGAAAATACCACTTCAAAAAAAGAATATGAGCTCCTTGAAGCAAAGGGCTGGTTCTGCCTTTCTTTGTATTCCCAGCACTTTAAATATTATCTGGTACATAGTAAGGGTGGAATAAATGCTTGCTGGTTTATTCATTCATCTGAGAACTTCATGTACTTTAGGATACACATACACATACAACATTATACATATATACATAGATATATTACACACACACACACACAGCATCATTTTTTAATTTGTTAAGAATTTGCAAAAGTTTAGCCTGTGGGATGGGGTCATTATGGATTCTGAATCATCTTGACAAACTTAAAGCATTTCTTGCCAGACATTTGGGATGCCTCAAGTATTCTAACTTAGTTTCTAAGAAGTACTTTTAAAATATGCATGTTCTGGCTAAGGCTATATTAGTTAAGTATGTTACAGTTAGGGATGAACTCCACAAGAAATGAGTTACACTCATTTCACATTCCCATATAGTAATATCTCAGTTTCTAGCCCAAGTGCTCTCTGAGGTCTCTATAAGGGAGACAGGGGAAAGATTGCAAGAAAACAGTGAATTCTGGTTTTAGAGAACTTAAAGATAGGCTAGGGGGAGTTAATGTCCAAAACGGTAATTATACAGAATTTGTTGTACACAACAGTTGAAAGAATCCTAAAGCTTAGCAATAAATTGTTCCATTCACCAGTTGTCCGCAGGGCTCCCAACAGTGTTTTATGTATGGAATGGGATGGGATGCAGGATGAGAAAGAATAGCCATCTTAGTAGGTTTGCTATCTTCACTTCAGATTAGGTCAGATTAGGCAGGAGTGCCTGGGTTTCTTTGAATGCCTCAGAATTCAGAACCTTGTCTATTTCAAGTCTCTACCCCTTTTCACAACCATAACTTCACTCATCTAGCATTGCTTTATTGTTTTTGATCTTTTGAAAAAATAATTAGTTGACTCTTGAGGTGCCTTATCTGAACTATCCACTTGGTTTTATAGTCTAATTATTGAGGCAATGAACCTGAGGCTATAGAAAAAAATGAGTTGGAAAGGACTTCTGCAGTCAACTAGTCTAATTCTCAGCAGGAGTATGAATAGTCTAAAACATTTTGAAGTCGTCAACAGCATATACGAAGATTCTAATTCATCATACTGCACACTTTAACCCAAATGAGAATAGATTGGCCAGGAATGACCAAATGAATCTTTTCGCCAACGTTTATTTTACATTTCATTAAAACTTTTCACACACCAGTAAGTTTATGCTTAAGATCCTGCAAACTCAACTTCAACAATAAGTGAAATGAGAATTACCAGAAGTGTAGGCTGGTTTTCAAAAAGCAGAGAATGCAAGAGAGTTTCAGGGAAAAAAAAACACAACAAAATAAAACAACATAAAACAAAAAACAACAAACAGTTTCCGCTTCATTGAATACTACTAAGGCCTTTGACTGTGAGGACCACTACAAAATGTGGTAAGTCCTCAAAGAGATGAGAGTACCAGATCATCGTACTTATTACCTGAGGAAACTGTATGCAGGTCAAGATGTAACAGTTAGAATAGAACACAGAACAACTGATTGGTTTAAGACTGAAAAAGGAATACAACAAAGCTGCATATTGTCACCTTATTTAAATTATATACAGAGAACATTATGCAAAATGCAAGACTGGATGAATCAAAAGCTGGAATTAAGTTTGACAGGAGTAAAAGGAAATAGGAACTAATCCTCTTGATGAGGCTGAAAGAAGGGATTATAAACTTGAAGCTTAACATAAAAAAAAAATTGGCAAATGGTCTCATCTTCCTTGCAAATAGAAGAAATGGAAGTAAGAGGAGATTTTATATTATTGGGGTCAAAGATCACTGTAGACAACTAAAACCACGAAATCAAAAGAATCTTGCTCTTCGGTGGTGAAGCTTTGGCAAATTTGGATAGCACACTAAAAAGCAGATATCATCTTGCCAAAAAGGTCTGTATAGTCTAATTTTTTTTTTGTAGCAATATATGGTTGTGAGTGCTGGACTAAAAGGAAAGCTGAATGCCACAGAACTGATGCTTTCAAATTATGGTGCTGGTAAAAACTTTCACAAGCTCTTGGACAGCAAAGGTATCAAATTAGTCAATACATAAAGAAATTAATTCAGGCTATTCACCAGAAGATCAAATACTGAAATTGAAGCTTAAATACTTTTGTTGAACAATGAGAAGATGAGACTCATTAGAAAAGATTCTGATATTAGGAAAGGCAGAAGGCAAAAAGGAAAGGGGATGGCAGAGGATGAGATGTCCAGATAGTATCATGGAAACAACAAGTACCAACTTGGACAAACTTTGAGAGACAATGAAGAAAAGCAGGGTCTGGCATGCTATAGTCTATAGGATTGTGAACAGTTAGACATGACTATATGACTAAATGATAACAACTGAAAAATTCATAGGTGTTCCTGATATGTACGACCGACAAAACTTTGTATATATATATTTTTAATTTACCTCCCATCATACTGATTCAAAAATGGTTAACTTCACTGTTGTTGGTTACTAAGATCAGCACTCTAAATATGAGATCCTGGAGTTATCTTACCTTCATTTCTTTTATCTAGGGAATGAAAACATAGCATACTTTCTTCTTTTTTTTATTCCTTAAGGCTACTTTCCTTCATCTATTATAAGCTTATATTAGTTCTTTAAACAAATAGGTTAAAAATGGTATTCAGTTGTGTTCAGCTCTTGTGACCCCATTTGAGGTTTTCTTGGCAAAGATACTAAAGTGGATTGCTATTTCCTTCTGCATCTCATTTTACAGATGAGGAAATAGAGGATTAAGTGATGTACCAAGGATAACAAAGCTGATAAGTACCTGAAGCTGCTTCTGAAGTCAGATTTTCCTGTCTACAGGCCTGACACTCTGCCCACTGTACAATATAGCTGCCCTAGAAAGCAATTACCCAGTGCTTACTTTTTAACAACTCCAACAAAAAGAAAAATGTGTCAATTACTGGAGATACAGATAGGAAAGCAGGATAGGCCTGCTCTCAAAGAAATCATGTCCTAATAAGAGGAAACAATTCATACATTGGAGTTCATCTGCAGAGCAGATGGAAAGGTTAGGATTTCCTTTAATACATTCCAATTCACGACTATCCTCAGAGGAAGGAGTGTTAAGCAATTTTCCTCAATTCTTGTCATAGTCTCTCTGGTAAACTTTTTTCAGGTCAGGGCAGTGAAAATGAAACTTGTAACTCTTAGTATCATGATAACCCTATGCTTCCTGACACAATTTGATTCCTTTAAAGGTCAATCTCTTTGGGTAGAGCCAGTTGGCAAAGCAAAAGCAAGGATTCACCTGAGCTCTCCCCCAACCCACTTCAAATAACTTTAAAAAGTAACTCTAAACAAATTCTAAAGTAGCAGAACCCGCAAGAGACAGAGTGAGGCAGATATCTAGCCCAAGACGATCTGGAAGGTTGACAGGAAGTGTCTGTTGCACTGGGCTGAGAGAGGAACACAGCCAGAGCAGAATCAGCCCCAGCAAAGCCAGAGAAGACTTCGGGGGCCTGAATCACTTGAAGTTTCCAGATTTCTCAGCCCACAGATGCCAGGGACAACTTAGAAGATCAGCAAGAAGGTTCTGTTGGAACTGGATGAGAGAGAACCTCAGTCCAGCACAGCACATGTTAATTCAGCCCCTGCACCTGCAAACCAGGAGCAGGCCTTGGGAGTGACTGAATTGGCAGTAGCAATAGCGGCAGCAGTGGAAACAGTGGCTACAGCTGCTCCTCAAGCTATCAGCCCACAAACAGAATGTGTGAAAGTCATCTATTTCAAATTCTAGGAGCCAGGATGGCAGAGTAAGTAGAGTAAGTTGCTCTCACCCTACCTTATTGACCTTGAAAAACCTAGAGAATATTGCCCCAGGAATAATCCTGTAATAGTGGAGCCAGCATAAAGACTGAGTACAGCAGTTTGTTAATTTGGGAGGCTAGGGGAATTAAGGTAAATGTCCCTTTTGTTGTGGCCTAAAGGAAAACAATACAGGATGAGAGGCATCCCATCAAACCAGTAGCAAGCCCTACCTCAGCAAACCAACAGGAGATCCTGAGTCCCAGGGAGGTGGAGTAGGCAAATGCCAACACCAGGCACATACCAGCCACTATAACCAGCTCCAGCTCAGTACCAGGTAAGCTACCAGCCTTCAACTTCCAGCACCTGAGGCGCCAACACACAAAACCAGTAACTAAGCACCCTAGCCCAGAGCACAAGAAGTCTGGGACAATGCCCCTGTGCTCCAGAAGCAGAGATCAACTTAGAAAGCCAGAAAAACACAAACAGCATGAGCAAAAAGCAATAAAGAAAAAACAGTTCTCATAGAGAAGTGTCTTGGTGACAGGGAAGTCCAAAACATAAATGTAGGAGGATAACATTGTCTATAGACCCACATCCAAAACAATAAATGGGAATATGAACTGATATCAAGCCCAAAAAGCCTTCTTAGAAGAGCTCAAGAAGGATTTTAACAATCAAATGAAGAGGTAGATGAAAAGTTGAGCAATTCCTTTAAAAATACAACTGACAAAATGGGAAAAAAGTACACTGAAGAAAACATTTCTTTTGTCTTTTTTGGGGGGGGTAGGGGGAAGGCAGGGCAGTTGGGGTTAAGTGACTTGCCCAAGGTCACACAGCTAGTAAGTATCTCAAGTGTCTGAGGTCAGATTTGAACTCAGGTCCTCCTGACTCCACGGGCAGTGCTCTACTCACTGTGCCACCCAGCTGCCCAAGAAAACAACTTCTTAAGAAGTAAAATTGGCCAAATGTAAAAGGAGGTACAGAAGCTAACTGAAGAAAACAATTCATTAAAAATTAGAATTGGGCAAGTGGAAGGTCTATGAGACATTAAGAATTAGTCAAAAAATTGAAAAGAATGAACAAATGGAAGAAAATGTAAAATACCTCATTGGAAAGACAATTGACCTGGAAAATAGAACCAGGAGAGATAATATAAGAATTACTGGTCTACCTAAAGCCATGATTTTTTTTTTAAATCATCTTTCAGAAATCTTTAAGGAAAACTGCCTGGAGGTCCTAGAACAGAGAGCAAAATAGTCATGGAAAGAATCCACTGATCACCTTCTGAAAGAGATCACAAATTGAAAACACCAAGGAATATTGTAGCAAAATTCCAGAATTATAAGGTGTGTTGGTAAACAAAATGGGCTCTTAGCATTCAGTTCAACCAAGTGCCCTTGAAGAGTTTGGCTTTGTTTCCTTGATTAGATTTCGGAGTCCCTGGTGACCTCTTTGCCTCAGGGAAGGGCCTAGTTTACACATGAGTTTGAGTGACATGTTTGGGACATCAGAGGCTTTTAGACCATGTGGATTTAAGTGGCCTCTTTGTGATGATCTTAGGTCACGTGGGTGAGTCGCATGTGTGACTCACCCTTGACCCTGAAAAAGATATAAAACCAGGGATTGGCTTTCTCTTTTTCAGAGCTCTTGCCCACAGCAATGGTGGTGTGCGTGACACTAGGCCAGCCCTTGTTATGAGCTGTGGGGCTGAACCTAGACGTTGGTAACTATGAATTGTATTTGATCTGTCTGTAGATTTGTAGATAGTTGGTTTGGTCTCTAGATGTTTGTAATTTGTTTGTATTTGTTCCAGAGTTCAGGGTGCTGGCTTTTTCCCCTGAACTAAGTGAATGATATTTGTATGTTGAATTAAAGTAAGCTTGTCATCCCCTTAACTTTGTTTCCTTAGTAAAGCAGATCAAAAGAACCTGGGCTTTTGCGGTGTTCTGGTAGCATGGTTGTTGTTGGGCTTGTGTTTGTCTTTCACCCCCACAACAGCTGCTAGCCAGATTGTTGAAATATAAGGTCAAGGGGAAAATGCTGCAAGTAGCCAGAAAAAAACAATTAAAATATCACGGAACCACAGTCAGGATTATGCAGGACTTTGCAGCTTCTACATTAAAAGATCAGGGGGCTTACAATATGATATTGAATAAGGCAAAGGAGTGTGGATTACAACCAAAGGTCAACTACCCAATGAAATTTAACATAATCTTTCAGGGGAGTAGATGGATATTTAATGAAATAGAGGACTTCCAAACCTTTCTGATGAAAAGACCACAGGTAAACAGAAAATTTGATCTTCAAATACAAGACTCAAGGGAAGCATAAAAAGGTAAACAAGAAAGGAAAAAAAAACGTTATTCAATAAGGGCAAACTGTTTACATCCCTGCATGGGAAGATGCTGCTTATAAGTCTTGAGAACTGTTATCTTTATTATGACATTTGGAAGGGATATACATAGACAGAGTGGAGTGGGTTTAAGGTAACTTTGGTGTAATGATTTAAAAAACTAATTAAGTGGAGAAAAGAGATTATACTGGGAGAAGAGGAAATGAGGAGGCAGAAAAGAGTAAATTGTGTCACATTAAGAGGCAAAAAGACATGTTACAGTAGAGGGAAAGAAAGGGGCCAGATGAGCATTGTTTGGACTTTAGGCTCAAGGAAGGAATAGTATACTTAGTTAGGTATAGATATGTAACTTGCCCTATAGGCAGTGGGTGGCAAAAGGAGAAAGAAAATGGAGGGGGGATAGAAGGGATAACAGATTGAGGGAGGCAGTGGTCAAAAGTAAAATGCTAGTAAGGAAGGAAAGGGAGAAGGGAGAAAGAAAAGCATAAATGGGGGGCAATAGGATGGAGAGAAAGACACAGATAGTGATCATAACTGTGAATGTGAATGGGATAAACTGTCCCATAAAATAGAAGCAGATAGAAGAATGGATTAAAAACCATAATCCTCCAATATGTTGTTCACAAGAAACCCATTTGAAACAGAGTGATACATGCAAGGTAAAGGTAAAAGGCTGGAGGAGAATATATATGCTTTAGCTGAAGTGAAAACAAATGCAGGGGTAGCAATCCTGATCTCAGACAAACAAAAGCAAAAATATATCTAATTAAAAGAGATAAGGAAGGAAACTACACCTGCTAAAAGACACCCTAGACAATGAACTAATATCATTACTAAACATATATCCACCAAGTGATGTAGTATCCAAATTCTTAGAGGAGAGGTTAAGGGAGTTGCAGGAAGAAAAAGACAGTGGGGGACCTCAACCTCACCTTCTCAGAACCAGATGAATTTAACCAAAAAATAAACAAGAAAGAAGTTAAGTGGGTGAACAGAATTTTAGAAAAGTTAGATACGGTAGACCTCTGGAGAAAACTGAATGTCAATTAAAAAGGAATATACCTTTGTCTCAGCAGTACATGGCACCTACACAAAAAATGATCACATATTAGGGCATAAAAACCTCACAATAGATTGCAGGAAGGCAGAAATATTAAATACATCCTTTTCAGATCATGATGCAATAAGAATTATATGTAATAAAGGGCCATGGAGAGATGGAGTAAAAATTAATTGCAAACTAAATAATCCAGTCCTAAAGAATGAGTGGATCAAAGAACAAATCATAGAAACAATCAATAACTTCATCCAAGAGAATGACAATAATGAAACAGCATAACAAGACTAACATGAAGCAGAAAAAGTAGTTCTTAGGGAAAGTTTTATATCTCTAAATGCTTACATGAATAAAATAGAGAAAGAAAGAGATCAGTGAATTGGGCATGCAACTAAAAAAAGTAGAAAAAAAACCAAATTAAAAGTTTCCAATTAAATACCAAAGTAGAAATACTGAAAACCAAAGGAGAGATTAATTAAATTGAAATTAAGAAAACTTTTGAACTAATAAATAAAATTAAGATCCGGTTTTATAAAAAAAACACAATAAAATAGATGGTTAATTTGATTAAATATGATTTAAAAAAAGAAAAAAAAAACAAATTACCAGCATCAAAAATGAAAAGGGAGAATTTACCACCAGTGAAGAGGAAATCAAAACAATAATTAGGTACTATTTTGCCCAACTGTATGGCAATAAATTTGACAATCTTAGTGAAATGGATGAACATTTACAAAAATATAAATTGTCCAGATTAACAGAAGAGGAAATAAGATGTTTAAATAACCCCATTTCAGAAAAACAGAAATTAAACAAGCCATCAATGAAGTTCCCAGGAAAAAAAATCCAGGGCCAGATGGATTTACAATTGAATTCTACCAAACATTTAAAGGATAATTAATTGCAATACCACATAGACTATTTGGGAAAACAGATGAAGAATAAATTGTTTGCCGAATTCTTTTTTATCATAAGAATAGGGTACTGATACTTAAACCAGGAAGTGTCAAAACAGAAAAAGAAAATTATAGACCTATTTCCCTAATTAACACAGATGCAAAAATTTTAAATAAATATTAGCAAAAAAAACATTACAGCAACTTATCATGAGAATAATATACTGTGAATACATAGGATTTATACTAGGAAAGCAGGGCTGATTCAGTATTAGGAAAACTATTAGCCTAATTGACCATATCAACAACAAAACTAATAGAAACAATATGATTATCTCAATAGATGCAGAAAAAGCTTTTGACAAAACACAACACCCATTCCTATAAAAAACACTAGAGAGCATAGGAATAAATGGAGTCTGCCTTAAAATGATAAGGAGCATCTACCTAAAACCTTTAGCAATTTTTTTTTTTTGTAATGGGGATAAGCTAGAGGCATTTCCAATAAGATCAGGAGTGAAACAAGGATGTCCATTATCACCCCTGTTATTCATATGGCATTAGAAATGCTAGCTTTTCGTTCCCCAATTGAGAAGTGGTCAAAGGATATGAACAGACAGTTTTCAGAGGAAGAAATTAAAGATATCTATAGACATATGAAAAATGCTCAGAATCACTACTAATTAGAGAAATGCAAATCAAAACAACTCTTAGATACCATCTCTCTCCTGTCGGATTGGCTAAAATAACAAAACAGGAAAACGATAAATGCTGGAGAGGATGTGGGAAAACTGGAACATTGTTACATTGCTGATGGAGTTGTGAACTGATCCAGCCATTTTGGAGAGCAATTTGGAATTATGCCCAAAGGGTTATAAAAATGTTCATACCCTTTGACCCAGCAATACCACTTCTAGGGTTGTATCCCAAAGAGATCACACAAGTGGGAAAAGGACCCATATGTAC
>CM053622.1:572922010-572961456 GCA_028646595.1 Phalanger gymnotis
ATTTTGTATTATCCTGGCTGTATTGTTTTTATTATTATGGTGTTATTGACACCCCTTTCTTACGTAATGGATACAAAGATCTAGGGGTGGACATTGAATTGTTAACAAGTATTTTGGGAATGATTGATTTGAAGAGATTATCTTTCTGAGACCTAGGGGTGGGTCATGTTTGTATTGGAAACAAATATTTGAGATATTCTCTATATAATGTCACTGAATGATATGTTTTGCTTTGTTGTGAATGATATGTTTTAGTTTCCTTCGTAATTGGGTCAATGTATGTTCTAGGATACATGACTGATTAAATTATGTATCCTAGAACAAGGGGTGGAGTGTGTTGTTAAGCAAAATTATGTCCTTAGTATGGCTTTTGTTGCTTTTGAGTGGAAGTACTTTCAGCTGTTAAGTGCTAAGCCCCAGGCCCAAAGCCCTATCCGGTGTGAAACCTGTGTGGATTTAGATTAATGACTTAAGAGGGGCCAACTCGGGAACCAATGGTCTCTGGTCGTTGAGGCGGGGTTTGAGAACGCCAGAGGCTCGGCTGCGAGGAAAGGTGAACCAAGAGACAGTTTCAGAGGAAGCGGAAGCTGCTGCTGCGGAAGCCAGAAGCTGCAGAGGCCAGAAGCTGCGGAGGCAGGAAGCTGTGGAAGCAGAGCTGACCCGTGTGTGTGGACACAGGAGTGCGAGCGAGGACTTCAGGCCAGTAAAAATGATTTGGCTAAATACTCTCTTGTTTTTCTGTGGCGTCCTGGTTACTCTTGTGAGGCAGCCTTTCTGGGCCTGGAGTCTTTTTGTCAAAATGTTGGAATGGGGAGGCTGGTTCACGGATCAGCTGCGGTGGGGCCTAAATAAATTTTTTGTTGTTTTCTACTTAGAGAATCTCTCGTACTTTGCGATTTCGAACCATTCAAACATATACATGATTATATTTGAGATTATAAATTCAGCCTTCCTACTTCAATTGTCCACTGAATAAGGCTCTTTTTTCTTGATGATCAATGGCCCCACGGTGTCCCTCGTTTCTTCACTGCACTCTGTGTGGGCCTAGTTAGCAGAATGGGAAAATTCTGAATCTTCATCAGTGGCTAAACACAGCTTTCTCTCCCCAAGTCTTCCATGTCAAATGCATGAACAGTCTTGGCATTATCTTCCTAGATAGTGAGATTGACCATGGACTTCTCATGTTCTTCTTTAACCATAAACCTTTAGTAAGCTAGGTACTCAACAACGAGATCCCATCAGCAGTGCAACAGCTATGATGAGGTCTACTCACACCATGAGGTTGAAATTCATAGTCATGGCAGCACTTGGGCTCCCCAGAGAGGAAATAAAATGGGGTGAGAGGGCATTGTAGTAATTCCAGTGGCAACTTCATGCCAGGTCCAGCCCTGCACATCCCTGTGTTCACATACAGACTCCCTTTCCATACCCCACCCTTACCATAACACTTGTGAGGTGACTTGAGGGGCAAGCACGCCCAGTGGGCCAGAGGCAACTCTAATAAATAGCTTTTAATATCCCTTCCTACTTTAAATTTATGGCCCATGATCTTATTCTTTTAAATTCATTTAAAATTATTTATTTATTTTTTTAAAGTTCTAAATTCTTTCCCTCCCTCCAGTTCCTCCCTCATCCATTGAAAAGGCAAGGAATGTGATGTGCATTATACATGTGAAATACTGCAAAACATTTTCATATTAGCCATTTTGGAAAAAAAGCAAGAAAAATAGAGCAAGAAATTATACTTCAAAAAAAAAAAACAAAAACAAGAGCAAGCATTATCTGTAATGAGACTGTATTGGAATCCTTCTTAATTAGATCAGAGCCAAAGAAAGGATGTCCATTATCACCCCTTTTTTAAAAATAGTGTGTAAGAAATGATGAGTATAGCAATAAGAGAAAAAAAGGAGTAAGAGAAATAAGAATATGCAATGCAGAAACAAAATGATCACTCTTTGTAGATTATATGATTGCATACTTAGAGAATACTAGAGAATCAACTAATGAAAGTAACTGACAATTTTAACCAAGTTGCAGGATACAAAAAAACCTTCAAAATAATTAGTATATATTGACATTTCCAAAAGATAATCTCAGCAGGAAGCTATAGGAAGAGAAATTATATTTCAAATAACTGCAGATACTATAAAATTCTTGAATGTCTATATGCCAAGACAAACCAAGGGACTATATGAATTTAATTATGTAATGCTTTTCACACAAATCAACAAAGACCCAAACAATAGCGGAAATATTAATTATAAATGGGTAAGTCAAACCAATATAATAAGAATGACAATTCTGCCTAAGATAATTTACTTATTCAGTGGCATACCAATCAAACTACCAAAGAATTAATTTATACACCTAGAAAAAAATTTAAAATTTATCTGGAAGAACAAAAGGTCAAGCATATCAAGGGAATCAATGAAAAAAATGTGAAGGAAGGCATCTAGCTGTTACAGATTTTAAAATATGTTACAAAGTGGTGATCGTCAAAATAATCTGGTACTGGCTAGGAAATAGAGTGTTAGATAAGTGGAATAGATTAGAAAGACAATACATAGTAGTAAATGACCATAGCAAGCTGGTGTTTGAAAACCTAAAGATCCAGCCTTTTGGGATAAGAACTTACAATTTGACCAAAATTGATTGGAAAACTCAAAAGTTGTTTAGAAGATATTAGGCATAGACTAGTATCTCATACCACATACCAAGGTAATGTCAAAGTGGATAAATGATTTTTAGACATAAAGGGTGGTATTACAAGTAAATTAGAGGAGTATAGAAAAATGTAATTGTATACATCAGATGTACAGATAAGGAAATAGCTTATGATGAAAAAAATACAGTAAGGATCAGAGGAAATTAAATGGATAATTTTGATTACATGAAATTAAATTCTGCATAAACAAAACAAATGCTGCAAAAAATTGGAAAGAAAATAGGAAACTGGGGAGGTTATAGAAAGTTCCTCTGATAAAGGACAAATTTTTCAAATATACAGAGAACAGAGACAAATTTATAAAAATAAGAGCCATTTCACAATTGACCAATGGTCAAAAGATATGAACAGCCAGTTTTTGCAATGAATCAAAACTATCTATAGTCACTTGAAAAATATGTTTCAATCACTACTGATTAGAGAAATGCAAATTAAAGCAACACATGTATCATCTCACACCTATAAGATTGGCTAACATGACAGAAGAGGAAAGTGACAAATACTGGAGGAGATGTGGAAAAATTGGGACACTAATGCACTATTGGGGGAGGTGTGAACTAGTCCAACCATTCTGCAGAACAATTTGAAATTATGCCCAAAGGACTATAAAACTGTGCATATCCTTCAACACAGCAATACCACTACCAGGTCTATATCACTGTGCCAGTAAGGCAAAATGGGCTTAGTTTAATGGGTGCCCTTGAGGAGTTTAGCTTTTGTTTATGGTGAAAGTACTTTCACCTGTTAAACGCTAAGCCCCAGGCCCAAAGCCCTATCAGGTGTGAAACCTGTGTGGGCGTAGATTAAGGACTTAAAAGGGGCCAATTCGGGAACCAACGGGTCTCTGGACTCTGGTCTCTAGTCGTTGAGGCGGGACTTAAGAACGCCAGAGGCTTGGCTGCGAGGAGAGGCGAGAAAACTATAGCTGGAAAAAATCCGAAGCAGAGCCGACCCCTGCGTGGACCCAGGAGTTCGAGCTATGAATATGATTTATGCCATCTTATTTGTCTGTGGCCTCCTGGCTATTCTTGTGAGGAGGGCCTACTGGGCCTGGAGGCTTGTGTTCACAATACTGGAACGGGGAGGTTGGTTCGCTAATTTGTTACTCTGGGCCCTGAATAAATTTTTTGATGCCTTCTGCTTGGAGAATTCTGTATACCCAACGATTTCGAACCATTCAGATATTTATATGATCCTTTTTGAGATCATAAATTCGGCCTTCCTACTAAAGAATTTTTAAAAAGGGAAGAATACCTATATGCACAAAAATATTTACAGCACCTCTTTTCGTGGTGGCAAAGAATTGGAAATTGAAGGGATGTCCATCAATTAGGAAATGGCTGCCACACAATATGACTACAATGGAATATTACTGTGCTATGAGAAATCATGAGTAGGATGGTTTCAGAAAAACCTGGGATGACTTATGAGAACTGAAGTAAAGTGAAGTGAGTAGAACCATGCAAACATTGTACATAATTAGAGCAATATTGTAAGGATGATAAACTGTGATAGACAACTATTCTGATCAATACAGTGGTCTAAGCCAATCCCAAAAGACCCACGATGAGAAATATTATCCATCTCCAGAGAGACAACTGATGAATTCTGTGCAGATTGAAATATACTTTTCTTTTGCTCTCTTTATTTTCCTTGTTTTATATCGTGTGTTTTCTTTTAAGTGGTTAATATAGAAAACAAAAATACTCACTATATTTCCAATTAAAATAGAAGAATTAGCAACAATATCATCAGTCAGATTAGTTTACTTTTTCTTTCTAAAAATGTCTAGTTCTCTCAATCCTTAGAGAAAAGAAGAAAACAAAACTGAACAAAACAAGCAAAAATAAATTATATTTATTCCTCTACTCTCCTTAAAGTAACATCCTTTGTCTCTTCTTCCTTTCACAAACACTCTTAGAAAATCTTTCTATCTTCATTCCTTCCTTCCACTTTTTTTTTTCATTTTCTCTTCATTTCTCAGTCCCTTGCAATCTGGCTTCCTAATTAAAGTATTTCATTCATGAAGCTACTTGGGAAAAAAAAAGTCAATTTAATCTTGAAAATATCTTTTGGGGTTTCTATCATAGGAAGATAGTTTTTGAATTACGTTTCTCTAAAATGTGGTCTTATATGTAGACACTGACAGCAAGTCAGGCAAGGGTGGGTCAGGGATTGATGGTAGGATGGATTCTTTATAGTCTTCTGAGAAAACAAAATCCTAAAAAGAAAAGTTTCACTTTTCTTGCTCATAATTTATTAGTGAGATTGAGTCCTTTTTATTTATTTCTAATTGGATCCCCACAATAGGCAGATAGCTAAATATAAAATATATCAGCTGGAAAGTGAAAGGCAAAAATAGCCTTCAGATGTTCAAGGGCATAATATCAGAGCCTTGAATTGTCTAAAATGGACTGATAGTCACTGAATATAATTTAGAATGCTGACCTCTCAAGATGCCAAATTCTAAAACAATTGTGATTAGTTGTAATAAATCTAGCTGTCTGGAAGCTATCCAACATCCTATATCACAAACACCAAGGCAATATAAACTTCTGCCTTCACGGACGCAAAATGAAACTCTGAAAGTAAGCAAGAACAAGGATTAAAACAATTCGATTAAAATGATGTGAGAATACATAAAGAATAACAATTAAAATATACCTCCCTTTTAGAATAATATCAGTTACTCTAAGGGTTGGTGAGGTCACTGTCTCATGTTAGGCGCCTAACCCCCACTCCAATGATCAATACTCTCTCTTTTTTCTAAATTTGCCTGGAAATCTCCCTGGCTCCATGTTCTCCAACTCCTCCAGGTGCCAGTTGCTCCCAAGGCTTCCAACTCCCCATCTACCAGGACGAGTAGATTTTTCAGGAACCAAACCTACCCCAAATCCCACCCCAGGCCTCACCCAGTGTAAAGTCTTCACCTTCTATCATGTAGAGGAGCATTCTTCAATGGAACTCTATTTTACCTGTCAAATAAAGCCTCTTTTCGTTCCTCTCTTTTTTCAACATTTTCCCTTTCCTCCTCACCCATTTCACTACAGGCTCTTTGATTTCTGAGACTAAAAAGGTCAGCTTATGGAAGGCCTTGATTTCACTCCAGCATATCATTCTCCTCTCTATCCCCCTAATTCCCTCCTCCTTTTTTTCCTGTATCTTCCCATGCAGTTATGCAGTCCCACAAAAGAAATATTCACCTGTAGATAGGGTTTCACCAGCTTCTGTCCTAAATGCACCCTGTCCATCTCTTCACTATTGCTTATCCCAGATTTCCACCTTCACCACTATCTCCTCATGTACATTTCCAAAGAATTCTCTTGCTAGTCTTTCTGCTGTCACTCTTTTGCTGCTGCTATTACTTTCTACATTTATTCATTCCTCTTGCATTTCTCTTGTTTGAATATTTAGATGCAAATCTTCAGTTTTGGTTTTCCTTCTAAAAATATATCAAACTCTTCTTAATTATGGAATATTCATCTTTTGTTCTGCATAGTTAGGATCAGATTTGCAGAACAAGCCACTGTAGGTTACATCTTGAGATCCTGTGCCTTTGGGGACAAATTTTTCCATAACCTCCTCCTTTTTCTAGTGCAAATGGAATAGGCTTGAATTATTTGAAAATCTTTTCCTTTTTATTTGAAGTTCCTTCTGCTGATGGCTCACAGAAATTGTTTCTGAATTGAAATGACAAATTTAACCAATATTTGTCTTGGCTTTCATAGCCTTAGATATTTCTCTGAAGGTGATCTTTCTATTCTTTAAATTGGAATTTCCTTCCTAAATTCTAAAGTTCTGAGCAATTTTCTTCTATTGTTTATTTTGTTATGATTTTTTTTGTCCTGTAATGTTCTTCTGGGAGACTTATGATCCTGACATTGACTTTATATAGTCTCTCTTTGATATCCATAAGTTTTGCTTACATATTGAGCATATTTTCTTTCAATGGTCTTGTTTTTATTCTATTCTTTTAGATTTTCTTTTGATTGTGTATATTTGCATTCCCAATCTCTTGTTCTCTCTTTCATTTATTTGATGAAGGTTGCTATTGCAGATTCATTTTTTTTCTCTTGTTCTGTTCATGAATTTTTCTGTGTACGACATAAATTACGCTCTCATAGTTCTAATTTCTCATTTAAACTACTCAAAAACAGTATGTTGTGATGCCAAGTGTTCCTTAACTTCAACAAGTTCCTCTGTCTCATTTTCCTTTATTTTGCAGTATTTATTCATAAATGCCAACTTCTTAAGATCTAGAATCCATATTTTCTTCAGTTGTTACTGTTTTTCACATTGATTTATCTGTTGATGATCAAGGTCTTTGAGTTTTCTTCTTCTTAGAATCTTTGGTACTTTTAGTCTTTGTCTATCCTACCTGCCACCCCTTTATTACCCAATTTTGATTCCCTTTCCTCCAATTAAGGTTTCCTTGGGAGCTAGATCTCAGAGTATATCAGCCTCCTTCCACATCAGAAAATTCACAGAACACTTAACTATGTCTCTATATCAGCTGATTTCTGGATGGTCAGAACTGGCCCCACCTGGATTATGTACTCTTCCTTCTGGCATGGGGGAATGTGTGGCTGCATGTATGTGTTCATATTAAATACTTATTTTATTAAGCAACTTATTAGTTTCCTCCACCATTTTTGTGTCATGTTTATGATTGTGGATATTACAAGGGGTGGAAGAAGAAAAAGTTTGAAATGTAGCCAATGAAAGTATGGTAGAGATTGAAAAAGAGCCTGACAAACTTTTCCTTATTTTTTTGCATGACATAAATTATATTTTTTTTTATTAAACCAAAAAGAGCTGTCTAAATGAGAGTATGCATGGCAGTAAAGAAATCTAGTTTTTTGTTTTGTTTCTGTTGATTATGTAAAACAACTTAGGAATTCTGAGTGTTCATAACCCTCAAAATATGAACTTGTTTTAGAAAAGAACTGACTGAATAGTCTGACAATAATAGGGATATGAAAGACTGTTCAAAGAAAAGAGGAAGAAACCAAATAAAAGTTTAGTTTTTTTTTGAAGGAGAAAACAGAAAGAAAATATACTTTAAAAATTTTTCTTCATACATTGCAGAACTCTATCTGAGACTAAAAAGATAGCTCTGTCCCTAGTTTTGTAAACATCCTTTGAGTTGAAAACTGAAAGTTCTCTACATAGTTTGTTTTTACACATTTGCTTGTATGTAGTATCATCCATTAGATTGTGAGCTCCTTGAAGAATGGGACTATCATTTGCCTTTCCTCATATGCCTAGCATTTGGCATTGCACCTGGTGCATAGTAGGTACTTAAAATGCTTACTGACTGAATAACCGAATACAAACCATTGAAAATATCATCCAAGGGGTGACAGAAGGGAGGGCTGACTGGGTTTACAGGACAACCAGAATATACACCATCTTGGAGGGGGGGAGGGTAGAAATGGGGAGAAAATTTGTAATTCAAACTCCTGTGAAAATCAACGCTGAAAACTAAATATATTAAATAATAATAATAAAAAAAGAATTTTCAGGCTAACCATAAAAAAGAAAATATCATCCAAGATTAATCATGTTTAATTAGAAGGCACTTGTGGCTTGCTGGACTATTAGTTTCCTTCACATCACTTTTATTTCCTTCCATCAATGACCTTGCTAGTGGTTATTTCATTATCTGAGCATCATATTATAAAACATAACTTTTCTTGCCCCTAAGGTAATGCAATTGATACTCCAGTGGAATCTAGTACTAGGTAACGCTCGCCTGCATGAGTTGTAAAGAATGAATCCCCCTTCAAGAAATGCTAAGCATATTGATCTTTGGTAGAATTAAAAAGTAATTAGCACTCATACCTACAGTAGAAACACATCCAGTATTTTAAAATACAATTATTGAGAAGATGGATTTTCTAGGGTACTTTGAAATATATTCTTCTATGATCTTTGAATAATTCTATTTAAGCTTGTCTGGAACAAGCCAATGGTTCCATATTCATATCATGTCACATGGGGACACAACAATTTCAAGAACCACTGATGATTGTGGTCAAAATAATTGGTAATGTCTAGCTAAAAGTTATAAGAACAGAATATTCCTAGGATGATGATGATACAAATTTATGCAGTGCTTACTCTGTGCCAGGCAATGTGCTAAGCTCTTTACAAGTATTATATCATTTGATTCTCACAATTCTGGAGGATAAATGCTAATATTATCCTCATTTTAGAGATGAGGAAACTGAGGCAAACAGAGGTTGCCCAGGGTTACACACCCAGTAAGCATCTCAGGTCAGATTTGAACTTAGGTCTTCCTGGCTCCAGGCATGTAACTCTATTTACTCCGACACCTAGCTACCATCTTGACTGGAACATAGTGATCAATTTCAATAAAAGTTATAATCAAAATTATAATTAAAATAATTTTGATTCACCAGAGATTAATTCAATCTACCATAGAGGGAAGGAATTAATATGTTGATTCACAGTCTCATCATCTCTCAACGTGAAAAAGACTCAAACTTGCTGACACAAGTCTTACCTGACTTTATTACCTTTCTTTTTTGTTACTTGTACTTGTAGCCATGTGTTTAGTCCTGAGAATACATGTGACCAACCACATACACACATGAAACACTGATGCATACAAACAAACTTGCATACACATGGTTTATTTTACAGTAGAACAACTTACCTTTGTAGACCCTTTGTACTATTGAGACTTCTAGTTATTTCCAAATTACTAACAGTTTAAATACAGAGCAGTTGAAACTAGGGAAACACTTTCCTAGTTGTCTCACTCTGAATGGGCTTTTGTTTTAAGTTGGGCTGCTTCCACTAAGGATACTTCAGTGGCCAAAAAACTTTCCTTTGCCTAGCTTATCTAAGGAGGGGACAGGTCCTAACATACTCCTCTATCAAAATACTAAATCGAATGAATGATATAAGATGATTTTAGCATAATTATTAATTAAATTAGTGTAATTAAAAAATAAAGGGGATTGTTTTCACTTTACATTTGACAGTCACGCCCCTTTATTATTATCATTAGCAAAGGGAATTTTTGGTTAATTCATTAGTAGATGTTAGCAATACTAAAGAAAGAAAACCACTAAAGACAATCAAGCAAGGGATTAAGTAATCGGATTTTTCTCTTAGGCTTAACAACAATAATAATGATAAAAAATTTTATTGACAATTGCTGTCATATAACTAATATGTCTTGGTAAATACTTTATCATCCTGATGCCACATATTTATTGAAAATATATTAATTTCACTTTATCTTTAATGTGGCCTATAAGATTGCTATAAAATTTTTCATTGTCTTCCTTACAGCCAATTAAGATCAACATTAATGCTCTGGTAATGACTGAACAAAATAATTCAATTTGTTTAAAACTATACACTGATAAAACTTTGCAAGAGACTTGTCCTAAAAATCCTTAGTTAAGAGCTAGCTCTTAACCAAGAGTGCACTCAAATACACAGCTGCCATTGAACTAGATATTCTGAATTGGGTGGAAGTGCCACTGGAATTAGTTTGCACTTTCCAAGGATTAGTGTTTGATTTAGTAGCCCTTTTTAAACACTTCAGATTGCAGGTGTTGCTAGCTGAGGTTTAATAGCTTCACTTTCTAAAAAGCAGCTTAGAGGAAGAAGTGAATTCTCACTGTTTAGTTGAGGAATAGAAATGAAATATTTGATAAATGTGTTTCCATAGCAATTAACAATTGTGACTAGCGTGAATGGGAAAAGAAAGGGAACACAAAGGGATTTAGAAATAACAAAAAAGAAAGAAAAAAATTAAATCTTAGAATGAAGTACAGAAGTATAAGCTAAAGAACACTGAAAACAATACAAAACAAGACATAATGACAGAAGGTGGGAAGCATTGTACCCAAACAAGTTTAAGATGATGAGATGATGATCACAGAGGCATTGCAGGAATAAAAAATAACCTTAGAAAAACTACACTAGTAATAGTAAGAGTTTTCTGATCTCTATCACTCTTTACATATATACTCTCTTAAGTCTGTGGATGTTTAATAACTCCTTCAAGTGACTAAATATTTCATCAAGGCAGAATCTCCTTCCACTCATGCAGACTGGAACCCCTTGGTTTCTTAGTAATGGTGTCATATGTTATGGTGATGGGGAAAAAAATCACTATTTGCTGGTAAGGCTCAATAAATGAGTTAGCATGATCTTGAAGGAAGAGACATCACCAGATTCATAACAAGAATGTTTGCTGATTGGGCAATAAAAATATAGGTTCTTTATATTAACAAACATTGAATTTTGGTATTTGGCTAATATGTACATATTTTTCCTTATTTGAAGTAGATTAGCCACTCCAAGAAACCAGACAAGAAAATATCACCTTCAATAGTAATATTTTGTATAGCATATCTTACTCATTTCAGTAGCCATATATTATCATTAACATTCAATTTTGGTTGTCATTAAATTTTACTTTCACCTTAAATGAGTTCAGTGTCAAAATATCATGACAGGGTGTTATGGTCTCCGAAGACCAAGTTTTAGATTTGACAGCAATTATCGAAAGAGTGGGAACAAAGCTGCCGTCCATTCATTAGGGTATGCCTGAATAGCCTTGGTATATTTAAGTAACATCGATAATAAACAAGGAACAAGAACTACTCTGGAAAATATGGATAGGTAAGAATTGATATAGATTAAAGTAAGTGTAACCAGAAGAAGATGTACAGTGTTAGTATATTATGAATGAAAACAACATTTAAAAGCAGGAAAATTTGAAATTCTAATAAAAAGATATTTCAGTCAAAGAGAAAATATGATGAAATTCTCCTCCCTATCCTCAGTAGAGATGGAGGACTAGAGATATCAAAAGTTAAAAACACAATCTTACAAAGTTGCTCTAATGCTTTTCATTGTTGCAAAGGAAGATTGAATGTGTGAGGGTGTGTGTGTGTGTGTCAGGAGAGAAGGAATAAGGCTTTAGTGTCAAAATGAAGTGTAATAAAAGTATTATCACAACATTATTTAATGATGATATAGATGTATTAAAACATACAAATTTTTGAGAGGGGAAGATTATAATAACTTTATACAAAATTCCATAAAGATGTTAACACCTAGCAAGGATACTATAGTAAATAAAGGTCGGGGAAGTTTCACTTAGCCGTGTAAGTCTTTGTTAAAGGAAAGATTTTTTTTCCTCTTCTTGAAAAAGTCTACCAGAACGTGCAGCATGCTGTCTATCTATAGGTTTCCTGATCATATACTGTCAACTTTTCACCTGACAAATTTAAACAAAGGGTTATCATTGAGGCGTGAAAATTACTATTATCTCAAGAATTCTTGAAACTGAAACCAATGACACATAAATAAGTAATTATCCATTACTTACAAAAGTTGTGTTTTCCAATAATAATGTGGTGACATTTGTTTCTACATTCAGTTTAATGACATGTCCATTCCCGTTTTTATACACCACATCTGAATCTGCAACAACAAAGACATTAACATTTGACAATGACATTGACTAGTTAATATGATAACTGTAGAGGAAAATTGTGCATATAAAACAGACTTATTTGAATGGCATTGTTACCCTCTGATAACCTGAACAAATTCTGGTCTTGGATCACATTAATCCCCTTGAATGGTTGTGAGACAAAGCAAACATAATAGTTATTGTGAAGTGAATAGAAGGGTTACTTAGAGGTCCACTCAGATTCCTGGTAGAACAAATATATGTTAAAAGACATTATCCAGCCAGAGAGAGAGAGTTCTGCTGCTCATTGTGTGAGAGAGGAAGATGCAGAATGGCATCCTTTGTCTCTAAGAGTTTCTGATTATACTATTAGTTTAGTGTTGCCAGTAGTAAGTTTCTTAGGAAATAATTAGACATAAGTTTGGAAAAAGGAGAGATGGCTCCCTTCTGCTTTGGACATGTTGAGTTTGAAATGTCACCGTTACTTCTAAGAAGGTATGTCCAGAAAATAATTCAACCTGTCCTCCCATAGCTCTGGGGAACATCTATCCTAAAAAGGGTTTGGGGAGTCAGTCATGATGTAATGGTGGTAATTGAAAACAAGCTAGCTGATGAGATTGCTATTCATTGTGCCTCATAAACATAACCCAAAGAAAAGCCTAACTAGGCCTTCCAACTTGGCAATTCTGCCCACATCATCTCTACTCTGAGTGGAAAATATGGATTATTGTGATTTCTGGGATGTATTTTGGTTAAATTACCTAAAGCTAAAAGTGTACTATCTTTTAAAATATATCGACCTAAAAAGTTTTACTATTAAAAATGTTTGGGGCTTTGTGGTTTTTTCAATTGTTCAGTGGTGTCCAACTCTTCATGATCATGGTCATGGAGTTTTCTTCGCAAAGATACTGGAGTTGATGGGGTGCTTGGACCCTAATTCTAACATCACATTTCTCCTTAGCCTCTGCTTGGTTGCCTGTGCCTGGACCCCAATTCCAAAACCATATCCAGTTCCAAAATCATATCTCTCCCTAGCCTCAAAATGCTATCTCAGGCAGTTCCTCTCCAGTTCAAGGGCAGCATGCCTTAGCAAAACACTTATACGTCCTCCTGATACTGTGGCCAGCTGCACCTATAGAATTTATTGGATTCCCTGTGTACATGCTAATTGGCTGTGCACTGGGCCATAATGATATTTACTACTTACTGACCTTACTGATATGTATCCTAGACATAGTCAAATGTATACTCCCTTACATTCATCTTGTCTAACAAGACATTTGATGAGAGCCACCTGGATATTTCCAGTCAGCCCTGACCATTAGTTGCCTTAGTGATGTTTCATGGTCAAAACTACACCTCTAGGTCATCCCACCCCCCACCTTGGGCTATTTCCCATTGAACTCTGGAAAGATACCTGTGCAGTAGATAGGAAAAAGTGCATGTTCCTTTAAGAACTGACCACCCCTTAACCACTCCCTAATCCCACCCCAAAATACCTAATTGACATGTTTCACCCCAAAATATCACATAAAAACTTTTTCTGCATCCCTGTAAGGTTGCAGGTTCCCTAAGAACGCTTGCCCGCTGTAAAGAATAATGAATCTTTGCCACCTTGACTTGGGATCCTGAATTCATTCCAGATGGCCTCAACCTTCTCAGTACTCAGGTCCTTGAGGGGTACTCCCCCTCAATGATCCCATCTGGAAACTCCAGTCTTGGGGTTCCTGAACCTCAACTCCCCCAACCCTTAACAGAGTGATTTGCCATTTCCTTTTCCAGTGTATTAAGGCAAATAGAGGCTAAGTGACTTGCCCAGCATCACGCAGCTACTAAGCATCCAAAGCTGGTCCAGGCCAGTTGTCTATCCACTGAGCCACCTAGGTGCATCCCAGGCAAACAGGGGTTAAGGGACTTGACCAAAGTCAAACATCTAGTATTTTATACGGCTGCATTTGAACTCAGGTCTTTCTGACTCTAGGCCCAACACTTATCTACTGAACCATCTAGGCTTACCTCTTAAGAATAAATATCATCATTTAAAAATAATTGATCATTTGTGAATGGGTACATTCTGAGCTATATTCTTTCTAAGTAGTAAACTAAAGACAAGTAAGCTATGACAGAACCCCACTTCCACCCCCAAAAGGAAAAAAAAACGCTGAACTTAAACCAGAATCTGTTGTCAAGTGAAGGAAAAAGCATTCTAAAGTGCACTTGAGTCTTTAGAGTATTCAGAACTTTTCCAAGTTCATGGTGATCTGACTCTATGGTCTTAAAATTTCTTTACCTTTGAGTGAGAATATTGATTCTTCCCTAATTTTTTTTCTGACTCAGATTCTTATTGTTCTTCATCTTTTCTTACAGTCATCATTTTTCTTCTACATTTCTGTCTGGCTTGAGAATTTGATTCTAATTTCCTGTGTTTCTAAACTCACTTTTCATTTGTTGTTTCTGATTCCCATATATCCACTCAAATATGGTGCCCTGACCTTTACCTCTTTTTGTTTGCATTTATTTATGTTCTTAACCCTGGACCATATCTCTCCTTTGAGTAACACTATTGTAAACAATACTATGAGAAAGACTTGATGTTCTATTGTCAGATCACTCCTAAGCACTAATCTAAGTCAAGAAACAGAAAGGACTGTGCCCTTTCTACCTCTTAGACAAAAATGGTACAGAGTTACTTTCATGGAGAGCTAATTACAGTAAATATTATAGATGTGTGACTTCTTGAAGGGGTATATTTAGAAGACTATTGAGGACTTCTCAGGGAGGTAGGCTACTTCATCACCTCCATATTCTTACTTCTATGGATTAAATTGACTACATGATACATCACTAAGGGGAGGAAGATAGCATAATTAAATGGGTACGGGGAAGGATAAAAGTCACATTTTTTTTTCTGTAATCTAAATTGCTGTAAACTTTTTTTAGATATTTAACTTTGGTTTTTTTTTCCCAGTTACATGTAAAAGAATTTTTAATATTCATTTTTAAAACTGTCAGTTCCAAGTTCCCTCCCTTTCTCCCTCTACAACCCACCTCATTGAGAAGGCAAGCAATTAGATATAGGTTATATATGTGTAATCATGAAAAACTCTTCCATAATAGTCATGTTGTGAAAGAAAATATAGACAAAAAAACCCTCAAGAAAAATAAAGTTAAAAAAAGCATGCTTCGATGTGCATTCATACACTATCAGTTCTTTCTCTGGGAATGGATAACATTTTTATCCCAAGTTCTTCACAATTATCTTGGATCATTGTACGACTGAGAATAGCTAAGTCATTCACAGCTGATCATCTTACAATATTACTGTTACTTTGTACATAGTACATTTTCCTTTGTATCAACTCATGCAAGTCTTTTCTGGTTCTTCTGAGAGCATCCTGCTCATCATTTCTTATAGTACAATAATAATTCATTACAATCACATCCACTGCTTGTTCAACCATTCCCCAATTGATGAGCAACCCTTCAGTTTCTAATTCTTTTCCACAAGAAAAGCGATGGTATAAATATTTTTGTGCACATAGTTCCTTTTCCTTTTTTTTGATCTCTTTTGGGATACAGACTTATTAGTGGTATTGCTATGTCAAAGGGTATGCATAATTTTATAGCCCTTTGGGCATAGTTCCAAATTGCTCTGGCTGAATCAGTTTACAACTCCATCCAGAGGGCATTAATGTCTCACCTTCCTCACATGCCCTCCAATATTTGTCATTTTCCTTTTCTCTCTTATTACCCAGGTAGTGCCTCTGAATTTTCTTAACCTTATTAAGGCCCTTATGATTTTCCTTTCCAGTTTACTTTTTTATGTTTTTCTTGAGGCTTGGATTTGAAAGTCAAATTTTCTATTCAGTACTGGTCTTTTCATCAAGAATGCTTGAAAGTCCTATATCTCATTGAATATCTATTTTTCCCCTGAATGAATATACTCAGTTTTGCTGGATGGGTGATGCTTGTTTGTAATCCTAGCTCATTTGCCCTCCAGAATATAATATTACAAGCCCTCTGATCCTTTAATGTAGAAGTTGCTAAATCTTGTATTATACTGACAGTAGCTCCACAATACTTGAATTATTTCTTTCTGGCTCCCTGTAATAGTTTCTCCTTGACCTAGGAACTCTGGAATATATCTATAATGTTCCTGGCAGTTTTCATTTTGGGATCTTGTTCTGGAGGTGATCAGTGGATTTGTTCAATTTCTATTTAACCCTTTGGTTCTAAAAGGGTTTTACTTAATAATTTCTGGATAGATGACTTCAAGGTTCATTTTTTATCATGGTTTTCTGGTAGTTCAATAATTTTTAAATTATTCCTTCTGAATCTATTTTCCAGGTCAGTTGTTTTTCCACTTAGATATTTCTCTTTGTCTTCTATTTCTTATTATTTGTTTGGTTTTGCTTTACTGTTTCTTGATTTCTCATAAAGTCATTACCTTCCATTTGCTCCATTCTAATTTTTAAAGAATTATTTTTTTTTCAGTGAGCTTTTGAACCTCCTTTTCCATTTGGCCAATTCCGCTTTTTAAGGCACTCTTCTCATTCACTTTTTGGACCTCTTTTGACATTTGTCCTTGTCTGATTTTTAAGATATTTTATTCAGTACTTTTTTTGTCTTCTTCAACAAGTTGTTGACTTGTTTTTCATGATTTTCTTGCATTGCTTTTATTTCTCTTCCCAATTTTTCCTCTATCTCTCTTATTCGATTTTCAAAATACTTTCTAAGCTCTTCTGTGGCCTGAGATCAATTCGAATTTTTTATTGGAGGCTTTGGGAATAGGAGGTTTGACTTTGTTGTCTTCTTCTGAGCATGCATTTTGATCTTACTTATCAGCATAGTAACTTTCTACAGTCAGAGGGTTTTTCTTTTTTTTTTTCCCATTGCTTGTTCAATTTCCCAGCCTATTAGTTGACTTTTAATTCTTTGTTAAAGTGGGGGGTCTGCTTTCAGGGTAGAAGGCCCACTCTCCCAAGCTTCAGAGGATTTTGTGCAGATGTTTTCAGAGATATTTCTTGGGACCTGCCATTTTTCAGTTCTTCCAAGGAGGCATGAAATAAAGAGAGGTGATTACTACTCTCCTGGCCTGTGTTCTGGTCTGTGAGTGACCACAAGCACTATTTTCTACCTTGGAACTGTGAGGAGGGTCCCTCCTCTCTGGCCACAAGCTCTGCTATGCTAGTGCTCCTCCTTGCCCTTGGACTGCCACCCAGGACTGCAACTCAGATTCAAGTAAGGGCAAAGCAATAGAGACCTGCCTCAGTGCTAGCAAAAATACCCCTATAATCTCCTTCTGACCAGTTGTTTGACCCTCTTACTCTTTGAGGTCTGAAAGCTCTGGAAGTAGCTGCTGCTCCTACTTCTGCTACTGCTGATTTAGTCTTTCTAAATGCCTGTTCCTGGTTTACTGGGGTTGGGGCTGGGATGACACAGCCTGTGCTGGGTTGTGCTCTAGTCTCACCGAGGTACAACAGACCTTTCCTGTTGACCTTCGAAGTTGTCTTTGGTGTCTGTGGGCTGAAAGGTCTGGAAACTGCCACTACTCCCAATGAATAAGTCACCCTGAGGCCTGCTCTGGGTTTGCTGGGGCCCCATCTGCACTGGCCCTGTGCTGGGCTGAGCTCATCTCTCAGAAAGGCACAACAGACATTGTTGTGCTGACCTTCTAAGTTGTCTTGACTGGAAATTTGTTTCACTCCATCTTTTTATGAGTTCTGCTGCTCTAGGAATTGTTTAGAATCATTTTTAAAAGGAATTTAGATGGGTCTGGGGAGAGTTCAGGAGAGTCTTTGCCTTTACTCAGCCATCCTGGCTCTGCCCACTCCTAGACATTTCACTTTAAAAAGACAAGTCTACATAACCAACATTATTTCCCTTAGACACATTAGATTTGATTCAAAAATGCCTTCATATTTGAATCACTAGGACTCTAACATAAACTCTTACTGTTATATTAACTAACAAGTGTGCATTGTTTTTATTTATATTATTTAACTTGGTACTGAATGAACAATTGTTGAAATAGTTAAATGATCTAATATATTCAGGTACCTCATTATCACTTCCATTCTTATTTCATGCTTGCGATTATAATCTTCTGTGTCATATATTCAATATTTTATTTTATTTTATCATACATAATCACTAGAAGACCATCCCAGGTTCAAAATTCTTGACATTGGAATAATAAATTACACTCTAGAACTTTCTTTCAAGACTGTCAAACTTATATTATGCATAGTATTAGGTAATGAAATCTGAGAGAATTGGATCAATGAATACAATATTTTAACAAAGGAAGATCAAAGGATGTTTATTTGTTCTATACTTTAGAAACTGTGCCTCATGCAATTCCACATAGTACTTGAACACTATTCTTTATCTTTTAGATCGATTGAGGTTACTGAAACATTTTTCTAGATACCTTTCAAACTCATTTTTAAAAAAATATAAATTTGGATAATACTATTTATGAATCTTTTCCACTTAACTTTGAACAAGTACTTTTCATTTATTAGTTATTTAAAATTACTATTGTTACCTTTGTTCCTAAATGATATATTTTCATTAGGATTCAATTCACACACACATACATATGCACACACAGCAAAGCTATTTATTTCAGTATAGGGATAGGTCATTTTGATATATTCATGCTTTCATTTTATACAGAGGACATGGTAACTCCAAATGAATTTAAAAATTACTTTTTATGACATTAGGATATTTTTCTCTTGTTCTAGAACTAGAATCTATGAATCCATCTAGTCTCAATATCTTTTGCTATGAATTAGTAAATTAAAGTATGAAAGGTGAATTAAATTGTCAAACATCCTATAAGTATTAAATAGTAGGACCACAATTTGAGCCAGTCTCCTAATTCCAAATTCAATTCTCTTTCTGCTGTACCTATTTCAGTAAGGCAAGATTCATGGCCCCAAGGACGACCATGAACATGCCTGAATGGTTTGGAATTGCAAAGTATGAAAAACTCTCCATGTAGAAAGCAGAGGAAGTATAACATTTATTTAGATTCCAGAGCATCAAATCCAAGAACAAATACCCCCAATTCCAGGAAGGATAATGTAAGAATTATTGGACTATTTGAAAGCCATGATGAAAAAAACCTAGACATCATATTAAAACAAACAAACAATAACAACCAAAAAAAAAGACTCAAGGACCGTTGCCCTGATATCTTAGATCCAGAGGGAAAAACAGAAGTTGAAAGAATCCACTGATCACTTCCTGAAAGAGATATCAAAATGAAAACTCCCAGGAATATTGTAGCCAAATTCCCAACTTCCCAGGTCACGGAAAAAAAAAAAAACGTTGCGAACAGCCAGAAAGGTACAATTTAAATATTGTGGAATCACAGTCATGAATTATAAAAGGTTTAGAATCTTCCATGTTAAAGAAGAAAAGGGCTTAAAAATATGCTATTCTGGAAAGCAAAGGACCTAGAATTACAACCAAGAATAAACTACCAAGAAAAAGTAAGTATAGTTCCTCAGGGGAAAAAATTGATACTTAATGAGATAGAGGACTTTCAAGAATTCCTGATGAATAAAAAAAACAGAGCTGAATAGAAAAGTTGACATGCAAACTAAAGAGAAGAGAAATATAAAAAGGTGAACATGAAAGAGTAATCATGAGGAACTCAATAAAGTTAAATAGTTACATTCTTATATGGAAAGATGATACACAGAACTCCTAAGAACTTTATCATTATTTAGGACAGTTAGAATGGGTCTACATAGACAGAAGGCATGGATGTGAGTCAATTATATTGGGATAATCTTCAAAAAAAATAGAGGTAAAAAAGAAAGATGCATAGGGAGAAGGAGGAAGCAGAGGTAGAATGAAGAAAATTTTCTCACATAAAAGAGGCATACAAGGAAGAGCTTGTATAGTGTATGATGAAATGGTGTGGTAGTGGGCAACACTTGAATATTAGTCTCATTTAAATTGGATCAAAGAGGGATGAACGTGTGTGCGTGCTCACACACGCACACACACATTCACACTTAGTTTGGTATTGAAATCTAGCTTTCCCAAGGGAAATTGAAGGAGAAGGGAAGAAGAATTAAGTGAAGTAATAGTTGAAATAAAAATGGACTTCTGAAGAGGGAATGAGTGAGAAGCACAAATAGAAGAAAACTGGATGGAAGGAAATACAAAGAAAGTTATCATAATTATGGATGTGAATGGGATGAGCTAACCCATAAAACAAACAGAAGCAAAATGGATTAGAAACTAGAACTCAACCATATGTAAAAGACGATATGACAAAATGTCATAGAGAAAGACACAGACCTTTAAAATAAATGGCTGGAGCAAAATCTATTATGCTTCAGCTGAAGAAGAAGAGGTAGCTCTCAGACAAAACAAAAGCAAAAATAGGCTTAATTAAAAAACATAATCAGGGAAACCACATTTTGTTTAAAGGTACCAGAGACAATTAAGCAATACAAAAAATGTACATCAAGTTTCTCTGATAAAAGCCTTATTTCTTAAAAGTATATGAGTCAAATTTATAAAAATAAGAACCATTCCCCAAATGACCAAAGGTCAGGGGATATGAACAAGCAGTTTTCAGAAAAAAAATCAAAGTTATCTATAGTCATATAAAAATGCTCTAAATCATTAGTGATTAGAGAAACACAAATTAAAACAACTCTCAAGTACCACCCTAGATCTATGAGAAATGAGAAATGCTGGAGGGGATGAGGGAAAATAGGTACATTAATAAGCTACTAGTAGAGTAGTGAATTGGTCCAATTATTCTGTAAAACCATCTGGAACTATGCCCAAAATTCTATAAAACTGTGTATACCCTTTGCTACAGCAATACCACTGACTAGATCTATATCCCCAAAAAGATTTTTAAAAAAGAAAATAACCTGTATGTGTAAATTCATACATACATATATATATGCACGTATACATACTATATACATATGTAACATATACACATATACACACTATATATATATAATATATATACACAACCATGTATATGAAAATGTGTGTGTGTATTAGCACTTTTGGAGGTAAAGAAAAATTGGAAATTGAGGGAATGCTCATTTATTGTGTAATGGCTGAACAAGTTTTGCCATATGAATTTGATGGAGTATTATTGTGCTATAATAAATGATGGGGTGATTTCAGAAAAAAAATACATGAAAAGACCTGTATGAACTGATGTAAAATTAGGTGAGAACTAGATCACAGTGCACAGTAACAGTTGATCAATTGCAAAAGACTTTGCTACTCTGATAAATACAATGATCCACGGCAATTCTGAAGGACTCATGATGAAAAATAGGACTTTTCAGGTTCTCACTTTGAGTGAAGTAATGCCCATTCAGTAAATAGGCCTCTTTAAGAAGTTAATCAAGGGATGACCCCCTTAATTAAAACTCAAAAAACAAATGAAACTGGAAGAAGACCCTCAGGGTTAATGGCCAAAAAAGAAACAGTTACTATTTGGTATTTACATTCACTCTGCGCTAGGAGGGTAGGGACCTATTGTCCAATTTATGAGCTCCAGAGTGAGTTAGGTTTAAGGCTTTTTTTGAGAAAGAAATCTAGCCAGTAAACCCAAAGGTTCTTTGAGTTCACATAGTCCAACATTCATTTTTAAAGATTTGAGAGGTAATTGAGATACAGCGAGGTTAACTAATTTCCTTCATGCTACATGAGACAGAATTAAAACATAACTCCAATCTGGTACCTTTTTCACTGTGCCACATCCAACTTGACAAGAGAAGAAAGTTCACATTTCTTATAGTGGTATTCAAGACCACCTACCATTTAACAACATATCCTTGTAACCTCGTATGCCACTACTTTCCCTAACCAAAGTGGTCTACTCACTATTTCCAAATAACTTGCCCTTTCCCACTTTCCTGCAACTGTTGTTGTTGTATAAACATGTTATTTCACCAAAAGTTGTATGTTCTCATTCGCTTTTTATCAAATTTTGCCTCATCTTCAATACCAAGCTGAGGTATCTGGTGGTTCATTGAATAGAGTACTGGGTTTGCAGTCAGGAAGACCTGAGTTCAAATTCAGCCTCAGACATTTCCAGTTGTGTTACCATGGGCAAATCACTTAGCTTCTATTTGTCTGTTTCCTCAACTGTAAAATGGGATAAAAATAGCATCTACTTCACCAGATTGTTGTGAGGCTCAAATGTGATAATGTATTATTAAAAAGTGCTTAGCACAATGCCTGGCTGGAGGTGAAATACAAATGCTTCATTCCTTTCTCTCCCTTCCCTTGCCAAGTTCAAGTCCCTTCTTTTCCATGTACACCTTCCCTGATGACTCTAATATATGGAGTATTCTCTGAAGAACATTTCATATATAGAATTTACTTGGTAATGATTACATGGTTCTTTCTAGCATCTCTTGCATTGTTGCTCTTTATTGGTATTTAACAATTACTATATATTGAGATGCTATTTGTCATGTATTTATGACATTTCTCCCTCCTTCATCAGACTGTGAACAGATGACTAATAGTTATTTATATTTCCCACAGTATCTCTCATATAAAAGGGACTCCAAAAATATTATTGCTTCATACTAGGCCATCACTATTTTCGACTGAAGTAATTGGTGGAGTCAATTGGTTTGATGTATTTTTGATTGAATAGACAAATTATTACTGATGATGCATGATATTCACTTAATAAATGTTTGCTAATTGACCTATGCGAATAGATTCATTGTTTATGCAAAATTGAATTCGACTAAGCAAACATTTTCTGAGACTAAGGCACTGCACTAAATATTGTGGGAGAATTAAAAATGGATAAGACATTATCCTTACCATTATATTCATAGCATTCTATATGAATGCAAATAACAGAATACTACACAAGGATGAAAATTTTGAAGATCAAAGACCTTGGAAAAATGTGCGATGGATGTTAATGGGCTAAGACATATTACAAATGAAGAATTGCTCATCAGAAGTGGCATAAAATATCCAGCAATAGAGAGTTAATTATTGGTAAACATATACTGTCAAAAATCCAGAGCACCATCTAGCACTATACTTTTCTTGCTCTTTTTCATTTTGTTTTACTTTGCAAAGATCTTTCTCATTTTTGTCTTTATCCTTTTTGATCTTAATTGCTTTGTAGTTTTCCAATGTTTATGTAATACAATTTATTTAACCTCCCTTATTGTTGAATACACCAAAAAGTTGGTTAATTTTAATATTTTTGCAATTATATATAATGCTGCTATGCAATGTTTATTTTTATCAGTACTATTTAAAAATTTCATTTGTGTGTCACCACCTGCTAAGATTCAAGGACATTAGGAATGCTTGTTTTAGATTTCTAACGGCTTACTATGGCCTAAACAATATCATATCAACTTACCTAGGTCTTTAAACAATATTAATAAATGCATTTTACTGTAGTAGTTTGAAATCTAGGTAGCTCTGAAGTAGTTAACACAAGCAATAGCAGATGAATGTTCCTAAAAACTAACATTATAATAGTTCATCTTTATTTAAAAGTTGTCATAATCATGAATAGTCACCATTAATTTACACAAAGTGTTAATCCACTCAGTGGCACTTTATATGATAAAGAGTACTTTACAGGCTAGATAATTGGGCAGTTGATAGCCACCAAACAAAATAATGTTGGGTTTTTTTTTTATTTGTAGATAAAATGTGAATAGCAGCAATTTGCACATGATGATTTCATTCTTTAGATTATTTCCAAAAAAACAGTCACACAAAAGGAAAATAAAATATCTCTCTCTAATATTTAGAACATTTCTTTCCTCTAGGAAGGTTGTTTGCATAATGCTAGCCGAAGTTCTAATTTCAACTGGATTCCCTCTAGTAGAAGTCTTAACATTGTCACAACAGCTTTACTAAAACCTTTAATAATTTCAAATTGTCATCTGTAACTTTTTGAACCCCAGGTGATTCCATACAGAAACCTACCCACAAACACACACAGAAACACACTAACATATGCACACAAATGCACACCTGGAAGTAGAAAGGAGGAAACATAATTCCTTTCTTTTCACAAGGAAGCCACTTATAATACATATAAAAATTAAGGTGAATAGAATAAGAGGTTCTTCATCCAGAGAAAGGCATATAATTTAGAACAAAAATGTAAAATATTCTGGGCCTTGAAAACAACACAATAACATGGGAATATACAATTATAATGTCAATAACTAAGTCATGTCCTTTAATCTCTTTCAATGACTTACAAGATACTGGCAACTTGTGATCACTCATAAGTATTATGATATTCATTTTGTGGATGAGGAAGCTGACGATCTGGATGTGACTTGCTTATGTTCAAGTAGTCATATCAACTCTAATGAAATTAGTACTGCACGGATTTCTATCCTCCATCCTTGTCATATCCTTCACCCTCAGTCTCTTGGAGCTACAATAAATCTTTGTTGTGTGAAGTTATCTATCCCTATATCCTTATTGGTTTTGGCCTACTATTCTCCCCTAAGAATGCATGTCTTTTATTTATCAGTGTTTCCCTCTTAAATGAATAAAGCTTGAAGACAAGAGCCTGTCACTTCTTCCTGGACATCTCCAACTTTGATAGATGCATTTGAGTTGCATATGTTGAGGGTTTAATTGTTTCCCTCTGGAGACTGAATCCACAGCCCACTAATCAGAAGGTGAAATTTGTATTCTGCCTTTGGTCTTCTATTTTCTCTATGTTTCAGGACTCTGGCTCCTTCTCAGCTTATTTTTTGTCTACTAGCTATATATCAGTACTATAACTACCTCCTAGATTTTCTCTATGATTACATACCTCGATACAAGTAGACTTTGGTCTAGAATGCTATATTGAATTATCTATTTTCTCTCCAAATTCCCAACTAAGAAAAATCAAAAAAAATGTTTTAAGTTCACTTGTTTTGAGTTCAGTTCCCATAGGAACTTGTTTGAATATGCCACATAGACTACAATGAATTTTCCTATGACACAAAATCATAGCTTTGATGATCACCATAAGATATGAAAGGGGGGAAGAGAAAAGCTATATAACATGGAACATGGTATGTCCTCTCTCCTGGGGTTCATATGCAACAAATCTGAAATAATGATACAGTGTTATTCAGAATCTTTAGTAGTTCTGATTTTTATAGAAGTGAATTTATTCAGAATTACCTCAGTATTTTGAAACGAATCATTAGGGGCTTCTACATATGGATGGCAATTGCAGAAATGGTCATTGCACAAACAAGAACCTTCTTGTTTGTCATTACCAACTATAGACCAGTCTAAGCTATTATTCCAAACACAGAATTGATATTTCCCTTTAAGGTTCAAATACATAATAGTTCCTCTATGTAGATTGTCATGTTCTTTCTCCCCAAATATCAGCAATATATTTTCTTTGAATCCATCTTCTAATTGCATTACTCTCTACACTGTACTATAGTTTGCATAGCTATATATGATATTTCTCCTTATGAAAATAAAATGGAACCTTCAGAAATGTGGAAACTATTTCTCTTTGTCCTTCCTTCATTCCTTTGCTCCTTCATTCCTTCTTTCCTTTTGTCCTTCTATCCTTTCTTCATATTCTTAGTGCATAGGACAATGCTTTGCATATATAACCTCCTTCAGAGTCATTCTCTCAACACAAATGGCCAGGATATAATTTGAGATCCTTTCCTTTTATCTGAAATGTTGCTCCACTGAGGTAGAATCTATGAATTTTGCCATCTGTCACTGGGGAATGACTCTGAAGGAGGTTATATATACAAAGCATTGTCTCAATCATACCACTTTTTTTCCTGTGTATCTTCTCTAGTGACCTAAATTCTGATAAAAATTTAATAATCTAGTAAAACCTGGGATGATTCATGCTAAGTGATGCAAAATGAAATGCACAGAATAAGGAGAAAATTGTACATAGTAACAGCAGTACTATAACAATGAACAACTGAAAGATTTAGCTACTCTAATTGATGCAATGATCCAAGACAATTCCAAAGGACTCACAAAGAAAAATACTATCTGCATTCAGAAAGAGAACTAGTGAAGTCTAAATGTAAGGTATGGAATATTTTTTTCACTTATTTTATTATCCTTATTTATTTATTTATTTATTTTCCAGTATGGCTAACATGAAAATGATTTTTATCACTGTACATGTATAAGTGATATACAGCTTGCCTTCTCAGTGGATGGGGAGGGGCTAAATGGAAGGAGAGAATTTGGAAGTCAAAATTTAAAAAAATGAATGCTAAAATACAGTATAATTATTTTAAAAACACTCTAGAATATTATGAGGTAAGATAAGAGTTTCAATCACTTAAATTATTCATACATTTCAACTTCACAATCTAAAACATTATAAAAAGAAGAGGAGGGGATATTGATAAGGAATGGGACTTCAATGGTTAGGGCATTTTTATATGAGGAAGCCACCTCCACCAATGCAAGTTGATACCTTCTCTGCAACTCAGAAATTAGCCTAAAGCATTCGAAATTTAAATGATTTGTCTAAAGTCACAAAGCTGGCCTGTGTCATGGGCAGAGCATGAACACAGGTCTTCCTGACTCTGAAACCAGCTATCTCTCCACTGTGCCACATTGCCACTCAAACAAAAATAAGAGTACACAAGTCAAAATAAAGGTGTAGGACAGCATGGAGAAAAGGCAGAAATGTTTGAAAAATATTTTGGAAAGGAGATTTTGTCACTGTGGGAGCACACAACATAGTGTCATAGATTGGGCATCGAGGAATTATAAGGCTGACTGAAACTAAGTCATACATCTAAACAACAGATGCTATGACTCTTACAAATGCATAATGACATACCTTTGTTAATTTTTGCATATTGCAATTAAGTCCCTAGAGATTAAAATTGATCACTTTGCTTAAAGGAGTCTGGAATTGGAACATAAGGCAAGATTTAATGGAAGAGAAAAATTACTCAGTGGAATAAATTGAGAGCATTCCATTGATTTAAAATGGAACAGCATTGATAGAAGTGACAAAAGGAAAGCTTAACATTCATGGCTTTCAAAACAATTACAAGTTGAGGAGAGTAACAAAGTATGAAAAAAGAATGTCCTGATAAAGAAACAATAGTGCAACTATTATGAGAAAGTCATTAGAGAAGAAAGACAACTGGGTGAAAAACTTTTATTTATGAGCTGAATACAAATTACTTCCAAACCATGTTGAGTTTTCCCTAGAGAGCAGTTTCAGTCAGTAACTGAATAGTTTAGTCAGTTAGAATACACAGCTCAAGAAGGAACAAGTTGAGTCCTTGAGTAGCCAGCTAGTTTTCCTCTGTTATGTGGTTTCAGACTACATCACTGTTCCCAAATTCTTATAACACAACAACTATCAAGAAACAAAGAAAACAAAGACACAAAAAAAACACATGTTCATGTGGTGAAGTGGCTTAAGTATCAGGAAAATCTGAGTTCAAATACAGTTTCAAATACACGCTGAAGGGTTATAGGCTCTGGACCCCTCCCTTTGAATTTCCCTTGAACTTTCCCACATAGCCCAGTCCCTAGGGTTTCCCTGAGGCAGTAATCCTTTCAACTGACCTTCCATTGTGGCCCCATGCCCAAATCTTCAATTCTCTGTTACCTCTGACCTATCCCAGCCCTTCACTGTCTGTTACCTCCCTACCACTCCAGGCTACGTCTTACCTTTAATCCCATCTAGACCCCTTCTCTGTTATCACCAGGTCACCCCAGACTACTGTTCCCTCCGAGATTGCATCCAAATCTTCCCACAGATCTTTCTTTTCCCTGTAAAAATAGTTACTCTCATCTACCAAAGGGCAGATTCTTAAAATCTTACCCAACTAAATCCTTGTTTTAATTGTCTCTGATGGAAATAAATCTTGACTCAAATTCTTTAGAGACAGAACCTACACATTTTGTCCTTGAATTTTGGGGTTTTGAGCACCCCTAGATTGCAATAACACTAGCTTTGTGACTTTGGAATAGTCACTTACACTTAACCTCTATTTACCTCAGTTTTCTCATCTGTAAAATAGGGATAATAATAGTAGCACCTGCCTCTGAGGGTTGTTGTGAGGATCAAATATGAGATCCTAATTGTGAAGCACTTAGCACAGCGGCTTGCACATAGTAAATACTCTATAAATGATAACTATTATTAGCTATTGGGTAGGGTTTTATGGTTCAGTTCCACTCTGATAACTGGGAATAGGGAGACAAAAAAAATACATATAACAAAGTTTACTGTATTGACAATGACTAATTTTCAAACACAAAATTAATTGTTAGTCAGATTTCTCTCATCTACACATTTCGACTAATACAAAACTCTCTAGAATGGGACCCTGAAGGACAGTCCTCAAGAACACAACAGTTGTTGGCTGTCATTTAAAATTCCCATGCAGGTTCTGTTGTTTGACATCAGTGGGACCATGCCTATTAATCAGACAGTGTTTTCCTCAAAGACAAATGATTAGGGCCAAAATCTCATGGCATTTGCTGTCCACTGGGAAAGCTTGCCAGGTGGCAGATGTATGTTTGCCAAGCTGCATAACCATATTTCATCTATGGAAACAGAACACATGCTGGAGATAGCGTCTCTGGCTCAGGAATTGCTGAAGGTTTGGTGCCACTGGAAGATTTGTTCATTCCTGACCATTAGTTGAGATGACAACAGATCAGTCAAGAAACACACATGTCTACAATATTCTGTCTCACAGATCGCTGAGTTCTTATAGAACAGACAAAGGCTAAAGGTACTAGGTGAGCTAAATTATTTATTATGCAAAAACTATGGTGTCCAAAAGGTTATCTGTCAAAAATGCTCTTCATCCTTACTTGCTATCTAAAATTCTACAATGCAGCATGGCTCAGATCAAGACCTACTTTATTCACAAAGGTCTTCCCAAGAAGACTGACAACAATCATTTTTTTCTTTGCTCCTACCATACTTCTGTCAGTGTCAGTTATTTTGACATTCATTGGTATGTCTTCTTTATTATTAGCTGTTTCCTGTATTTGTAGACCATATTTCCTATAAAATAATTGTCCTTTAGATAATGAACTATATGGTATACAATAACCTCCATTTTATGCAACTTTCATATGTGAATCATGATATATAAGAGCTAGGGAAATAAGAAGCTTAGGTATAACAAAGTTCCTACCCTCATGGAGATTATAATCTAGTGAAAGGAGAAGTCTCTAACACAGAGAGTGGAAGCTTACATTATGACGTACTCTAAGCACTTTAAAGAGATTCAAATTAAAGGATTATGTGCAGCCATTCAAGGGAATGTTTCAAGACTAGTAGGATAAAACTTTCATGGGGCAGTTGATAGTTTATTTTCCTGGGAGATTGAAAGAAGAACAAAATTTCAATAAATAAAGGTACCTGCACAGGTATCATTTTCTACCTTTGCCCATATGACCCTCTCCAATTTGGAAATCAAATTCAACTACAGTTTTACCTCGACTGGGTATGGTGATCTACTTCCCTACTTCTCCACTCATCCTCCCTGAAACTTTGCTTCACCAAAATCTCTCCACCCTGATAACTACTTCCCTTTTCATATTATCTAATTCCATTAAAATTTAAGTTTTTGAGCATAGCAGTCTTTGTATTTGCATTTACAAAACTTAGTCTAGTGTTCGGTACACAATAAACACTTTTTTTTTTCATTCATTAATTCATTCATATGTCAGTTATCATGCAACACCAAAAAAAAAAAAGTCCCTGCCTTTAAGGTACTTACATTCCATGAATGGTATGGAGGAGGGGGAGAGCAATATGCAGAAGTGTATAGGTGTATGTATATACACAAATGTACATGTAATCATGCACATATATTTATCTGTGTATACATATGTTCATATGTACAGATATGCATAAATATATAGCATATATTCACATGTATAGTACAAAATAATATGGAAGGTATTAGTTCCTGGAGTGGGGGGATCTGAAAAGTCCTTTATAGGTAAGTTTATGCCAAACTGTCAAAGATGCTAGAGGAATCCTAACAAGTACAGATGTGGATGCTAGAAATTCCAGACATCAGGAATAGTGCATTCAAATGCACAGAGATGAGTGATGGATTATCATATATAGGAAACACCAAGTAGACTAGTTCAGTTGAAATGGAAAGTATGATACAAAATCAACCAGGAAAGATTAAAGTTGTATTTTGGAACATTTAAAACACCAAACAGAAGAATCTCTATTTCATTCTAGATATAATAGAGAATCTGACATTTCCAAGCAGAGGAATGACATGGTCTGACATGTGTTATGAATGTGAATTTCTCAGCTATCTTTATAATAAATTTGAGAAGGGATAGAAGGAAGAAAAAGAAAAAAAAAGGCTTTTTTAAATAAGCCAGGAGAAGGATGATGAGGGGATGACCTAGGGTGGAAACTGTGTCAAATGGGAAACACAGAAAGTTGAAAGTAGAATCAATCATACTAATCAATGAATTGGATATGGGGGAGATAATAAGAGTGAAGAATTTAATATAACTTCAAGGCTTTTTGTCCATCTGTTTCAACCTCTCTTCGTGATTGTATATATCTGACATGTTAAATTTTAAACCAATAAGCATTTATTAAGCTCCTACTCTGTGCCAAGCATTGTTCTAAGATGTCAGTGGGACATCTAGATGGAAATATCCAACATGTGGTATGTGATTCATTAGGGTTACTCTTTAAAATTAGAATAGACAAGTTTACAGGTAGTGAAGTTCCCTTCATTGTCAGTCTTCATGCAATTGTTGGATAACTATTTGTTGGGTCCCTTTATATTGCAAAATAAATTATTTATGAAGTATAATTTGGACTAGAATGCCACTTGGGGTCCTTTTATGCATGAGATTCAGCAAATATAGTAAGTTTTCAACCACTTCACTACTTTAAGAATAACATACCAAACAAACATGAAACAATTATAATTGTCTAATTAGTGTTTGATTTTCCTCTTAAATTAGGTTTTAAGTACTTTAAAAGTATAATTATATTTTATACTTTTTTCTCTAAAATATTCTTCCCTCATATGATCAACCCATGGGCCAACTGGTACCTCTGGACCCATTTCCTAATTTCTAGAACTAATTAAGGTTCAGGGCTCTATGCACACTAGACCAACAGTTCTTCCTTATTGAATTTAACATACTCTTCAAGTGCATGCTATTATTTCACTTTTGATTTCTTTCTAGGTTCAAATCATCAGTTATCAACATAATTAAAGAAGCAATAGTAACTCCCATTCATATTGCAATTTATCATTGTAAAATGTTTTACATATGTTGTCTTAGTTGACTTCATTCTCAATAGCAGTGTGAGGATAGTATTGAAACAGACACAAAGAGGTTAAATGCTTACTCAAAGTCAAATAGTTTCTAAGATCCAGAGACAGGACTCCAACTCAGGGCCTATTCTAGCTCAAATGTAATTTTGTTTTTACTATACTGAATCATCTTTCCCATCTGTTTTTTTTTTTATCAGAAATTCATATGGTTTGATTATGTAAGGCATGTGTGAAAGTAAAATTGTGGAAACTGCTAGCTACATAAAAAAAAAAAGAGCCAAAAGAGGCTCTGCTCATTTCACTCTTCATTATTTCATGCAAATTTTTCCATATTTTTCTAAACACAACCAGTTCATCATCTTCTTTTCTATTCTTTTTTTCCTTTCCTTTCCTTTCTTTTCTTTTTTTGACTCAAACACCAGAAAACAAATACAGAATAGAGAAAAGAAAAAAAACATAAATTGAAATATTGGAACTTAAATACAAAGTAAGAAAAGAAAAAAAAAAAGCATGTGATGTACATAGCAGAACATAAGAGAGGATTCAGAATATGTAACAAGAAATTTTCATTTCAAGAAAGCCTGTATTTTAGAGAAAAAAGTATAAAACATAATCTATACTTTCAACAGAACTTCTCAGGGAGGAAGGTGTACAGAAAAAGGGGATAGTCAATAGTGTTAAACACTTCAGGTTGTTTAAGAAAGATGAGGCCTTAGAGAAGGCCATTGGATTTAACAATCAGAATGAAAACAGCTTTTTATAAGAGTAAGGCTGTGAAAAGGCAGGGAAATTATAAGATAACAGTTTGAAGGGATGATACTAATGGGGTATAGGCTCTGGGAACCCCCTTGAACCTCAGCTTGAATCTTCCCACTTGATCTGGCATTCCCTTGAGGCCATAAGCTTTTTATGCCTAAATCTGTCACCCTTAACCTAGTCTAGCCCTCCATTGTAGCCTTTAGCTATTTCCCACCCTTAATCCCATTCCTGGGATCTGACCTCTAGTCACCTCAGCCTCCTTAGACTCTGCCTCAAGATCCTGCCTAAGCCCCTCCTCTAGTCATCCCAGACTACTTAGCCACCCCTAGATCCCTCCCACAGTCTTTCTGTATATAAGTCTCATCTCACCTCCATGAAGGTACTCAGATTCAATCTGCTCAGTCTGGGTCAGATTTTTCTGGCCTGCTTGTCAATACAAGCACAACAAAGGCTCAGACTCCTTAAGAGCCTACCCAATATGGTGAATCTTTGATAAATTTGTTTTTCTTTGACTGAAAGAAGGCTTGGTGAAAACTGTGAGAAATATGCAGCTGTCTTGATCTCATTAAAATTTCTCCTTTTATGAATTTATTCAAAGAGATTGGGGTGATTAACCAAATATAGTCAGGTACATTATCTGTGGCCAAACTTGAAATCAGGTTTCTTGAAACCCAACCAATCAGCTTTCTATTAGAACAGGGATTCTTAGCCTTAGGCATGGGAAGTAGGTTTATTTTTTTTTAATTCAAATAGTACTTTATTTTTTCCAATTACAAGTAAAGATGGTTTTCAACATTCATTTTCATAAGATTTTAAATTCCAAATTTTTCTCCTTCTCTCCCATCCCTCCCCCTTCCCCAAAACAGCAAGCAATCTAATACATGTAATAAAGATATTTTTGCATTAATCATGTTGTGAAAAAAATGGAGCAAAACAAAAAAACTTGGTTTATTTTTTTCTGAAAGCAATAATTCAATATAATTGATTTACTTTCTCACCAAATATATTTTATTTTAAAGGTTCATTAGCTTCAGCATAATGCTAAAGTTAGGCATGACACGAATAGGTTTAAAAAAAACCTGGACTCTAGTACCCTCCCTTCCTCTCCCTACCCAAAACTCACCTACTTCATGGTTCTTCTACTCACCCACTCACTTGCTCACCCATTACCTTTCTTTTGCTAACTAATTGCACCACTGGGAATGTTTAACTTATATAGAACATTTTTAAAACTACTAGTTCTTTACCAACCCTGAGGCCCCAAATAAAACAAGGGACATTGGAGGACTTGTGCTTTGGTCACTTGTCTCTAGTAAACCCTTAACTAGCCCATGTGATTGAAACGGAGCAAGATGCAGCAGCAACAAAGCAGATATTTTGAAAGAATGCAACATACAGTAATAGTTTGTAATAGAGTGCCAGGCCTGGAGTCAGGAAGACTTATATTTCTGAGTTCAAATCTGACTTCAGACACTAGCTCTGTGACCCTGGGCAAGTCGCTTAACCCTATTTGCCTCAGTTTCCTCATCTGTAAAATGAATGGCAGAAGAAAATTACAAACTCCAGTATTTCTGCCAAGAAAACCCCAAATAGGGTCATGAAGAGTCAGACATAGCTGAAACAAATGAAGAATAAATATGTCAAGTACTTTGCTAAATGTTTTCCACAAATTACTTACAAGAACCTTGGGAGGTAGGTGATATTATGTTGCCCATCACACAGCTGAGGAAGCAGAGGGAGAAAGAGGTTAAATGACTTACCTAGAGACACACAGGTACTAAGTGTTTGAGAGTGTATTTTAAGTTGATTTCAGGTCCAGGGCTCTATCTTGTCTAGGGAACATACAATGGCATGGGAACTTCTTCTATCAATGAAGGTGATTCCCTTCTCTAATATTCATACTTTGACTTGCCCAAAGTCATCCAACCAGTATGTGACAGTTAGAATTTAAACTCAGGTCTTTCTGTCTTTAATGTCAGTTTTCTCTCCACTATACCATGTTCTCTCTTAATACAAACTGCAGTTTGACACTTAATTCCCTTTCTCATGAACTCTACACTCTAGTCAAATATGATTACTCTCTGCTCCTCAAATACTCCCTGCCCTCCCCATTCACACTATTCATACTTTTTGTTCACACCATTTTCTGTGGTGGGAATATGGTATATCCTCCCACCTGCTCTTTGTCTGTGGAAATTCTCTCCATCCTTTCTAGACCAATTCAGATGGCAGCCTCTCCATGACATTTGTCCTGATATCTTACACTTGTAAATATTTTCCTTCTTCAGTTTTGCCTAGAACTTAGTTTCACATGTATCTAATCCTATTACTCTGTTATAATTCTTCCACAATTTGACTATATTATATGTGTATTTTTGTTGCTAGACTGGCAAGGCATGTGTCATATCTAAATTTTGTATTTTCTTCTAGCATCTAGTTCCTGATCTTTATTGAACTGAATTGAATAACGCTGAAATTTTCCACTCTTGCTAAAAAACGCCTGTATTCCAATATAGCCTCTATTCTTGCATTTACCCCAAATGTGATATCCCTAGCACATTGTATGACATTTACTCAAGACTCTGGGATGTACAGCCTGTGCTTTGTTTATTTACATGGGGGAAAGGATTATCTCTGTCTGACATCCTTTTCATGAGAAATAAATGTCTCCACTTTGCTTCTGTGTGCTTTAAAATCAAACCAAGTAGGAAAAATGGATATTCAATGAAATAGATGACTTTCAGGCATTCTTGATGAAAACATCAGAGCTGAACAGAAAATTTGACTTTCGAATGCAAGAATCAAGAGGAGCATGAAAAGGTAAACAGGAAAGAGAAATCATAATGGACTTATTAAAATTGAACTGTTTATATTCCTACATGGAAAGATAATATTTGCAACTCATAAGACCTTTCTCAGTATTAGGGTAGTTGGAGGGAATATATACACAGAGGGTAAAGAGTGAGTTAGATATGAAGGGATAATAGCTAAGAAATAAAGTTAAGGAGTGAGAGAGGAATGTACTGGGAGAAAGAGAAAGGAAAAGGTAGAATGGGGTAAATTATCTCACATAAAAGAGGTAAGAAAAAGCTTTTACAGTCGAGGGGAAGAGGAGGAAGTGAGGGGAAAATGAGTGAACCTTTCTCTCCTGGAATTTGGCTTAAGGAGCGAATAACATGTACGCTCAATTGGGTAGCGAAATCTATCTTACCCTACAGGAAAGTAGGGGGGAAGGGGATAAGAGAAGAGGGGGATGATAGAAAGGAGAGCAGATTGGGAGAGGGGGTAATCAGAAGCAAACACTTTTGAGGAGAGACAGGGTCAAAGGAGAGAATAAAATAAATGGGGAGCAGGATAGGCCAGAAGGAAAAATAGTCTTTTACAAGTTAACTGCTATGGAAGTGTTTTGAATAACTACACATGTATAACCTATATCAAATTGCTTGCCTTCTCAATGACGGTGAGTGGGGAGGGAAAGAGGGAGAGAATTTGGAACTCAAAGTTTTAAAAATGAATGTTAAAAATTGCTTTTACATACAACAGGGACATAAGATATACAGGCAATTCGGTATAAAAATCTATCTTGCTCTACAGGAAAATAGAAAGGAATGGGATAAAAAGGGGGCTGATAGAAGGGAGGGCAGATCTGGGGAAGGGGTAATCAGAATGCATGCTGTCTTGGGATGGGGGGAGGAAATTTGGAACTCAAAATCTAGTGAAAGTGAATATTGAAAACTAAAAATAAATAAATAAATTTTAAAAAACCTTTAAAAAAATAAAATCAGACCAAATAGCAGAGAGAACAGATGCTAGGTAAGCCACTGCATGGGCGTTTTACTCTGGCTCCCCTTCTTCATGATCTCTTGGAAAACATGATACAAATTTTATTGCAGTGAACATTATACTTCCATTTAAAAAAGGATGAACCTTCCTGCTCCTCTTCACAACACAACACTTACTATACATATCATTAAGTAGACAGGAACAACAATCTTCACACCCTGCTTCATCTCATCTACATTTTACCTTCCTAATATTGGCTTTTGGGCTTTGGTGAAAGCACAAATATTGATAATGCATGGGGATAATGATGTTCACAGTTACAGAGCCATGTGATACATCAGCATAAGCTGGATTTTTTGTTGTGTTTTGTTTAAGGAAGGTGCTGATACGGTAGAAAATGCCAAATAAACAATGTACCCAGTGGTGCAGCAGCACAACCAATTAATTAAAAGGTACTTACAAAGCAACTGCTCTGGGTCTAGGACTTTATTAGTTTCTTCGGGAGTTGAGGATGAAGTTAAATCTAACCTGTGAGATTAGATTGTTGTTGGACATTTAAAAATGAAACTCTTACAGAAAAAAGAAAAGGCAGAATGGGCAATTTAGGATTTATGTCCCCCTAACATATTTGCAAACAACCAACAGTGAATTGTTGAAAAGGCACAAGAAATTGTTTCTTCCCTTAAACTCTCCACTTTTCTTTTTCTCTGCTTCTATCTTATTTCCTTTTCTACCCACATTGACTGTTGCCTGGGACTTGACACATCCCCTGCCAAGGGGAATCTCATCTGTCAACCACTGTTCAGTTAATCATTACTATAGAGAGAAATTGTGGCTAAGTAAAGAGTGTGTTCAGATAAAATGAATTTTAAGAAAGTTGGAGAGCAGAATATCAAAATAATCAAAAATCAAATAATGACATATAAGAATGTAACAAGTTGTGAGTATTTAACATCCAATGATCCTTTGATGACTAAGTTAAAAATAAACAAACACAATCCTAACATTTTGCTTCTTATTACTTCCCTGAGTCTTTCTTCCCAGCTCCAGATTTCACAGAACCTTAGGCTAGAGAATATGCTATGGAGGCCTTGGAAATCAGATGATGTATTTCTAATACTCCCTTTTTGAGGCTAAGATGAATTGACATGACCAAGTTTGAACACATGATACGGGGGACATCTAAGCACTGAACATGGTACTCTGCTTCTACACCTGCCACTGCTGTCTACTGCTGACCCTACAATTCCATGATTAAAATCTAAGCTTACCAAATTTGGATTTTTTCATGATGGTTTTGGTTGTTATCTGTGCAAGAACTTTACAGATATTGCATTACTGTGATCTAAAACAGCTAGATGACACAATGGATATCAGACTGTGCCTGAAATCAGGGAACCCTGTGTGTAAATGTGGCCATAGACACTTAACAGCTATGTGACTGACCATAGGCATGTCATTTAACCTCTGTTTGCCTCAGTTTTCTCATCTGTAAACTGGGGATATAATAACAGTACTACCTTGCACAATTGTTGTGATGATCAAATGAGAAAATATTTATAAAGCATTTAACACAGTGTCTGCCACATAATAGATGCTTTATAAATACATATTCTCTTCCCCTCTTCATAGCTTTAAGGTCATGTAACCTGTCTAACCATAGTCCATGAAGGTTCCCATTTCCTGTTTCCAACCAGAAGTGACCATGCAACATCCTGCACACAGATACTGTGAAAATAACTACCACAGAAGTCTGTCTCTCTGAAATATAGGTGAATGTTGTTTTATCAGTTTTATGAACAAAGAGCAACCCTAGGCAGAGAGAGGGAGAGGTGGAGAGGGGAGAAAAGAAGAAGATAGAGAAGGAAAGTCTGGAAAGAGTTGAGAGGGACAGGGGGAGAAGAGAAAGAGAGGAAGGGAAGGAAGGAGAGAGCAAGAAAGAGAGAAAAAGAGAGAAACTTTATTTCCTGCATTACTACAAATAATGAAAACCCTAATAAAAATTAAAAACATAAACTGAAAAAAGTTTATTTGTTTCAGAGAAACTTGCCTAAAACAGAAGATGTGTATTCTTCCAATAGGGAAAGGAGATTGGGAAAAAAAAACACATTGGGGAAAACAACAACAAACAACAACAGGTTCATTGAGTTAATATAATGTACATTTACTACTTATGGAATAAGAGATTCATTAATTTAGAAGTGAAATTAACTCTAGAGATTATCAGACCCAATCTTCTCATTTTACAGATGAGAAAACTGAGTGTCTCAAGTTTAAGCACCTGGCCAAAGTTCATATAAATTGTAATTCCAAGCCTGAGGTTTACCACATTTATGACTTTGAGAAAATCATATAACCCTTCTGAGACTCAGTTTCCCCTTCTCTAAAAAGAGGGTGTTGGACTAAATGTCCTTGAGAAACCCTTTCTGCTTTCAAGTTAGGAGTCTAAAGCAGCAGAAAAAAATTTAATCTCAGATCTTCTGTCAAAATCTAGTGCTTTGTCTAGCACACCACATAGAGGAATGATAAGTTTTTCATTTCCAAGAGTTGTCATTTTGATGGTTTTATACATTCAGGAATAGTTGGACTACTTATGACAATTATTGAATCTCTGAGCCCATTGTATGCTTATCTTTTTATCTTATAGCTTCCAAATCACGAGAGTTCCCACTTGGGTCCAAGCAAAATGATTTAATAATAATAATAATAATAATAATAATAGGTTGTATCCATTGGAATGCAGGATTCTATTCCTTAATACATGAAATAGGCTGATAGTAGAAGGTGGGGCAGAAACTTAGAATCTCCTTTTTCATGCAGCAAGAATACAGTGTTCTTTTTTTTTTCCATGGGTAATACTAACATGATTTTAAATCAGTGTGCTTCCCTCAGAGATCCTTATGTATGATTTATTGGCCCCCATTTCTGTTTGAGTTTAACAGTACTGTTAATACACCATCTACTGGGAATCTTTCCATTTGGGTTCTGTTCTGAACATCCAACATTAAAGTAGCTGATGCCTTTGGCTAGTATTTGTTGTTGTTTAGTTATTTCATTCATGTCCAACTTCATGACCCCATTTGGGGTTTTCTTGGCAAAGATACCGGAGTGGTTTGCCATGCCCATTTCCAGCTTGTTTTACAGATGAGGAAACTGAGTCAGAGTTAAGTGACTTGCACAGAGTCACACAGCTAGTAAGTGTATGAGGCCAGGTTTGAACTCAGGAAGATGAATCTTCTTGACTCCAGGTCCAGCATTCTATTCACTGTGCCACATCTAGTGGCTCTTGGCAAGTAAACCTCTCCCTTTTTTTTTTTTTACTTTTGAACATCTATTTTTTTAAAACCTTAAGTTCCAAATTCTCTCCCCTCTTCCCTTCCCATCC
>CM053622.1:572961956-572987382 GCA_028646595.1 Phalanger gymnotis
ATTTCTCTCCCCAATTTTTCCTCTACTTCTCTAACTTGCTTTTCTAAATCCTTTTTGAGTTCTTCCATGGCCTGAGACCAGTTCATGTTTTTCTTGGAGGTTTTTGTTGTAGGCTCTATGACTTTGTTAACTTCTTCTGACTGTATATTTTGGTCTTCTTTGTCACCAAAGAAAGATTCCAGAGTCTGAGACTGAATCTGGGTGTGTTTTTGCCGTCTGGCCATGTTCCCAGCCAACTTACTTAACCCTTGAGTTTTTCGGCAAGGTATGACTGCTTGTAGACTAAAGAGTTCTATTTTCCACGCTTGGGTGGATGCGCTGCCTCACCAGCACTCCTCCTTCCTCATGAACCCCCTACCCAGACTAGGCTTAAATCTTCAGCAGGATCTTCACTCCTGCTCTGATCTGCCACTTAATTCCTCCCACCAGGTGGGCCTAGGGCCAGAAGCAACTGCAGCTGTAGTTCTAAAGCTGCCCCACCTCTGCTGCCCCAGGGGCAGTGGCCAAACCACAAACTCAGTCCCGCAGCTTTTCTCACTAATCTTCTCTGTTGTCTTTGCTGTTTGTGGGTTGTGAGGTCTGGTAGATGCCACAGCTCAGTAATTCAGGATGCTAGGGCACTCTCCGCTTGGCTCCTGGTCTCTTCGGTCCGCGGTCTGGTGGGCCCGCACTGTGCACGCGCCGGGCTCTGCTTGGCTCAGCTCCGCTCCCCTCAGCTGGGAGCTGGGAGCTCCGTGCGGGACAGACCTTACCCAGAGACCATCCAGGCTGTCCTGGGCTGGAGCCCTGCTTCCCTCTGCCACTTTGTGGGTTCTGCCGCTCTAGAATTGGTTCAGAGTCAATTTTTTTATAGATTTTTTTGGAGGGACTTGGTGGGGAGCTCACGCCAGTCACTGCTTTCCAGCCGCCATCTTGGCTCCGCCCCCCCAAGAATACAGTGTTCTTAATGTCTTAAATTAAAACTCTGACTGTATTCTGTGATTAAAAAAAACATTGCTACAGAAAGTTAAGTTACAAAGTACAACTGCAAGTTTATTGAATCAGTTGTGAGTTAAATGTACTTTTGTGGATAGTCTGAGAGCCTAAACTGCTATGTATTTTGGTGGGTTTCTTTTGTAAACATTTTGAGTTCATTACAACTGCCTTAGGAAAAAAAAATTTGGAAATTATAACTTTTTTTTTTCAGAAGTCTGAGTAATTGGCTAGCTTTGACTACAGTTGCTGTAGAGAGAGTATAGTGTGGGCTAGGCAGGAGGATTGGGATGGGCTTATGGTATAATCAGCAACTTTAAGGTAGGCCTCAAAGGATTGGTTGTTGATGCTGGAAGAAAAGACAAGTAAATATATTCAATGTGTGGAAAAAAATAGTAAAGATACTGTAATGGCAAGCAAAGTGGGACTTTTTGCTGTATTTTCTTTTAGAGCACTTCTCAGCACTAAGACAATCAACTGCCTTTGATTGAGTCTCTGATTGAACCAAGAGTCTTTGATGACCTGCTTAAGTCACAAGAAAGCCTAAGTCACATGAGCTAGAGTCACCAGATTGTGACACCCTCTGACCCTGAAGAAGTGTATATATACTTGATGGTTAGCATTTGGCTTTGGGGCTCAGTCATTAGAAAAGCATTCCTGTGATTTCACCAAAGGAGACTCTGGGTATCTGTTAAGGAGACCAAGGCTTAGAAAACCCAGATGTTAGTACTTCTCTTTCTGATAACTATGCATGTATTGCTATGGACAGAAAAAAGCCTTGTCTGCTGATTTGTGTTATTTGCTCTGTTTTTATAATTTCTGCCTATAATTTCTGTTTGTATTTTCTCTGAAGTTCAGGTTGCTGACTTTTTCCCCTGAACTAAGTGAATGATATATGTATGTTTAATTAAAGTGAGATTGTAAACCCCTTAAAGTTGATTTCATTAGAAAAGCAGATCAAAGAATCTATGCTTCCAGCAGTCCTACATGCTGCTGTTGTTGTTCTTACACCTCCACATTAGCTGCAAGTAACATTATTGCTACAGATACTGAGGCAGGAAAGAGAATGATACTTGCAAAGGACATAGATTCTTCTAATTGGAGTGGAGTGTTCCTAATACTAAATGACATTACCTGGATTGCATAGGACTAGAATATGAAAAGTTGGGAATTGTCCCAAAAGACAATAATGGAAGAAGAATTTTTGGGAAAGAAGTAAAATTGATCAAAATGAGTTTAGAAGGATTAGCCTGTTAACTCAATTTGATTGGACAAACATTTATTAAGTGTCTACTATGTGCAAGGAAATCTGCTAAATTTTCAGGATACAAATATGAAAAGGAAATAGTCTTTACCAAAAAGTGGCAGTATGTATGTGTGTGTGTGTGTGTGTGTGTGTGTGTGTGTGTGTGTTTGTGGGTGTGTGTGTGTGAGAGAGAGAGAGAGAAAGACAGACAGAAAGACAAAGAGACAGAGAGAGGGAGAGAGAAAGTGAGAAAGAGAGAGAGAGAGCGCAAGTGCAGGGGCAGGGGATCATGACCGGGCTCCTCTAGGAATTGGAATGTAAGCTTTACATGGAAGGAAGTTTTACAAAGCGGGTGATGAGAATATACATTCTAGACAAAGAGGAACACTTGTCCAAAAGCTCAGGGGTGGGAGTTGGAGTGTTGTTGTGGTAGTGGTTTTGTTTTGTTTCGCTTTTACAATGAATAGTTAACAAGCCTTTTGACTGGAGTATATAAAGGGGAATAATATGAAATGACCATAAATGTAATTGGAAATCAGGATATAGAGAATTTTAAATTTCAAGCTGAGGATTTTGTATTTTATTCTAGAAGCAGTAGGATTTATCAAGAAGCTGGGTGACATGGTCAGATATCTGTCTCAGGAATGCCAATTTGTCAGTACAGAAAATTGATTGGTGAGAGAGGTAACAGAAGGCCAGGAAACTAGATAGATGGCTCTGGATATAGCCTAGGCATGAAGATGAAGAACCACACGAGTATGGAAACAGTGGGAGTACACAGAGAGTGAAAGTGCATCCTTTATGGGAGAAAAAAAAGTTTTAAATGAATATCTGGGGGCAATTCTACTCCTCACAATCTTGCTATGAAATGCTACTAACTCAAACATGTTGCTATATTGGGAGATATGCACAGGCTATAGGAAAGACATAGCTACAAAAATATATACTCTCTATATTGTTGTCTATACATTGGTAATGTTGCTGCACAACCTACTCTGAGCCAACTATCAGAGTCTTGTCAGAGACAGGTTTAGCTAGCAGCAACCCAGGTATCTGGGGAACAGCTCAGAAATATTCTGCTTGAATAAAGCTGTCCCACCTCTGTAACTCTTTAAGGATATGCTAATGTGCTCTACAAAGCCTGAAGGGGAGAATCAGATTGGATAACACCTACCTTACACCTCAGTCATTCCACAAATGTTGCATAGTTATTTCATAAATACAGTGCACCAGGATAGGAACATCCTTGATTGTTAAATGTCATTTAATTTCCTATGCTGATAACTGTTCATGCTGATATTTCCTCCAGAGGTAGAATTATATGATATTACCTTGTAGGCATGGTAGAAAATTAAGATGTGTTCCTTGGGATTGAGCAAATATAACTATAAGTGATGGTCCAGGCTCTAGGTTTAGAGACCAAGTTCAATCTTGGGAGCTTCCACAATTCACTCTTTGGTTTGTGCCTCATGTGGGATTTCCCCTGGAAAACTCAGAATTTGTCTTATATAGTTCTATATTGAACAAATGAAATTGCCATCAACATCTCTGTCTCCTACACCCACCATTCAAGGACTTGAATTCACAATATATGGTGAATATAGGACAACTTTGATTTTATCCAAGAAAAAATTACTAAGAAAATGTCATAAATATTAAAGATAACTCTTCCCTCTAGGGAGTTTCATCATCCCCGGGGACTTATAGAGGCCTCCAAACTTATAATCTTCCCCTGTGATAGAGGCTACCTCAGAATGGAAATACACATAAGTTTATTGAGAGTCCATTCCCTCCACAATGGCTCACAGTAGTAGTAGAGGCTCATATCTAATATTATGGTATCTCCCTTACTGTTTCTCCTTATTCCCAGAATTCATCTACCTGGTCTAAGAATTTGTCATTATCCAGGAATCTCCATCCTCTCTTCAGAAGACTGTATCCAGGATTTCTCAAAATCTACCTTATACCTCCTTGTGCTTCCATATCTTATGTTATACCTCTGCTGGGTATGTACTTCCCTTTCCAAGTGTGGCATTCAATTAGACTTTGAACTCCTCAAGACCAGAAGATGTTTTTGCTTTTTGTTTTATCCTCAGTCTTTATCACAGTGTCTGGCACATAGTAGGTGCTTAACAAATGTTTACTGACTAATTTTATTGACTTTTATGAGTGAGCAACAAAACACATGGGGGATTATAGAAAGTAATTTGTGTCTGGGAGGTATGGGGTGTAGGATTTGATACACAAGGACATATCAAGAGAGAAATCTAGACTTAAGAATTAATGTAGTCCCTGAGAAAAGAGGAGAATAATGTTTATTGGTAAAGGAAAGAGTAAAGAATTGGAGAGGTAGAGAGATATTGAATAAAGCTTCATCTCATTTTAATACTCTAAAACTACAAAGACTTCAGAAGATTCCTTTCTTACTCAAGCAGACTCATCTCATAAAAAAACACCAAAGGTTCCAAAACACTGAGCTACTCTAATAGGCATTTAGAACAGCATGTGCATTCTTTAAAAACAAACAAACAATATTTTATATTTTGTTTTCCATAGTTACATGTAAAAACAATTTTAACATTCATTTTTAAACTTTTGAGTTCCAAATCCTCTCCCTTCCGCCCTCCCCACCCCCACACTCATAAGGCCAGCAATTTGATATAGGCTAATATGTGTAGTCATGCAATACATTTCCATCTTAGGTTGTAAAAGAAAACAGACAAAAAACCTCAAGAAAAATAAAGTTAAAAAAAATAAAGTATGCTTCATTCTGAATTCAGGCACCATCAGTTCTTTCTCTGGGGATGGATAACATTTTTCATAATAAACCCTTCAGAGCTGTCTTGGATTATTTTATTGATGAGAATAGCTAAGTCATTCATAGCTGATCATCTTACAATATTGCTGTTACTTTGTACACAGTATATTTCACTTTGCATCAGCTCATGTAAGTCTTTCCAGATTTTTCTTAGAGCATCTTGATAATTATTTCTTATAGCACAATAATCACATACCACAGCTGTTTCCCAATTCATAGGCATCCCCTCAATTTCCAATTCTTTGTCACAAGAAAAGCACTGCGATAACTATTTTTGTCCATATAGATCCTCTTTCTTTTTGAAAAATTTCTTTTGAGATGTAAACCTAGTAGTGGTACTGCCAAATCAAAGCGTATGCATGATTTTGTAACCCTTTGGGCATGGTTCCAAATTGCTCTGCAGAATGTTTGAATCCAGTTCACAACTCTACCAACCATGAAATAATGTGCCACTTTTCCTAAATCCCCACCGATATTTATCATTTTCTTTTTCTGTCCCATTAGCTAAGCAAATAGGTATGAGGTAGAGCATATGTATTATTTTAGGCCCTCACATTAACTATGCTTCATGACCAGGGCACTATTTTGTGCTTTAAAAGTGAAGAAGATAGTCCTATTAATATTGCTTATTAGAAACTTTACCCATATTCCTGGGACTTTTTTATATGAGGGTGAGTGGAAGAGAATAAAATAGTCCATACCCGTGATTTCATTGATGAAGGGAATTGTCGGTATTAGAAGTCCTTTCACCAATAGAAATCAATTGCTAATGTATAATTTAGAGCCTTAGATATCTATCTGGAAGCACTAAGAGGTTGTGACTTGTCCATGGCCACAAAGGAAGTATGTCTCATAAAATCATAAAACTGTAATCTGATTCTAGGTAGTTGTCTAAAACTTGAACCCTTAACTATCTTTAGTTTAGTTTCCTTCTCTATGGTAGCCAGTCAACTAGCCAGAGACTTTGGATGGGAGAAAATTCATTTCAAAGCCACTGATTTTTATTCCTGCTCATTCTGAAGGATTAACTGATTTTGACAAACGCTATACAAAATTTACCTCTCCTGAGACTCATTGACTGCCAAAATTATAATTGTGCTCAAATGAAAGGCTGGTACCAAGCCTATATCTAGGTTTGAGTCAGAAGGGCATAGTCATTTGACTGATGCTCAAAGATATTTTTCCCCTTTTAGGGGAAACAGATGGCATAATTTGATGGTTATGGTCCCCATGTAGAAGGTCCACCCTTAACAGTTTAATTTGATAGTGAGGCAGGGTATGATCTCAGTTGGATGCTCAATTTATTTTTCTGCTTCTTAACATTGTCAGTTAGCCAATCAATAAAAAAGATTTTACAGGATTGCCCACTATACAAACAGCACTGTTGCACTTATGTTCTAATGGTTTTCTGTGATTCAGATCCAATTTCTTTTGCTATTCCTTTACTCCAGCACTCAACTTAAAAGAACTTTGGGAACTCTTGCACTAATAAGTTAAGTCTTCTAGATCAATATTTTATTTTTTGTGGGGTGGGGGGTTTCCTTTCCCCATGCATTTTATTACAATGTCTATTGAATGATTCAATTTTGACAATTTGACAAAATTGACAATTTCAATTGTCAATTTCAATGACAATATTGAAGGATCGACTTTCTTTTTTTAATATATATTTTAGTTTTAGTTTTAGTTTGCAACACATGGTTCTACATAATTTTGAGTTCCAGATTTTCTTCTATCCCTTCCCCCCTCCCCAAGATGGCATGGAATCCCACATAACTTCCATGTATAACTTGGCATTGAGTTAATTTACACACTAGTCAAGTTGTGGAGAAGAATTATGATCAATGGAATGAATCATGAGAAAGAAGAAACCGAACTAAAAAAAAACACAACCCAACAATGAAAAAAAACAATCCAACAAAGAGAGAAAAAAAAAGGGGGGGGGAGAAAAAGGCAAGCATGAAGTGTGCCTCGATCTATCTACTTTCTTTGACACATCCTCTTATAGGTTCAGATCAGGACCTTATACTTCTTAACTTAATACAATCATCAAATGATTCCAAGTCCATTTTACCATGACTTTATATCTTAAGTTTCTCTCATCACATTGTTGAGAAATCTAGTCATGAAATTTGGAAAGAATCATATAGTTTTAGTGCTAGAAGGAGCTTTAGAGATCATTTATTTCAACCAATTTACTTTGACCAATAAGAAGACTGTGGTCTAAAAAGGTTAAGGAATTTCCTTAAAGTAATATGAGAAGTGATGGATCTAAGACATTAACTCAAGTCTTCTGACTCAAAAGTCTAACATAATTTCTGCTATATTACATTTTTTTCTGGAATGCTTTGTATTAACTTTTGAAAACTTTTCTTGCTTTTTGGATCTCTTAAACATTTTAACCCATTAACAAATTCAGCATAGAGCCAAGAATTTCTATATTCTCTCTGTGAAAATACTGTAAAGCTCTCATCTTAAAATTATAGAGCATTAGATAGATTGTACTTAAGATAATTCTAATCCTGAAAATAAGAAGCATTTCTGCATGTTGGCTTCAGCGCTGTCTTCATACTTAATGGAAAAATATAATGCCATTGATATTGCTATGGATTTTATTTTATCATTAATTTTGCACCATGTCTCCACCTCTTGATATTAAATTCTCTCTCCCATAATAATTTCTTAGGATATTTCTAGACTTATCTTGTGGCCTTATCAAATGCTACCATGTTGTAAGCTTATTTCTCTATCATATGATTTCTATTAGGTTATAAGATCCTTGACAGCATATTTTTTTTCCCTTTGTTTATCCAGTGACCATAACAATGTAGATGTTTGTGGAACTGACTGCGTTAATCAATAAATGCTTGTATTACTTGGCAAATTCAGATCTATGATAGCCAAAAGTAACTGCATATAGCGAAGCATAATGGAAGATTAGGAACAGTATTGCCTCATAAAACAGCAAGAAGCAAGGCATTTTTAAGGAAAGTAAACTATATGACCGACAAAGTGTAGTCATTCTGAGATCATTTAAGGATAAAACTGGAAGGAAGATGACAAAAAGTGAAAGATGGCACTTATCAGCCAGGATTTGTATGACAAACTCTTTTCCTTATCAAGGACAAGCTGGAATTGTGGTATCTTGTTCCATGGAGTGAAACCAGGTAGAGTAGCAGATGAAGAATGAAATGAGACTGAGGGTAAAGCCAAGATGGCAGAATAAAGACAAGGATTAACTTGGGTTCTCCCAAATTTTCCTCAGAACAACTTTTAAAAACTGCCTCAAAATGAATTCTGTATCAGAAGACCAAATAAAAGCATGAGGTGAGATAATTTTCCAGACCAAGACTACTTAGATGGTCAGCAGGAAAGATCTGTCTCACTGGGGAGAGAGCGGAGCACAGTACAACTCAGGCTACATCCAGGCAAGCCAGCAGTAGGTGTTGGGGGCAAATGAATCAGCAGTGGTAGCTTCCAGAGCTCTCAATTCCTAGAGAATAAAGGTGTGGGGCAACTGGTCAGAAGGTGATTACACTGTACCTTTGCTGGCATTGCATTCAGGACACTGTTGCATTGCCCATACACAGTTCTTGGTCTTAGTCCCAGGGAGAGGAGAAGCACTAGTAAGAGGAAGGATGCTACATCCTAAGCAGAGAAGAATTCTTGTGGCTGCTCACAGACCACAGCACTGGTCAAGAGAGCAATGACTATACCTCTCAATAGATCATACCAGCTCAGAAAAACTCAAAACATACAGATCCCCAGAATTAGCTCTGAAGACAGCAGCACAAAAAACCTACAGCTTTGGACAGTGTGCCCTCAATCCAGGAGCAGAGCTTAACTTCAGCATAAAGTTAGAAGTAAAAAAAAAAGTCTGGAAAAATGAATAAGCTACAACGACAACAACAAAAACAACAACAAACGATTACTACAGTGACAGAAAAAATAAATTTTGAATAGTATTTTACATTTTCCCACTTACATGTAAAATAATTCATTTTTTATGCTTTAATTTTGAAGTCAAATGCTCTCCCTCCCTCCTTTATTCCCCTTCTCAAGACAGCAAGCAATTTGATATAGGTTATATATGTGCAATCATATAAAACATATATTCATATTAGTCATGTTGTGAAAGAAAACACATAACCCATCTACCCCCCAAAAAACCATGAAATATAAAGTGAAAAATAGTATGCTTGAAATTGCATTCAGATTCCATCACTTTTTCTCCTGAGCTAGAAAGCATTTTTCATCATTAGTCCTTTTGCATTGCCTTGGATCATTGCATTGCTGAGAATAACTAGTATGTTCACAGTTGATCATCATACAATATTGCTGTTACTGTGTACAACATTCTCTTGGTTCTGCTCATTTCACTTTACATCACTTTATATAAATCTTTCTAGCTGTTTCTGGAAGCATCCTGCACATTATTTCTTATTTTTTAGGAGTTCAACATTTTATTTTCCAATCGTTTAACTAACACAAAATATAGTAATACAGATACCATCTGCTGTCCATTAAGGCTGTGACATACTCCAAGCACTGACCTTTAATAAATATGAAAATATGAAAGTGCTCTATTCCCAATAGAAGTTTAGATTTATCATTTTTTTTCCTGAAGTAGTTAGGACAAAGATCATCTGATGACTAATTTGCTAAGTTTCTTTCTTGCCTTTGTGCCATAAAAAATTAAAACAAAACAAGTCCAGCAGTTCTTTTAAAACTTGACATCCATAACTATGTCAATTTAAAAACTAAATGTTGAAAATTTTAAAAACAGTAAATCAGTCCTAACCATTTAGTCCTTCAGCCAAACCTCCTATTGTCCCCAAACTCCCCAGTAACTCTCATATTTGTAGTTTCCATGACTACCATCTCAAAAGATACTTACTAACTTCATTGTACCATACAGGTTAGAAGTTCTAAGAAGTAAAGACAAGAAATTTCAATTCCACCACTGGTTACTGTTAGTTATTCTCATTCTTCACATTTTGAGCCCACACACTGGAAGTATTGGGCATTTCAGCAGATGGGGTTTCAGGGTGGTTTGTTTTATTCATTCCTGGAAAGGACAGCTGAGAAGGTGTTACAGTACACAGAGAAGTCTGCTTCAGTTTGATCACTCGAGTAGGCATAGACTTCTTTTCTGACAGGGGAAGCCTTCACTGGAGATGTATGTGTTTCACCATTTTCTGCACTTCCAGTTTCACCAGGCATTTGTGAATTCACAGCCACTGAAATGCCAGGGTTAGGTAAGATTTTTTGACACTGTATGGCATCAAACTAAGTGACTGCCACTACTGGGCCGCTTAATTGTCAGCTGGGAAGAGGTTTTTGAAGTATTAGATGTAACCACCTTTATTGAAGCAGAATTCTCGACTTTAATATGTATGCTTGTTGAAGGGCCCCAAAATCTTATGGGTTCAGGTCCTGCTTTACAATTCACACCATCTTCTTCATCTTCATTCAAGGCTATCAAGTGCCTTTTTCTAATTGGAGCCATGTGATGAAAATTTCCCTGTAAAGGTCGTTCTTTGAGAGTCCAGCATTCTATCAATTCCTGTGGAACGCGCCAGTAGCTAACACCTTCACCTTCCCAAGTATCAAATGCATCTATCATCTTCTTCATTTCAGCTACTGAATAATAGCTCCAAACGTACTGAACGTTATTTCCAACCTCTCTTTTGTAAATACTACGAATTCTTCCTCCTAGCTGTTTATCAATTGCATCAGTTCCATCTGCTTTTGTGGCATACACGCCATAATTCTACTCTCACAGCTTGCACCAGATGTGCTGAGATAGTGTAGAACCCAAACAGTAGTTTTGTTACAGGCTAACCCAAAAGAATCACAAAAGTCTGTCAAAGCTTTTTTAAGTTCTATATTTGACCTTATTATATTATATTATATTTATATATATATATATACTATATTATATTTGACATGTCTCCATTTCATTGGCCAGGTGGTCAGATAAACTGTAAGGATAAGGGATGTCAAAGTAATCAGCCTCCTCCTGCATCGCAATTCGAGTTTGCTCATCTTTAGGAATCCAAACTTCCCCATGAAGATAATCCAAAAGATTTTTTAACAGATTCCCATCACAATCAATAAGACAAGCCCCAGATTCATCCACCTTTAGAGGAAATCGTCCACTGAACATGGATGCAAGCACCGACTCCTTAAAGCGGCACAAAGACTCACGCCTGGCTGTATAAATACAGCCTCCCACATTAAGTCTGAGAATATCCAGCACCTCTTCTGCCTTGCTGCCTTCCATTGCTCCCACCAACTATCCTAATTAGTAGGCTACAGTTCTATCCAAATCTAGGAGGCGCTTAATATTTTCTGACTTGCAATGGATAGCTTGAGTCAATACCCAAAAGCTTCCCAACAGTGGAGTCCATCCATCCGTCCGTTCATCTGTCTATCGGTCCGTCCATCCATAAGTATTACTGCGTCCCCACCTCTCCCAGGTAGCCAGAACCGAGGCCGCTACTGGCTTTGGAACTGGGGCACAACATGAGCCAAGGCCGGGCAGCCTGGGAAGAGGCTTCCCTCCCCCCCCCCCCCCCCCCCCCCCCCCCCCCCCCCCGCCGCTTACGTTGACCTCAGACCGGCGGCACAAAGCCGGCCCAAACACGGAAGTGGAAGTGGCAGCTTCCTCACATTATTTCTTATAGCACAATAGTATAACCATTGTAATCATATACCACAACTTTTCATTACCCAACTGATGGGCATCCTCTCAATTTCAAATTCTTGATCACAAGCAAAAAGAGCTACTATAAATATTTTGTAAAAAAAAAAAATGGCCCTTTTATTTTTTTTTTCTTAATCTCTTTGAGATGTAGACTTATTAGTGGTATTGCTGGGTCAAAGAGTACGCACAGATTTATAACCCTTTGGGTATAGTTCTGACTTTTTCTCTATGATGATTGGTTGAGTTCACAATTTCAACGACTCTGCATTAGTGTCTTAATTTTCACATGTACCCTTGAACATTTTTCTAATCAATAGTGATTTAGAACATTTTTTCATATGACTACAGGTAGCTTTGATTTCTCTTTCTGAAAACTACCTGTTCATATCTTTTGTCCATTTGTCAATTGGGAAATGACTTCCATACGTATAAATTTGACTTAGTCCTCTATATGTTTGAGAAACGAGACCCTTATCAGAGAAACTTGTAAAATTTTCCCTTAGCTTTCTCCTTTCCTCCTAATCTAGGCTGCACTATTTGTTTTGTTTTGTTTTGGTTTTTTTGCAAATCTTTTAAATTTAATATAATCAAAATTGTCCATTTTACACTTCATAATGTTTTCTATCTTTTGTTTGGTCATGAATTTTTCTTTTATCCATAAATCTGACAAGTAAACTATTCTATGGTTCTCCAATTTGCTTACAATATCACCTTTTATGTTTAAATCAAGTTATTTTGACCTTTAGCTTGGTATACGACATGATGTGTTGGTCCATACCTAGTTTCTGTCAATCCGTTTTCTAGTTTTTCCACCAGTTTTTTTTTTGTCAAATTGTAAGTTCATGTCCCCAAATTTTGGATCTTTAGATGGTCATTCATTGTTATGTATTGTGTATCTAATTTATCCTTCTGAGATCCACCACTCTATTTCTTAGCCAGTACCAGATGGCTTTGACGATTACCACTTTATAACACAGTACACATTCTACTATGGCTAGGCCACCTTCCTTCATATTTTTTAAAAATAATTCCCTTGATATTGTTGACCATTTGTTCTTCCAGATGATTTTTTTCTAGCTTTATAAAATATTTAGGTAGTTTGATTGATATGATAGTGAATAATTAAATTATTTTTATTATATTGGCTTGGCAAACTGATGAGAAATTAATATTTTTTTTCAGATGTACAAATCTGACTTTATTTGTGTGAAAATGGTTTATAATTGTGGTCATATAGTTCTCGTTTGTTTTGGCAGATAGAATCCCAAATATTTCATATGGCCTATAGGTATTTTATGTGAAATTTCTTTTTCTATCTCTTATTGCTGGACTTTGTTGATAATACACAGAAATGCGGATGATTTTTCAGGATTTATTTTATAACGTGTAATTTTGTTAAAGTTTTTAATTATTTCGACTAGGTTTTTAGTTGATTCTCTAAGTATATGATCATAGCAAAGAGTGATAGTTCTGTTTCCTTACTGTCTATTGTGATTCCTTTAATTTATTTTTTTCTTGTCCTATTGCTATAGGTAGAATTTCTAGTACAATATTGAATAATAGTGTTGATAATGGGAATTCTTGCTTTATGCCTAAGAAGGCTTCTAGATTTTCCCCATTAAAGACAATGTTTGGTAATAGTTTTAGATAGCCAGGGAAGATCAATACACAAACTCAGAAGAAGACAATAAGTTTAAAACAACTTCATGAAAAGCCTGAAAAGAATGAGAATTGATTTCAGGCCCCCAAATAATACCTGAAATAGCTCAAAAAGGATTTTTAAAAAATCAAGTGAGAGAAGCACAAATTTCAAAAAGAAATCATATGGATTTAAGAAAATCATTTTTTAAATTATCAACAATTTGGTATAGGAGGCATAAAAATTAATGAAGACTATAACACCATTAAAAAGAGGAAGACTGGGCCAAATGGTTTTAAAAAAGCACAAAAATCCATTGCAGAGCAGAACTTCTTAAAAAGCAGAATTGGCCAAATGAAAAAAAAAAGATGTACCAAAATAGAGAACTCCTTAAAAACCAAAATTGGTCAAATAGAAAGTAAGATACAAAAATTTATTGAAGAAAAGGACTCCTTAAAAATTAGAATTAGGCACTTGGAAGCTAATGACTCCTTGAGATATCAAGAAACAATAAAACAAAATTAAAAAAAGAAAAATAAGAATCAAATGTATAATATCTCATTGGAAAAATAACTGACCTGAACAACAGAGCAAGGAGACATGAGTTAAGAATTGTTGGACTACCTGAAAGCCATAATTTTATAAAGAGCCTAGATGTCACGTTGCAAGGAATTATTAAGGAAAACTGCCCTCACATGCTAGAACCACAGAGTAGAATAGCGATGGCATGAATCTATGGATCACCTCCTGATAGAGATCCTAAAAAGAAAATTCACAGGACTATTATGTCCAAATTCCAGAGATCCCAGGTCAAGCATCCAAAAAGAAACAATTCAAATACAGTGGAGACACAGTCAAGATAGCACAAGATTTCTAGGTTTCCATATCCAAGGGCTGGAAGGCTTGGAATATATTATAGAGGGTAAAGGAACTAGGATTACAACCAAGAGTCACATTACTCAACAAAACTTAATATAATTCTTTGGTGGGGAGGGAATGTATATACAATGAAACAAATTTCTGATGAAAGGATCAGATTTGAATAGAAATTTTGATATCCAAATACAAGATTCAAGAGAAATATAAAAAAGTAAATAGGAAGGACAAATAATAAGGGATTCAATAGGGTTAAACTGTTATATTCCTACACAGGAAGATGATACTTGTAACTCTCAAGAACTTTTTCATTATTAGGGAAATTAGAAAGAGTATACGTAGACAGAGGGAATGGATCTGAGTTGGCTATAATGGGATGATAGCTAGAAAAATGAAGTTAAGGGGTGAGAAAGAGAAAGGCAAAAGGACAAAGGAAAATGAAGAGGCAATGTGTAGTAAATTGCCTCACATAAAAGAAGCACAAAAGATCTTTTATATTGGTGGGAAAGACTGGAGCCTTAGTCTTACTGAAATTGGCTTTAAAATGGACACTCGGTTAGGTATCAAAATATATCTTACCTTATTATGGGAAGTAAGAGGGAAGGGGGACAACAGAAGTGGGGTTAATAAAAGGGAAGATAGATTGTGGGAGGCATTTGTGAGAAATAAAACACTTTTGAGGAGAGACAGGGCGAAAGAAGAGAAAGAGACAAAGATGAGGTTAAAATGGGTACATGATTTAGAAATAAATGGCGATACCAAAAGTGAATTAGGGGATCATGGGAGAGTTTATCTGTCAGACCTATGGAGAAGGGAAGAATTTATGAACAAACAATGCATAAAGATTACTAAAGGATGTAAATTAGATGATTTTGGTTATACAAAATTATAAGGTTTTTACACAAATAAAACCAACGGATCTAAGATTAGAAGGAAAGTAGAAAACTGGGGAAGTATTTTTTATAGCAAGTGCCTTTGATAAAGACCTCATTTCTCGCATATAAATAAAACTGAGTCAAATTTACCAAAAAAAAAAAATATGAGTCATTCCTTAACTGATCCAGTGGCAAAATATTTGAACAGACAGTTTTCAGAGGAAGAGATAAAAGCTATCTATAGTCATGAAAAATGTTCTAAATCACTATTTATTAGAGAAATGCTAACTAAAACAACTCTAAGTTACTACCTTATACCTATCAGTTTGACTGATATGATAGAAAGAAAGGAAAAAAATGTTGAAGAAGATATGAGAAAATTGGTATACTATTACACTGTTGTTGGAGTTGTTAACTGATTCAACCATTCTGGAGAGAATTTTGGAACTGTGCTTAAAAGGCTATAAAACTGTCCATACCCTTTGACTCTGTAATACCACTGCTAAGTCTATATCCCAAAGATATTTTTTTAAGGGAAAAGGACCTATATAGTAGCTCCTTATATTGGTAAAGTATTGGAAATTTAGAGGATGCCCATCAACTGGGGGATGTCTGAAGAAGTCACAGTATACGACTGTAATGCAAAACATTCATAACGAATGATAAGCAGAACGCTCTCAGAAAAAAAAATCTTAAAAGATTTACATGAACTAACGAAAATTGAAAAGCAAAATGACCAAACCAGGACAACACTGTACACAGTAACAGCAATATTGTGCAATGGTCAGCTGTGAATGAATTAGCTATTCTTAGCAATACAATGATACAAGAAAAATCCAAAGACATTATGATGGAAAAATGCCCTCCACCCAGAGAAAGAACTGATGGATTCTGAAAAAAGGACATAGCATTTTTTTTTGTTTTTAATTAATTAATTTAATATTTTTAGTTTTCAGCATTGATTTCCACAAGATTTTGAATTACAAATTTTCTCCCCATTTCTACCCTCTCCCCCCCACTCCAAGATGGCATATATTCTGGTGGCCCTGTTCCCCAATCAGCCCTCCCCTCTTTCACCCCACTCCCCTCCCATCCCCTTTTCCTTACTTTCTTGTAGGGCAAGACAGATTTCTATGCCCCATTGCCTGTATATCTTATTTCCTAGTTGCATACAAAAAATATTTTTGAACATCTGTTTTTAAAAATTTGAGTTCCAAATTCTCTCCCCTCCTCCCACCCCACCCACACTCCCTAAGAAGGCAAGCAATTCCACATAGGCAACATGTATATCATTATGCAAAACCTTTCCACAATACTCATGTTGTAAAAGACTAATTATATTTTGCTCCTTCCTATCCTATCCCCCTTTATTCAATTTTCTCCCTTGCTCCTGTCCCTTTTTGAAGGTATTTGTTTTTGATTACCTCTTCCTCCTATCGGCCCTCCCTTCTATCATCTCCCCCTTTTTTTTATCTCCTTCCTCCTTCTTTCCTGTGGGGTAAGATAACCAATTGAGTGTGTATGGTATTCCCTCCTCAGGTCAATTCTGATGAAAGCAAGATTCACTCATTCCCTCTCACCTGCCCCCTCTTCCCTTTCTACAGAACTGCTTTTTCTTGCCACCTTTATGTGAGATAATTTACCCCATTCTATCTGTCCCTTTCTCCCTCTCTCAATATATTCCTCTCTCATTCCTTAATTTTATTTTATTTTTTTAGATATCATTCCTTCATATTCAACCCACCCTGTGCCCTCTCTCTCTCTATATATGCATATTCCCTTCAGCTACCCTAATACTGAGGTCTCATGAATTTTTCACATCATCTTTCCATGTAGGAATGTAAACAAGAGTTCAACTTTAGTAAATTCCTTATGATTCCTCTTTCTTGTTTACCTTTTCATGCTTGTCTTGGTTCTTGTGTTCGAGAGTCAAATTTTCTATTCAGCTCTGCTCTTTTCACTGAGAAAGCTTGAAAGTCCTGTATTTTATTGAAAATCCTGGAGCATGATACTCAGTTTTGCTGGGTAGGTGATTCTTGCTTTTATTCTTAGCTCCATTGACCTCCAGAATATCATATTTTAAGCCCTTGATCCCTTAATGTAGAAGCTGCTAGATCTTGTGTTATCCTGATTGTGTTTCCACAATATTCAAATCATTTCTTTCTGGCTGCTTGCAGTACTTTCTCCTTGACCTGGAAACTCTGGAATTTGGCAACAATATTCCTAGGAATTTTCTTTTTGGGATCTTTTTCAGGAGGTGATTGGTGGATTCTTTCAATTTCTATTTTGTCCTCTGGCTTTAGAATATCAGGGCAGTTCTCCTTGATAATTTCTTGAAAGATGATATTTAGGCTCCTTTTTTGTTCATGGCTTTCAGGTAGTCCAATGATTTTTAAATTATCTCTCCTGGATCTATTTTCCAGGTCAGTGGTTTTTCCAATGAGATATTTCACGTTGTCTTCCATTTTTTATTCCTTTGGTTCTGTTTTATAATATCTTGATTTCTGATAAAGTCACTAGCTTCCACTTGCCCCAATCTAATATTTGAGGTAGTATTTTCTTCAGTATTTTTTTGGGTCTCCTTTGGCAAGTCATTGACTTGTTTTTCATGGTTTTCTTACATCACTCTTATTTCTTTTCCCAATTTTTCCTCTACTTTTCTAAATTGCTTTTCCAAATCCTTTTGGGCCCTTCCATGGCCTGAGACCAGTTCCTGTTTTTCTCGGAGGCTTTTGATGTAGGCTCTTTGACTTTGTTGACTTCTTCTGGCTGTATGTTTTGGTCTTCTTTGTCACCAAAGAAAGATTCCATTGTCTGAGTCTGAATCTGAGTCCATTTTTGTTGCCTGGCCATGTTCCCAGCCAACTTACTTGACCCTTGAGTTTTTCATCAGGGTATGACTGCTTGTAGAGTATAGAGTAATTTGTCCCAACCTTTAGGCAAGGCTGTGCGTTGTTTTCAGAGCTACACAGTAAGCTCTGCCACACCAGTGCTCCTCCTCCCCCAAGAACTGCCAACCTGGACCTGACTCTGACCTAAGCAGTGTCTGCACTCCTGCTCTAATCTGCCACTTAATTCCTCCCACCAGGTGGGCCTGAGGACAGAAGCAACTACAGCTGTAGTTCTGTATCTGCACCACCTCCACTGCCCTGGGACCAGTGGCTGATCCATGAATTCCTTTCACTCTGTCCCAGCAGCTTTTCCCACTAACCTTCTCTGTTGTCTTTAGTGTTTGTGGGTTGAGTAGTCTGGTAACTGGTATGGCTCACTGATTCAGGTTGCTAGGGCCACCTGGCTCCTTGTCTGGTTTGTCCATGTGGCCCACCCTGGGCTCTGCTCTACTCCCCTCCCAGGTCCGTGCCATAGACCTTACTCTGCGACCATCTGGGCTGTCCTGGGCTGGAGCCCTGCTTCCCTCTGCTATTTTGTGAGCTCTGCAGTTCTAGAATATGTTCAGAGCCATTTTTTTATAGGTGTTTAGAGGGACCTGGGTGGGAGCTCACGCAAGTCCCTGCTTTCCAGCTGCCATCTTGGCTCCGCAACCCCCCCCCCCACATTCTTTTTTTAAAGAAATTTTTAATGGTTTTTTTTGAGAGGTCTGCTTTCTTTCACAACATGACTAATATAGAAATGTCTTGCATGACAGCACATGTATAACCTACATCCAAATGCTTCTGAATGATGACGGAGTTGAAGGAGGGAAGAAGAGAGAATTTGGAACTAGAGTTCCAAAATTAAAATAAAGTATGTTAAAAATTGTTTTTACACGTCATTAGAAAATATGAATTCTAAAAATAAATTGTGGAGTCAGTACATCATAGTACATATAACCTTGCAGAACAAGATGACACTCAAAGAATACATGGGTAAGAATTTAATGATATTTGGCATTTGTATGTCTTTGTAACATGGCACCATTCTAATCTTTATATTATTCTTACATATCACTTCCATTCACACATCTCTATAATCCGGCCATAGTGCCCTACTGGCTATTCTTACCACACAAGACTTTTTTGCACTGATTGTTTGTCCTGTTCCTAGAAAGCTCTTCTTTTTCACCTGAACCTCTTAGAATCCTTGGGTTCCTTCAACTGAAATACCTTCTCATGTAAGAGGCTTTCCTGATTTCCCCAATCCTTCAACATTAGTGCTTTACCCTATAAGGTTAGTGCTTTTGTTTGGTTTTGTTTTGTTTTTTTTTTACCTACTCTCTATGCCAATTGTATATAAACTATTTATGTCTATTTCTTCTCCCCTAGTGTTAGATACTTGAAATCAGGGACTATTATTTTTGTCCTTTTCCAGCACTTAGCATATGCCTGGCACACACACAGAAAAAAAGCTTGATAAATGCTTCATGAATAATAAATTGATAGATTGGAATCTAATACATCTCCCCATTTTAAATATGAGAAAGCTCAGAGAGAGGTTAAGTAATCAATGTCACACAAACTCAGAGCTAGGATGTGAGCCCAGATCTTTATAAGGCAAATCTAAAGCTTTTTTCAAAAGTTCTTTCCATCAAACTATTTTCCCCATTCCATCTGCCATACTACATTGTTAGAAGGGAGAAATGGAAAGTGTTGCATGATAGCTTTCAGAGAATGGTCAAAGGGTTGTGTAATGGTAATATAGATGGGAAGATCTTTCCCATCCATTAATAGGCTCATGTGACCTTCTTAAGTCACATGGAAGCCTAAGTCACATGAGTTTGAGTCACATGAAGCCTGTGGTGGGAGGAGTCTGCTCTAGGGGTGGAATAGGAAGGGGTGGAGCATAGCTGAGAGGAAATTGGTCAGTGCTGGGATAGAAAGACAGTGAGAGTTCCAGTTTGGAGAGAGTGGAAGCAGTCAGAGAGCAGTGAGAATGAGTGAGAGCCAGGGAATGATTTTGCTTGAGGATTTTTGTTAGTGGAAAGGCCCTAACAGAGGGAAGGCTTGGGGATGGTGGGGCCTCCTGCATTGTTATTGTGTATAGACTTTGTTGCTATAATGGATTTGGTTTTCTGGTGTTGGGATTCAGCTTTCTGGTGTTTGAATAAATATTTTGGTTCTGTCTTCCATGTAGAGTCTGTTATATTTTGCCATTCAGAACTACACCAGCATATTCATAGCCACCTTGTGCACTGTGAATATTGCATTGGTGCTACAGGGTGTTTGGTTTTGCTTTGTTTATTTTTCCCTTTCAATTGTGTAGCTTTTGTATCTCATGTCTTAGATTGTATTGGGCAGGCTACAGACTACCACCTTTGTTTCTTTAATAAATACTGATTTCTTTGCCCAGAAGGGCTTCCTAGTTCCTTTTTTTTACAAAATTATTGTAAAGTATCTAGACTTAAACTAGGCCTAGACATATAGGAGGATTTATATAAGTGAAATGAAGTAAGTAGAAACTCTTGACTGGATGTAACAGAATGAGCAAAAGATAAGAGTGGGGAATAAGTATATTGTATAAAAGTGATGTTGAAGAGACTGAATTAACCAGAATATTTGATATATGATTGTTGTATAGTGGGGAAATATTTGATGCATAGAGTGAAGCAAGACTGCATAGGTCTTGGAAAATTAGGCTTATGATATTGAGTTTGATGTGGTAAGCAAGAAGGAGCTGATAAAAGACTTGAGTGAGGGACCAAAAATGATCAAAGTGTTGTTTTAGAAAAATTGGTCTGTCACTAAGAGACAAGAAAGCATAGTAAACAGAAAATCTGTTTTAGAGTCTAGAAGTCTTTCTTCACACATATACTAGTTTGTAACCATAGGCAAGTCTCAATCTCTTAGGACCACAAAGAAAATTCTAAGATTATAAATTACGTAGCATTACTGAACTCCTTTGGAGGAAGGAGCTTGTTGGAGGTAGGAACTCACTTAGGCATTTCCAAATACTCAGAAAATCTTAGGTCCAGCATCCTCACACTCCGAAATATTAATGGAGATTTTGACCTAACATGAATTATAAGGTGGTGATGGTAGGGAGGTGATGAAAAACATGAATACATGAAATCAGATGCAGTAGCCTGGGTGTGAAGTGATACCAGTAGAAATAAACAGAAAAAAAAGTATATTCTCAAACCTTGAATTTACACTTGTCTCTAGAGCAGGAAATTAAAAGAGTATGAGAGGCAATGATAAAGATAAGAAGAATGATTGAGTGGAAGACTTTTGAAGGAAGATGACAGGTTTGCTTCTGATCATATTTAATTTAAGCACTCAAGTAGAAATATATTTATCTATCTATCTGTATCTATATATCCATATGCTTAGATCTATATATCTAAAAATATCCCCATTTTAATTTAGAAAAAAATTTAAAGCATAACTTAATATACATTTTATGGGACTTTTCTTAAGTAGCAGGTATTTGTTCAATTATTTTCAAATAAATTTCCATTGAATTATCTTTAATAATCTCATATCTATTTACCTGTTACACACATGTTGATATCACCATAAGTAGACATCCTCATTTCATGATGTCGATTTTCCCCACATACTTTTTTTTTTAAACATTATGATCAGTATATTCTATTTTAAGAGTTTACTGATTTCTCATTCTGATCCAGCAGTGGAAAAAATCCACATCAACTTTGAACACTCATCCAGAAACAAAATAAATTGCTTTGCCTTTGTTTAAGGTATGATGTTTTTGTCAAGACATATTGTGTTACTTTACAATTAGGAAATGATGAGTCATGTTTTAACATATGACATTTAACATTCTTTCCTCCTTTTCAAATATAAATGTACACTGTACCATATTTTCTTCATTTTCTTTCAAGCTGAAACATCATAAATAGAACATCATAAATAATTGTTTCAAAGATACATACAAATCTATATATACATATATATGCATATAGTATAGCTTAAGATACCTTTACTGATAATTGTAACAACAATGCTACTTGCCTCTACTGTGGCTGTGAAAGACCAATAACACCAGCATACAGGAGGACTGGTAGCATAGGTTCTTTGATCTGCTTTTCTAAGGAAGACAACTTTAAGGGGTTTACAATCTCACTTTAATTAAACATTCATATATCATTTACTTAGTTCAGGGGAAGAAGTCAGCACCCTGAACTTCAGAGAAAACCCAAACAGAGATTACAAGCTGAAATTATATAAAGAGTGAGAGATATCACAAATCAGCAGACAGGCTTCTAGCCTTCTATCTAAGACATTACATACATAGCCATCAGAGAGAAAAGCACCAACATCTGGGGTTTTTAAAGCCAAGGGACTCCTTGACAGCTACCCAGAGTCTCCACACCAACACTCTTCCAATGAGTGTGCTTCCAAAGCAAAACCTCTCCTCCCACAGTTCTGAGACTTCTCTTCTGAGTTCAATGGCTATCCTCTGAGTATATATACCCTTTTTCAAGGCCCAAGTGCTTCACACCTCTTGAGGGCTTTACAACTCTCCAGGGTTTCACACCTCTTGTGACCTAAATAGCATGAGATTGTGGGCCTTCCAACAAACAAAGGCAAGACTCAATCAAAGGCACTGGATAGCCTTGGGTCTGAGAAGCACTCTAAAAGAAAAAAAAATCCTACTTTCCTTGCCCTTAAAATAATATATTGTACCTCAGAGAAAATTAAAAAGATGAAACAATACCTAAAGAAAATTAGTTTTTTAATGCAATAATTATTGAACAAAGCAAAGAAATTGTAATTTTCTTTCTAAAATGCATCAATTAAGGAAAGATAAGATTTTACATATTATTAATTACCAAATACTGTTTTTATGTTAGGGGAACAGATTGCAAAATAACCAACTGTATACAGTAGAAAGTTAACAAAAGTCACATGAATGTATGAAACATTTGCATTGTCCTCTTACAGTCTTTTTTTCCTCTGCCTAAACTGAGTAGCAGTTTCAAATAATGGGCCATACACCAGCCCAAATATGGTCCACCGATACAGACACATTTGCATTGTCCAACATAGTGGTTTACATTTTATGGTTTGGTACCCAGATTTGTGCCACGCAATGGTAACTCAGAGGCAAGCCTGGAAAAGAACATGTTGTAGTGACAGGATGACAAATGAAGTGCCCTGTTTGTAAAGGTTCTGTCATCCACTTGAATTATTGGCAACAGACACATGTGTGCCCTGAACCATACACTTCCACAGAGTTTCAAAGGTAGATACATAATGTCAACTCAATATTGGAAAAGGAAAAGAAAAAAACATTTATTTCTTGGCTCAAATATATACCATTTCCCCAATTTCAGGGAAATTAGATTAACAATATTCATTCTTTCTTTCTCTCTCTTCCTTTCCTTCTCAAAGCACACTTTAAAAAAAACCATAATCTTTAGTATCTATAAATGATTCACCACTTAAGAAAGGGTTCCTCATAAGATTCCACTGAGTGATGAAGAGGAAACACTGAAATATTCAATGAATTTTCAGGAAAGAATCTATTGTTTAAAGAATGACACATCTTGGCTCCAGTTTATAAGGTTCATTATCCATTATTTGAGATCTTTTGAAGTAGTCATTAAATTAACAATAAAACAGGAAATTCTGGTTGTTTGAACAAATATGAAATTATTTTCAAAAGGATGCCAGACTTGAAGATAGAGGAAGAATACCTTTGAAAATAAGAACTCTTCAATTTATTGTAGCACATCAATTTATGGCATAGAGTGGTTACCTAGATGTAAAAATAGGATATAATATCACTAATAAAATCTATTTTTTGTAAATTTCAACCCTGAATTCTTCCCACAACATTTCTTGAATATATTTTGCTTAAAATCTTCTCCCAGTTATTGTGTAGGTAGTTTCCTTAAAGTTTCTGAAGGTACAAATTGGCATTCTTTATTCATCTTTATTTTTTAAAGAGATTTAAAGAGAGAATGTATACACAATTCATTATTTTGGTTTGTCAAGCTGAAATATGCTTCATATTTATGATAGGAACTTATTGTTAATGTTTTGCTATCTTATTATCTACAGAGGTGATTCCAAATATTTTCTCTCTCATTAAACTACCAACTGCATCTAAAAACAGATCACCTAGCTTTTCTTGTTATGTAGAAGATTGATACTATCTGATGGACACTATGAATTGCCTTATTATCCATGTTTTCATTATCGGTGCCCCTACATTGTCTCGAACTCTTTTTTCCCTTAATTATTATTTACCTATTTAATATTTTTAGTTTTCAGCATAGATTTTCACAAGAGTTTGAATTATGAATTTTCTCCCCATTTCTACCCTCCCCCACCTCCAAGATGGCATGTATTCTCATTGCCCCGTTCACCAATCAGCCTTCCCATCTGTCACCGCACTACCCATCATTCCCTTTTCCATTAATTTCTTATGGGGCAAGATAGATTTCTATGCCCCATTGCCTGTGTATCTTGTTTCCTAGTTGCTTGCAAAAACTTTTTGTTGAACATCTGCTTTTAAAACCTTGAGTTCCAAATTCTCTGCCCTCTTCCCTCCCTAAGAAGGCAAGCAATTCAACATAGGTCACATGTGTATCATTATGGAAAACCTCCCACAATACTCATGCTGTGAAAAATTAACTATTTTCACTCCTTCATATCCTTTTCCCTTTATTCAATATTCTCCCTTGACTCTGTCCCTTTTTGAAAGTGTTAGCTTTTAATTACCTCCTCCCCCTATCTGCCCTCCCTTCTATCATCTCCTTTTTTTATCTCCTCCTCCTTCTTTCCCATGGGGAAAGATAACCAATTGAGTGTGTATGGTATTCCCTCCTCAGGTCCATTCCGATGAGAGCAAGATTCACTCATTCCCGCTCGCCTGCCCCCTCTTCCCTTTCTATAGAACTGCTTTTTCTTGCCACTTTTATGTGAGATAAATTACCCCATTCTATCTCTCCCTTTCTCCTTCTCTTAATATATTCCTCTCTCATCCCTTAATTTCATTTTATTTTTTTAGATATCATCCCTTCATATTCAACTCAGCCTGTGCCCTCTGTGTGTATGAATTATACACATCATCTTTCCATGTAGGAATGTAAACAAAAGACTTCAACTTTAGTAAGTCCCTTATGATTTCTCTTTCTTGTTTACCTTTTCATGCTTCTCTTGATTCTTGTGTTTGAAAGTCAAATTTTCTATTCAGCTCTGGTCTTTTCACTGAGAAAGCTTGAACGTCCTCTATTTTATTGAAAATCCATATTTTGCCTTGGAGCATGATATTCAGTTTTGCAAGGTAGGTGATTCTTGCTTTTAATTGTAGCTCCACTGACCTTTGGAATATCATATTCCAAGCCCTTCGATCCCTTAACGTAGAAGCTGCTAGATCTCGT
>CM053622.1:572997220-573023736 GCA_028646595.1 Phalanger gymnotis
TAATCTCAGACAAAGCAAAAGTAAAGATAGATTTAATTAAAAGAGATAAGGAAGGACGCTACATCCTGCTAAAAGGCACCATAAACAATGAAGCAATATCATTGCTTAATATTTATGCACCAAGTGGTATGGTTTACATGACTTTTGATAGGAAATAGGACAGGTACCTGAGTTCTAAGAAATGAGACAACATCTTCTATACTGACAGTAAATTTATCCCTTGGCTCTGTAAATAGGTGACTCCATGTCTAAGCCATTCACAGAACCATGTCCATCTGTGTAACAGTCCTTTGCATTCAAAGATGCCACTATACTCACTTTTCAGTAAGTCATTTTCACCTTTCAGGACATGAAGCTGCATTTCTATGAATAAATGTATAGTATATAGCTAGTCTTCCCTTCTTGCTTCTGAGATTTCAGAAACTTAGGGCAGCAGAGCTATCACTGGGTTTGAAGCTAGATGACCTAGCCTTAGCTATGAGCTCTACTACCTATTACAAGGGTGAGTTCTGACAAGTCACTTAATCTTAATATAAAAAGGAATGCAGGGATATAATGTTAATTTTTTTGAATATTATTTAGTTTGATAGTGTCTTTTATGCATTCTTTTGTCAAACTTTATTTTAAAGTTTGTCTCTTCGGGCAGGGGAAGAATGCAGTAGGGAAATACAAGTGTTATAAAAACAAGAATTATCAAAAAAATTTACTTTTAAAACTTAAAATGCTGATAATTATTCAAATGAGTGCAATCATTATTAGTCAAAGAGCAGCAACTTTCTTTTATATGTTGAATTGAATTTTATTCATGTTGTTGAACATTTCCCAATTAATTTTGTAAACATTTTAGTATTTGTTAATTTTATACATTCTTTTCTCTTTGAATTTTGTTCCAAATTCTCAATCCCTCCCTCTTGTGTCACGCTCCACTTAATGAGAAGGTAAGCAATATGATGTCATTTACACAAGTAAAGTTATGAAAATCATATTTCCATATTGGCAATATTTTCCCAAAAAAGCCAAAAAAAGGAGGTGAGAAAATTACATTTCAATTTATACTCTGAATTTATCTGTTGTCTCTCTGGAGATGGATAATATTTTTTCATCATGAATATTTTGGAATTGTCCTTTATCATTTTCTTGATCAGAGTACCCAAGTCTTTCATAGTTCATCATCATTACAGTATTGCTATTACTGTGTACAATGACCTTCCAGCTTTTCTTACTTTACTTTGCATAAGTTCATACAGGTATTGCCATGTCGTTGATTTTTTCTGAAACTATCCCTTCATAATTTCTTTTGGCATGATAGTACTCCATCACAATCATATGCCACAACTTGTTCATTAACTTCCCAATTGATGAACCTACCTCCCACTTTCAATTCTTCACCACCAGAGAAAAAGAATTGCTATAAATATTTTTGTACATATAGATTCTATTCCTTTTCCTTTGATTTCTTTGGGATACAGATCTATTAGTGGAATTGCTAGGATGAACAATCTGCACCATTTTATAGCTCTTCGGGCAAACCTCCAAATTGTTCTCCAGAATAGTTAGACCAGTTTACTCCTCCATCAACAATTTTTTTCCCCTTATCCCCTCCAGAAGTTGTCATTTCTAATAGGTATAAAGTAATATCTCAGAGTTGTTTTAATTTACCTTTTTCTAATTAATAGCAGTCTAGAAATTTTTTTCATGTAACTATAGATGGCTTTGATTTCTTTTTTCTGAAAGCTGCCTTTTAGATCCTTTGACCATTTATCAATTGGAGAATGGCTATTATTTTTTAATAAATTTGGCACAATTCTATATTCAGTATATATTTGAGAAATGAATTATTTTTCAAAGAAACTTGTTGCATATTTTTGTGATGTTACTTCATCTTCTATGGTACCTCTTAGCAAAAATGTAAATTCCCTCGTTATTTCTTTTAATGAGGCCTATTTTTGTTTTTGCTTTATCTAGGATTATGACTGCTACCTGCCTTTTTTTCTAGTTCTGATAAAATATATGATATCCTGTTCCTGCCTTTTATTTTAAGTAAAGGTTTGTCTTTCTATTTCAACTGTGTCTCTTGTAAACAATACTATATCACTGTATTCTGATTTCTAATCTGTTGTATTCACTTCCATTTTATGGGTGAGCTCATTCTATTCACATTCATAGTTATGATTATTAACTTTGTTTTCCCTCAATTCCCTTCTGGTTTTTTTCTATCTTTTTGTCCTGTCCATCTTCAAAAGTCTACTTTGCTTCTAACCACTGCCTTTATAATCTGTAATTACTATTATCACCTTTTTTTTCTTTTGTCCCCTTCCTCTACTATTTCCCTGGTATTTTACATTTTTATACTCAATTGAGCATGAATATGTGTATAGATAGATAGATAGATAGATAGATAGATAGATAGATAGATAGATAGATAGATAGATAAATAGACAGACAGACAGAAAGATATAACTAGATTTATGTGGGCATATAGTCTTCCCCTTTTGAACCAATTCTGGTGAAAGTGAGATTTGAGGATTGCTCACCAACTTCATATTTGCCTCTCCACTCTGAAAGCTCTTCCTTGAATGCCTCTTATATGTGAAAACCTTTTCTCCATTCTACCTCTCCCTTCCCCTTTCTCCCATTGGAGCTCTCTTTCTCACTCCATTTCTTTCAATTATTGACTCATACCTATGCCTTTTGTCTATTTAAACTCTTAACTGCCATAAAATTATAATTTTCTCAGGAGTTACATATATCATTTTCCTATATAGGAATGAAAACAGTTTAACTTTATTTATGATTATTTTTTCGTGTTTCCTTTTTCATACTTCTCTTTAGTCATGTGTTTAGTGTCAAATTCTCAACTCAGCTGTGATCTTTTCATCCAGAATACTTGAAAGTCCTTTATTTCATTAAATACCCATATTTTCCTCTGAAAGATTAGACTCAGTTTTGCTGAGTAGGTTATTCTTGGCAATAATCCAAGCTCCCTTGCCTTTCCAAATATATTCCAAACCCTCTGCTCCTTTAATGTGGAAACTGTTAAATTTTATGTGATCCTGACTATGGCACCATAATATTTGAATTGCTTTTTTTTCCCCCTGGATGCTTGAAATATTTTCTTTTTGTCCAGGGAACACATAATATTTTGGGTAATTTTCATTTTGGAATCTCTTTCAGGAGGTGATCTGTGGATTCTTTCCATTTTATTTTACTTTCAAGATTGAGGATATCAGGGCAGTTTTCCTTCATAATTTCTTGATATATGATGCCTAGTCTTTTTCTTTAATGATGGCTTTCAGGTAGTTCAATAATTCTTAAATTATCTGTCCTCAATCTATTTTCAAAATCAGTTATTTTTCTGATAAGGTATGTCACATTAAAAAAAAACCTTCGATTTTGTTTTATTGTTTCTTCGTGTCTCGTAGAGTTATTAGCTTCCATTTGCCCAATTCCAATTTTTTTTTAAGGAATTATTTTCTTCAGGTAGCTTTTATCCATTTGGCCGACTCTACCTCTTTTCTTCAGTAAAATTTTATACATTCTTTTTCACTCATCCTATTGTACTTGTAATGGAGTTATTTTCTTCAGTATTTTGTGACTCTTTTTTCAAGCTGTTAATTCTCTTTTCATAATTTTCTTGCATCACTCTCATTTCTTTTCACAATTTTTCTTCTACCACTCATCTCTTTAAGTGTTCCAGGAATTCTTGCTAGCCTTGGATCCAATTAGCATTTTCTTTGAGGATTTGTTTATAGCTGTTTACACATTGCTATCTTCTAAGTTTATGGCTTCCTCTTCCTTGCTATTGTAGAAGCTTTTTATGGTCAATTTTCTTGTTGTGGTTGTTGTTTGCTCATTTTCTCATCCTATTTCTTTACTTTGAAATTTTGTGTTAAGGTTGGGCTCTGTTCACCCAAGGCTGTGAAGGCACTGTCCCAAGCTTTAGACTCTCATGCTGCTATTTTCATATCTAGTTATGTTGTTTTGCAAGGTTTTGGTGTTGATCCTGGGAGAGTTATGGTCACTCCTCTCTTGGTCTATTTTTTTGTCTTTACTCAGGAAGAGCCCCTACTCCCCTGAAACCACAAGTTGCAGCACTCCTTTTTGCCTTACAATTGTAACAAAGACCACTGTTCCCTTGTGTCTGACCACCAGCATTCCTCTCTGTCTTGGAACTGTGACCTAGAACTGTTTATGGGCAATAAAGTTGTCAATCAGTACCAGCTGTACTGATTATCAGCAAAGGATTCCTTATAATTTATTTCTGACCAGTTGTCTGACCCTCTTGCTCCCTGTAGGCTAAGAGTTTCCAAAGCTACTGATGCTACTCTAGTCTCTGTTCCTGTGTATAAGCTTCCACCCTGGTGTCATAGTCTTCTACTGACCTCCTAAGTTTTCTTAGGTCAGAAAAAAATGTTTTCTCCCTGACCTTTTCTTGGTTCTGCAACTCTAAAACTTGATTGGAGGGGAATTTGGGGAGAATTCAGCTGGGTTTTTGTTTCTTATCTGCCATCTTGGCTCTGCTATCCCAAAAGTAGCAACTTTCTTATTGTTCTCACTTTCCCAGAGCTTGAGCAGCCATATCTCCTCCTAAGGTATCTTGGAGTAACCTTTAGGTAGTTAGGTAGTTTGGTAGTTCAGTAGTGCTGTGCTCCTATTAGCTCTAATCCCCATTCAGAATGTTTTCATTTCACTGATAGCCACCAGTGACTACTACCATAGTTCCATTACATTGTTTAATATCAATAAACTTTTACAAAGTGAAATTTACTTCCAAGAAAAAGTAAGAACCATAAACACAAATATTTTTCCCCAACAACTACTCTCAAGATAAGTCATAAATGCCTTGGGTGCTCTGAATTTGGCCAAGAGAGCTACAGAAGAGTTCAAGATTGTTTAATTTTATTATCTGTGCTACATTATGACTCCATTCCAGGTTTCTAAGTAGCTATATTTATTATGCTATGTTTGAGGCTAAAAGAGGTGTCCTTCTAACTATGAATTTATGATTCTATTTTCCAAATCAGCAATATGGAAAGTGAAAATGAAATTATAAAAGTTAATTCCTAAGATTAATGCATTTAAAAGATGGAGAAAATTTAAGACATAATTTAATCTTACTCTCTTATTTTTTGTGTCACCATAGACCCATATATCAGTAGTCAATACATCTTGTTAAATATCAAAGACAATGCATTCCAAGTATATTAAGTATTTAGGAACTTCCTAATTTAAAAATTATTAGAGAGAATTAGTTAAATTTTGACAAGACCACAGAGAAAAAGAAAGAAGTTCATTCGGTTTGGATACACGTTTACCAAAATCTATATTTACTTTCATAATAATTTTATACTTTTGAAATATTTATAAATTCTCCTAAAATATGCATAAAATGGTTATATAAAAATAAATGCTTTCTAAGATTTTTTTCCTATTCTCAATCCCTATTAACCTATAAAACTTCACTATGGTACAAAGACGACCATCAGTTTTTGAAGATTACGTGCAGATCACATAAGTTTATTAATATTTGTCATCAAAGCCCTATATAGTCTAGCACCATTCTCCCTTTCTAATTTTCTTATAACTTGCTACCTGTTACATACTCTTTGATCCAGAAACACCAATTTCTTGGCTCTTCTACAAAGAAGATACTCCATCTCTTCATTAGAGACATTTTTCTATTCTCCATGGCTAGAGCATTCTACCTACTTGCTTCCCTGGCTTCTACAGGTCCCAAGTAAAATCCTACCTTTCATTGGGAGCCTTCTCCATCCCCTCTTAATTCTACTGCCTTCTCACTGTTAATTATTTTCTATTTAAGCTATCCACAGTGTCTTTGCATATTTTTGTTTGCATGTTGTCCCCACCTTTGGATTATAAAATCCACGAGGGCAAGGATTCTTTTTTGATCCCTTTTTTTAAATCTGTAGTACTTAGCACCATGCCTGGCACATAGTAGGAACTTAATAATTATTTTTATTTATTAATTGATATTTACACAATTTATCTACATGTACAAACATTTATTTTAACACACTTGAGCAAACACAGTACCTTTTCCCTACCACTGTTAATCATCACTATACAGTTCAATTCTATTGTTCACTGAAATATAATTGATAATTCTCAAAGTAATAAATAGGCCACAATGACTCAATATTGCCTATGTAGGATAATTAAAGCAATGTTTTATTATTATTGTAAGTAACTAACTATGGTGTGTATAGCTAATAAATCAAAATCATGGACACCCAAAAGCAATAAAATCTGAACAACATTGGTTATACAAAAGATAACCCAGGGTTCATTATACTTTAAAAAGGAATATACTTTGAGAAAAACATCCCTAATACAGACATGTAACTTGAAACAGATATGTGGAAAGGGGGTTAACTAATGCAATAATTCTAGTTATTTAGCTATGTGCTACGAAGTTAGTAGTGCCGTGCAATATCATAACAAGGAAACAACCTTTAGGATTTATGACCATGATCCATTCGTAATTCAGATTTGAGTAGTTCCCATCCTTGGTCATTTTCCCTCTAGATTATAAATGATTTTCTGAAAAGAAAGGCCACATTTGAAGACTGATTTATAACCATCCACCATTTTACCTTTCTCTATTATAGAGAAACATCTTATCTGTAGCTAAAAATTTCATTACCGCCTTTCCAATTTATTGGAATTTTGTAATTCCTATAATGATCATAAACTAACAATGTACTCAAATATCTTCCTGTTTAATGAATACAAAGGTACTATTTGACCTATTTTATCTAGAAGCAAAAGGAATTTCTTATTAGGTGAAATCTCACATGGCTTGCAAAACTGGTTTGATAAAATACACAAGGATAATACACATCTCTTTCTTGGGATGCTAAAATGTTTCACACCAAGAGATAGGTCACTATCTCATTCAGACAGGAATATCTGTCTCCTTCATCTGCTTCCTATAATAGTAATTGCATATAAGTCATTATATTTAAGAAGGTCCATTGAATAATGTTATCACCAACTCTTCTTCTCAGGTTTCCAGGATTGTGAATTCCCTCTTGAGTGCTGAATGTATCCTTGAAGGAATTTCTCCTTTACTTGTTCCTAATCTTATCAAATCCCTCATGCTATTCATCACTGATATACTTCTGTAATGGGCCAAATATGCCTTGATATTCATAGACACTTTGGAATCCATTGCTCAGAAAATAGAGTGAGTCCACAGAAAAACCTGCTAATCAGTGTAGCCTTGTCTATGCCATGATGCTATATTTCATAGGTAGAGAGAATAGTCTTTATACTACCCAGATGAAGATTGGATCAAAGAATTTTATAATTGGAAGTGATCATAGCACCCACGTACTTGAAAAGAAATGCTCACTAAACACACTCAACAAATGATCAGAAGAGAAACCTTGTGAAGCACCTTATGGATAGCCCTAAATAACAGGAAATTTTCATCACATGGAATATGAAATTTCCATCTGACAACATTTACCCACTGATCCTTGATCACTCTTCAGGTGTCAAACAGAACAATCTCACCCGTAACAGCCTTTCAGATATATGAAGATAATTTTCATGTGCCCCCAGCATCTTTTCTTCCAGTTCCTTCAACATTTATTTTATTTGGCTTGGATTCAAAACTTGTTTCCATCTTGATCACCCTCCTCTGTATTCTTGTTAGATTTTCAATGCCATTCCTAAACTGTGATGCTCATTATTAGCTCTCTCAAAGCCTTCAAAATCATAAAATCTTAGAACCAGAAGAGAGCTTATAGCACATCTAATCCATTAGCTTCATTTCTTTGGATTAGGAAACTGAGTGATAGAGGGTTCCTTTAAGCATATATTCTTGAGTACAAATAGATAATTGAATAGAATAATACTCAAATGTATAGTTTCAGAAGCTCCATGGTAGAGTGAATAGACACATGGCCTGGGAGCTAGCAAAATCTTGGTTCATCATCCCTTTGACAGGATTTAAACTCTCAGTGACCTTAAAGAGGTCATTTAATCCTTCAGCGCTCCAGAGAAATTACTAAAACTCTATAGAGACAATATTAATTTGAATTGTTAGAGTTAGCTTTCTTACCCAGGAGTTCTCCATACTAATGAAATTACAGGCCAGTACCTCTTCACCATCCTTTACACAGTTTCAAGTACATTTAAGCCCTGACTGAAAATTCTCCAAATCAATTATTTGGAATATCAGAGTATTTAGGAGAGATCAATATTTTTACAGTAATGTTAAGATAAAGAATATTAAATCTTGGTATAAACAAATTCAACTCAATCCATTGTCATTAAGCTTTTATTTATACTATATTCAGCATTATAAATAAGGCCCTAAAGAGTCACTTTGGTATCCAAGACTTGTTCAAGTTATGAAACAGGTAAAGTTATCCACCCTGTTTCCATTTCTGCATGTTGTGCTTTTACAGCATCCTAATAGGCCTTCCCTGGTTATAAAACAACTCTCATTGGAAACCCCCCACTGAGACCTGTTTTCCATAGAAGTAGTTTATGGTCCAGTCCTTTTATGATCCCCTCTTACCAGATCAATTTTGTCTGTCCTTTGTTTTACATTGAGAGGATTAGGGGATTAAGTGGCTGATATTTTTGGTAAGTCAACATACGGTGCTAATGGATATATATATATAAGTATATATATACTTATATATATATATATACTTATATATATATATACTTATACATATATATGTATATGTGGAAGTATTTCTATTAAAATTATATTATAATATTATATTATACATATACATATATATTTGAATGAAGATAACTGTATCTCCTAAGTAGACAAGGAAGCAATACATGTCCGCCTACCAATCAACTATACTTTGAACATATACTCTACACATATATGTATATATATGAAAATGCCCCTCTTCCTCGAGGGGACTGAGTTGAATTCAATTCAATAAGTACTTATTAATTACCAACTGTTCATAGAGTATTTGTTCAAAGTACAGTTGATAGATGGGAGAGTGCCTAAAAGATACTTAGAGTTATCTTCATGCAAATAGAAATGTGGAATTACAAGTATTTTTCAAGCAACAGAGCATCACAGAAATGCTTCAAAAAATTTAGACATACTTTGTGTAGTCACAAAGACAACATTGAAATAGAATGAAAGTAATAAGCTTATACTTGGGTGAGAAATACACAGACCTAAGAATACCCTAAATAGCAAAATTTATTGCAAGGTATTGGTGAAGAACTGGAAAGAGGTAAGATATGTAAAAATTTAATACACAGGATTTAGTGTTTTTTAAGTGTTTCCCATTTTTGGTTAATGTTAGTGATTATGAGGGAAAAGTAGATCTCCATATTAGCAGAATGACATGTTGTCACAGAATAAGTCACTGCAGCCCTTTAAAGAAATTACTGTTATTATTTCTCTTAGGAAACAGTTCCATTTAAAAATGGAGTCCAATTCAAATGAATGAGAAATATTGTAAATCCATAGTTATCATGAGACACACTTACATGAAGAGTAGGATGTATATAGGTGTGTGTCGGGTGTACCTTCTCTCAAATCAACTGACTGTTTAATCAAATGTGAAATCTGTAAAAACTGTGTGTTAAGTGGAAAAGGAGAAACACTAATACCACTCTCTTAAGACTCAGTAAAAAGTGATATTGTTTGTTTCTTAGGTTGTTTCTTAGGGAAAGATGGATTGATCAAGAAAACAAAAGACAGATTCTGTGCAGCTTCTGGATGATTGAGCTGAAGTAGGAGAGAACACTAACGAGGCTGAAGGTGAGTCAAAGAAAATTCCAGGAAACACTTCAAGTCTACTTCAGGAAGTAGTACAAATCTGGGAAGTGAGGATAAGGAACATCACAATGCTTTAAGAAGAGTGGTTTGGACTACCTTTGGGCAAAGGCATTGAACTAACTGAAGGGCTAATCCACTAAATAAGATACAGATAACTTTTCAAAAGTAACAGCTACAATCAAAACTGAATGCATATCATTTCCATTTTTGTATATAATGCAAAAAGTGTCATTTTTAGTATCATTTGCCTTCTTCCAGTTAATAACACCTACAATGATTTTTTCACACATGGAAGAATGGGAGCACCTGGTATGATGCTTTGAATGATTAAAGTTAAAGTTATTAATGGCAAGCATAACAGAGAAGAAAGGATGAACTGTGTATACTGTGAACAGTCAATATTCCTAAGGAGAGGAGATATATGCTTTAGCAAAGATGTTAAATGAAGACCTGCTACATTCAATGGGTTACCAAAAACATTCTTATGTAGATTTTCATATTTCAGGAAAGGCAACATCTAAATAGTATTCCTCTGATTTATCAAAGACTCTTGACAAAGACTGAAGCAAACTGCATCAGACCTGCAGCAGAACTTGGCATTAGCAAGTCAATCTATGCATGACATATCTTCGCAGTAGGATAAAATATCCTCTGATCTCGACCAAAAAATTCTTACAAATATAAAGAAAGATACACATGATATATTAAAAATATACTGGTCCGGAAATCTTGAGTCTTGGAATCCAAGCTTTCTCATTATTTGCCTTCTGGACTCTAGAGCAATCATATAATCTCTCAGGCACTCATTTACGTATCACTACACATAGGAAACGCTAACCTGGTAAACCTGTAAGAGTTCAGGACAGTTTTGCCTTTCTACCCTAACCTTTCCTGTCTAAACTTGAATCTAACTGGCATAACCTTTTATAATGTTGCCTTCCTAGCATAATATGGGAGTTTGAAGGAATCTCCCCATCACAAGCTAAATAGAAAGTGAGTATAAAGAGATTCTCATTGAAATGAGTTTGCTTTTGGAGGATAAGATAAAATCCTTGACCTGAAGGACTTATATGTGCTAGGAAGGACAAAACTAACAAAAATACTTGAAAATTCCAATTGGTCCTAGACATTTCTAATAGTCTGAGAAGAGAAACATAACATGACTTTTAAGAAAGCAGCCCAAACAACCCAACATACTTCTATGAGAAAGCTGTAGTTCTATTGAGAAATCTAGCGGCAAACGACAACAGCTCTGCAGAGAAGCACATGTAAGACTTAGAAAGGGAGAGCAACTAAGGAAACCAAAGGGAGGGGCAATGACATGCAGCCAACTGTTAGGGAACTGGGCTGGAAATAGTGTGAAAGCTGAGGAATAACTATGGGATAAGAGAGTCCCTGGGGATTGGTCTCTCTTCCACTGGTGCCATGAGAATCTGTTGAAGATCATACCTCATCCTATGAAGGGAGTTTAAGGGGTATTTCCTAGTTATTTACTCTGCTATTTTATATAAATGAAAAGTTATTGTGTTTGTTTCTTGGGATATTGGTAGAGAATTTACTGGATTGAGGCAGGAGATATATTTACGTAATTATGATAACATTAACTATGTCACATACAGACTAGAGATAGGGACAAGTAATAAAATAATAAAGGACTGGTATTGCATGTAAATTCAGAGGATTCTGAGAGCTTTAATATTTCTAAGAATTTACACAGTACATCAATTGTTCCTGACTATAATGGAGTGGAATGAGTGCTAGCTATCCAGAGGACATTAGTTTGATCCCTCACTCTCACTTACTACCTGTGTAACTTCGAGTAAGTCATTTTATATACCTAAGCCTTATTTCTTCAGCTGTAAAATTAAGAGTTTGCACTAGAAGATGCTTGACTTCTCTCCCAGTCTAACTCTACGAGGGTATAGTACCTTCTTTCTCTGCTAATGTAAATGAATGGTCTTACACTGCTTCAATTATGCTGTACAGGTAATGTCTCAGCAGAGGGTGAAGGTTGCATAAGCAGGTAATGACATTAATTTCCTTCCCTCATATTTCTTTAAATAGAAATAAAAATAAATATTTAGGGGAGAATTAGGACACAGAGCAAATAATCTTTGTTGAAAGGTAAAATTATCTTCATAAAATATGTTTAGGAATTTTCATGCCAAGAAATGTTATGAGGCCAAATGGACTTTTTTTTTAGCTCCCAGCTGGTTTTACTGACATTTTAACTTAGAAGTTTCTCCAAGATATGATGGAATACAAATTCTAAATAAGAAAACGATTTCATTCTATGATCTTTGAGGAGGCTGGGCAGGAATCACTGGAAAATTTACAGATAGCTAGGTGGTGATAGAGTAATGGAATTAGAATTTGAAGTCCTCAGTTGAATCCTGCCTTGGATATGAACTTGCTGTGTGACCCTGGGTGAGTCATTTAACCTCTAGTTATCTCAGTTTCCTGATCTGCAAAATCAGTACAATAATAGAACCTACTCCCCAGGGATGTTGTGAGGGTCAAATGAAATATTTGTAAAATACTTTGCAAAGCTTAATGCATTACAAAAATGCTAGGTATTACAAGAAAAAGACCTATGCTAACCACTGCAAAAACATATAAAAAGTTCAACAATAAGAGCCTAAATTTTCATAGCACTTTAAGGTATAACTAAAATGGTAAAGTAACTGGAAAATACTGTCAATTTGGAGCTGTACTCATTTACCTGCACTTAGTAAAATATTAGACATATTGAAGCAGAATATCTTTCTTGGATTTGAAATTTTTACAAATATCCTGAGAAAAACATATGTCAAAAATATGTACCTAATTCACCACTCACATCTGTGTCTAGTTATTATTCATTCTGTTTTCCAAGATACTGATGTTTCTTGCAATCTGTTGCACTATAACATTTTTGAGAAGATGTTTCTTTGAATGATGATCCTATTCAAGCAAATGGAAGGAAATTTAATTGCTAATGGTAAGGAATAAATGTTTTAAGCAGAATCAATTTGGCTATACTTACTTATCCTTTCTTCAGAAAATGTAACCAATGCACTATTCTAAAACTATACATTGGCAGTGTTTGAGGGCTAGAGAGAGGGTATTTGCAATAGAGATTGTTAAATTGTGATTTCTTGCACACTCTCCAAGGGTAAGAAGGATTTGGCAAGGACTACAGTTCTAGCTCACTATTGCTCTCTCTTGTTAAAAGTTAAAGGTAAACACAGAAAACAGGACATTGAAACCATATAAGCCAGCATAAAATAATTCTATAGGCCAATATAGAAAACTGCTTGCTAACCATGGACATAGTGTTTGGCAAGTCACTATGGATTTTTAGGATTTGTTTTTCTTATATGTGGATGAAGGAAAGAAATATAGCATCCCTCAGTTTCCTTCTAACTCTAAATCCTATTATTCTATAGACTAGGGAGATTCAAAATTGGTAGAAATGTTGAACTTAAGTTTTGTGAAGGAAGTGAGGTTTGCTTAGAATTTGAAAGGAAAATATAAAAACATGTATATTTTGGCAGATATTACTGGGAGAGAGATTTTTGAGAAGACCTTAAGCTGGGGTTGATGAAGTTTTTTTTATTAACTATTATTTCAAAGAAATTGTTTTCCTTTGCAATCCTATGCATTTTGTTTTATGCACTCATAAACACTGTTTTGTAAAGGAGTGAAAAGGCTTCATAAAGTTGTCAAAGGGCCCATGACACAAATGTTTTATCTGTTCTAGGGAAAGCAAAAGCATATTTTACCAAGAGAAGCACATAGTAGCAACAGATTTATTATTTCAAAATAAGGAAAAGAAGTGCAGATATCTGTATATATGTAGGGAAATGTGGAAGGTGCAAGAAGTAGATATGTTTATTAAGTTTATTTTCAAAATATCAAGGGCATGAAATAAGCAAATGTATGCATTAATTTACCAAGTGAGTACATTGGGCAATTAGGTAGGAAGAACATTTATCCAAATTCATTTGAAGAATTGTCTTTTTCTGGTTTTTTTTTTTGGAGGGGGAAGCACTCCATTAGGCAGTTTTAATTGCTTCAAATATTTCTAGACATTTCATGTTACTATCTCAATTATGAACATGTGTAGGAGGGTCTTGCCAATGAGGAGGAGGACCAGAAACCTGAGTTTATGATCTTGTAGATTTTTGCAAATAAACAAAAAACATATCCATTGCCCAGGATTCAGCTTTTCTGCTGTACACAAGTTAAGATTCCACTACTGAGATTTTATTAGCTTATTTTGACCAAGACTTGTCAACTCTTTTTGAGGAACTTGCTATACCAGTGCAGGTGGACACTATATCTATAACTTATGTTCTTAGATAGGAGGCTTGGGTACTGGGAGGTTAAGTGATATACCATAAAAAGTATGCGGCAAAAATATCACTTCATCCTAGTTCTTCTCCAATCCAAAGCTGACTGTGCATATATCATGCAACTATGTCTCTCTTCATGTTATGATATTTATGATTTTATTCTCTCAATAATTCTCTAAATATATATGTATATATGTATGTGTACATAACATGTATGTGTATTTTTTCCTAGTGTATATATACACATATACTGATAATTTATCCTTTGCTACTGGCCAAAATGTCTAACCAAATTTCAAAGGACAAGATGCATCTCTTTCAGATTCTCAGTTTCTTTGTCAGTGGAGCACTACCAAGCAATCTTTGTTAACAGGTGGCAGAATATAGTGACAACTGTTCATTCTGTATTATTGATAGAGATCTCTCTTTCATGATCTTTTATTCAAATGACAAATAGCAATACCACAAACAGCTGTCTGGCATATCACAATCACCATCTGTTTTAAAATAAATCTTTAGTAGGAAATAAGAGAAAAGAAAAAAAGGAAGAGGAAGAGGAAGAGTGGGTGGAGTAGGATTAGGAATAATAATAATGAGCATATTTAACATTTGCATAACATTTTTAGGCTTTCAAAGCACTTTGAAAATGTTACCTTTTTTATCCCCACAACAATCCAGAGAGGTAGGTACTATTATTATATTCATTTTACAAATAATGAAACTGAGGCACAGAAATGTTAAATGACTTACTCAGTGTCCTACAGCTAGAAAGTGTTACAGGATTTCAACCCAGGTCATTCTCACACCAACTCTAAAATTCTATATATTAAATAACTTAGTTATCTCAGTTTTCTTGTTATGGTACAGGTATCATAACATACATGAAGAATACATGAATCTGTGAGTGAAAAAAAATAAAACTTCCAGTCTGGGCAATCCTTCTATCACACAGAACCTGAGTGACTTATCCAGAGACACTGAGCCAGTAAGTAATCGGAGACACTCAACCAAAATTTTCCTTACTTCAAGCCCAGCACTCTATACACTATGCCAGGCTTTTGCTATTATGAATACTCACTATCTAAATCAATGGCAAAGGTAAAGGCTTCAATTACTTTACCCACCTGCCACTATCACTATCAAAATTACTTTCTATTTACTTGCACTTATTTTGTATTCACTTACATGTACAATTATTTCCCCCATAAAGTATAACCAAAGTGAGAGCAGGTACCAATACATTTTCGTACCCTCAGCACATAACAGAGTGCCTGGCACATGATAGATACTTAATGAATATCTGTTGATTCAATGAGTCAATATTTAACTAGAATATGCTGAATCAACCAAACTACCAAGATAATTTCCTTTGCTATCATTCGGTCTCTTCATTTACCTCAGCTTTTCAGCCAGCATCACATGCTTATTTATCTTCCACCATATGTTCATCATCCAATTCAGCTTGGTGAAACAGTAACATCATTGAGATAAACTATTTTATTAAATTTACCAAAATGGAAACATATCTGATATTTTGGCCAATTTTCAAGGCTCCCTCCCAACGTATCTTTCAGCAGCTGTTCACCAAAACATTATTCAACTCACACTCAATGTTAATTGTGGTCTCCTTTCAGAATGTAATTAAAAAAAAATTAAAGACCTGCATGTGAACTATAGTTTTTAAAAGGATACAGAAAGCTAGAATGTAATGTATAAGCACATGGAAGTATGTATTTATGGAGGGGAAAGGGAAAGGGACACAGAAAGGAGATCTTTGATTCAAGACAGTTGCATTACTTATGCTCCAGATAATCTACTCTGTAACACTAAGGAAGCCAAACTGAATTTATTCATAAGTCCTAAATATTTCTGATTTTTTCACAAGTATTGTTGTTTGGGGCTACTTTCCGAGATATTAATATTGACATATTTTCCTTTCTCTTGATTGTGAAAGCATATTATTATGTGTAATTTGTCTAAACCTCTATCCTCTTTAATTCCCCTACCATTTACTGAAGCACATTGGGTCAGTGGAAAAAGGATTGTTTCTGGAGTCTGAAAACCAGGGTTCATTTCCCCTGTTTTTTATTATCTATGTAACCTTCAGTAAGCCACTTAATGTTCCTGGGCCTCAGCTTCATCATCTATAAAATGATGTGATTGCCTTTGACGTTCTTTCACGTCTAAATCTATGCTCCTAAGAAAGTCACCTAAGTACCAGAAGCTCATATTTACAGATCACTTTATAATTTAGAATGATTTTCTCCATAACAGCCCTATCAGGTAATCTAAGTAGCTCACCCAGAGTTATATATCTAGTTTAGAGGCACAGCAGGTATTCAACTCCATAATTACTAATTCCAAATTCAGTGCTCTCATATCAGGGTGACCTATGGTCCAAGCATTTATACAGATGTAAAAGGGTAGAGATGACAGATCTACCAGTGTATAACTAGCAAATAACAATTATTTTTTTAAATACTGTAAACTTACACCTTGATTATCATTTAGCCATTTGGTGCTTTGAATATCAGGTACGAAATTGTACTTACTAAATTTAAAAAAAAATGTATCCTATTAAAAAATCTAATACAATTTAGTGGAAAAAATGTACCTAACAACATGTTCATGACTTTTATTCATTATTTTAGATATAGCACCTATTAACTATCAAGAGGATAATTCATCATCTTCCAAGTTCACATCCTACTCCTGAATTAATTCAAATGTTTTAGTAATTTTCAGAATATGATTTTGCATACTATAGTTCAAGCTGTTGTTTACTACAAGCTTAAGGTAAAAGGACAATGTATCATGCATATTTATGTTGCCATCTGTTTGGGCATCTAACGTCACCCTCCGATTTTAAAAGCATCACATAGGCATTATCTATGTGACTGCTGTGGTCATAAATAATATAGACAATGCTAAATATATGCTTACTGACCTCACCATTTGGGAAATAAAAGCTCTATTCTGCTGTCTCATGATTCAGCTAAGAATGTCCATTTATATACTTCACCAGCTCAGCAGCATCTGTGACCCAGAATGCTGCTCTTTTAATTCCTAAAATATGGGGCAGATATGCAAATCTTTCTACATCATTCTTTCATTGCCATGGCTTATTTTATTGAATGGCTGATGATACTTTCTCCTCTAGGCTCATGTCAGCACTGAAAATTGATGGGACAAAAATTATCCAGATGTATGATGTAAAAAATATTTTTGTCAAACATCTGGATGCTCCCAAATGAAGTATTTTAAGAAATTTGTAATTATTAGGTGTGTTGGTAAACAAAATGGGCTCTTAGCATTCAGTTCAACCAAGTGCCCTTGAAGAGTTTGGCCTTTGTTTCCTTGATTACATTGAGAGTTCTTGGTGACCTCCTTGCCTAAGGGGAGGGCCTAGTTTACACATGAGTTTGAGTGACATGTTTGGGACATCAGAGGCTTTTAGACCACATGGGTTTGTCACCTTTTTGTGATGATTTTAGGTCACATGGGTGAGTCGCATGTGTGATAAAAAAGATATAAAACCTGGGGTTGGCTTTCTCTTTTTGGAGCTCTTACCCACAGCCATGGTGGTTTGCCTGACTCTGGGCCAGCCCTTGTTATGAGCTCGGGGGCTAAGCTTAGATGTTGGAAACTATGAATTGTATTTGGTCTGTCTGTCGATGTTTGTAATTTGTTTGTATTTGCTCTGAAGTTCAGGGTGCTGGCTTTTTTCCCTGAACTAAGTGAATGGTATTTGTTTGCTGAATTAAAGTAAGCTTGTTAACCACTTAATGTTGCTTTCCTTAGTAAAGCAGATCAAAAGAATCTGGGCTTTTGCAGTGTGCTGGTAGCGTGCTTGTTGTTGGGCTTGTGTTTGTCTTTCACCCCTCACAACAGCTGCCGGCCAGATTGTTGAAACATTAGGTTGTCTATCTCCATTCCACCATTGATTCATAGGTGCAGGAAATATCTTTTTGTTTTCCAAATTAAGTTCTACCATATGGAGCATAGTTTGCCTGGTAAAATAAGTTTAGATTATTATTAAATCTAAGCAGATTTTTGTTACCTGGGAAGAATCTCCATAAAAAATTCCCTTTGAAGTATAAAAGAACATCCTCTCTTTGACCTTCTCAACCTATCCAAATCTTCCCCATAGTTTATAGCCTTGTTCAACACCTAATTTCTCCTTGTAGCAAAATAGAGAGGTGAAAATATCCTGCCTTTGGAGTCAAAGGACCTAAGTTTGAATTTCGGCCCAATAATTTTCTGGGTAAACTCAGAAATGTCACCCCTGTTGGATTCAATATGATAATATTATATTTTTTGAAAAAAGAATTGAAAAATAAGAAGTTTGGGTTAAATGACATCTAAGATTAATTGTTGCTCCAAGTATCTGATGCTCCTTGGAGCTTTTAATCCAAAGAATTCCAAGTGAATTTTTGCAACACCTACATTTTGTCTACTCTAAATGAGCACCTTAATTAGTGGGAGGCAGAGTATGATGATCTTAAGCCAAGTCAAATTAAGTCAACAGTTATCAAACATTAAATATGTTCTAAACTCTATGCATGGGGATACAATTAAAGACAAAAATAGCTTTCCCTCTATGAAGCTACAATTTAATGTGAAAGGCAACATGCAAATAACTATGTCATACACACTAATTATCATGTTATAAATATACAAACATAATACAAAATATAAAAATGCAAATAAGATCATAGGATAAATTGGAGATAATCTCAGAAGGAAGGCATGGAGATTAAACAGAATTGAGAAAGACTTCTTGGAGAACCTGGAACTTTAAGACTTTAAGGATGACAGAAGAGGTCTAAGAAAGTTCTAGACATGAGGGAAAGTTATTGATATGCTTGGAGTCAGGAGATAGTATGTCACATGAGAGGAAGAATAAGGAGATGAGTGGCACTGGATCACAAAGCACATGGATGGGAGTAAGATGCAAGAAGACTAAAAAGGTAGGAGGCAGGCAGGTAATAATGGACTTCAAAGCCCTTTCTATAATGGCTTTCTTTTCTTCCAACTTGGAAGCACTTAGGTGAAGTAGTGGATAGTCTGCTAGGCCAGTAGTCAGGAAGACCAGAGCTCAAATTCAGTCTCATAGACTCACTAGCTGTGTAACCCTGGGCAAGTCATTTAACTTCTTTATTCTGTGCTTTCTTCAACTGTAAAATGGGTGTAATAACAGCATCTACCTCCCAGACTTAATGTGTCATCAAGATCAAATGAAACAATTTCAGTAAAGGGGCATAATGCAGTGTGTGGCACATTTTCTTGTTTTGCAGTCCTTCAGTCTGGTGCAACTCTCTATGAACTCATGGACATAGCATGCCAGACCCTTCTATCCTCTACTTTCAACTGAAGATGCTCCATCTCATCCCTGGCTATCTCCTTTTATTTTTCCATTTAATCTTTCTTGACCTTAAGGGCAAGTAAAGTGGGACTTTTTGCTGCTTTTTCTTTTGGAGTTCTTCTCAGCACTAAGGCAATCAAATGCCCTTGATGGAGTCTTGCCTTTGTTTGAATTAAGTCTTTGATTGAATCAAGAGTTGTTGATGACCTGCTTAAGTCACAAGAAGGCCTCAGTCAAATGAGTTTGAGTCATGTGGTTGTGATATCCTCTGACCCTCAAAAAAGGTGTATGTACTCTGAGGTTAGCATTTTGCTTTGGGCTTACTCATTGGAAGAGAGTTCATGTGATTTGGCCAGATGAGACTCTGGGTAGCTGTTAAGGAGCTCTCTAAGCTTTGAAAACCCAGATGTTGGTGCTTCTCTCTCTGGTAGCTATGTATGTATTGCTATGGACAGACAGTTAGAAGCTCTGTTTGCTGATTTGTGTTATTTGCTATGTTTATATAATTTCTACTTGTAATTTCTGTTTGTGTTTTCTCTGAAGTTCAGGGTGCTAACTTTTTTCCCTGAACTAAGTGAATGTCATATGTATGTTTAATTAAACTGAGATTGTTAAGTCCTTAAATTTGCTTTCCTTAGGAAATCATATTAAAGAACCTGTGCCAGCAGCCCTCCTGTGTGCCGGTGTTATTGCCCTTACACCTCCACAGCAGCCTCAAGCAGCACTGTTGTTACAAAATGGTGTAGTCAGGCAGGATCTGCATAAACTAAAAGAAAAGTAGGGGACTGGGATACTTGTCCTACCAACTGCACCATTTGGTAACAATATTAGTAGCAGTTGCTGTGGGGGTATAAAACCAATAACACCAGCAAACAGGAGGGCTGCTAGCACAGATTCTTTCATCTGCTTTTCTATGAAAAGCAACTTTAAGGGGTTAACAATCTTACTTTAATTAAACATACATACATCATTCACTGAGTTCAGGGGAAAAAGTTAGTACCCTGAACTTCAGAGAAAATACGAACAGAAATTACAAATATTGAAAATAACAGAAATCAACAGACAGGCTTCTAACTGTCTGACTATAGCAATATATACATAGTTACCAGAGAGAGAAGCACCAACATTTAGGTTTTCAAAGCCAGGGGACTCCTTAATGGCTATGCAGAGTCTTGTATGGCCAAATGACAGGAACACTCTTCCAATGAGTGAGTACCCAAAGTAAAATGCTAACCTCGGCATGTATACATACTTCTTCAGTGTAAGCCCACAGAGGGCATCAAAACCATGTGACTCAAACTCATGTGACTTAGGCTTTCTTTTGACTTAAGCAGGTCATCAAAGACTCTTGGTTCAAACAAGGGCAAGACTCAAAGGCACTTGATTGCCTTAGTGCTTCGAAGAACCCCAAAAGGAAAAACAGCAAAGAGTCCCACTTTGTTTACCATTACACCAACATCTGGGTCTTTGCCATTGAGTCCTGTCTTCTCATTATGTGGCCAAACTTTAAATTTCAGCTTCAATATTTGTCCTTCCAATCAATAGCTTAAATTAATTTTTTTAAGTACTGGCTGATTTGATCTCCTTGATATCCAAGGTCCTCTCAAAATTCTTCTCCAGTACAACAATTCAAAAATTCAATTCAACGGCACTCAAATTTCCTTATAGTTCAACTCTTACAGCCAAACATTACTACTGGAAACACTATAACTTTGACTAAATGGATTTTTGTTATCAAAGTGATGCCTCTGCTTTTTGGTATTCTGTCCTGATTTGCCATAACTCTCTTTCTGTGGACAAAAAGTCTTGTAATTTTATGGCTATAGTCACCATCTGCCTTGATCTCTGAACCCAAGAATATAAATTCTCCCTCTGTCTTCCAGGAAGTTATGGGACCAGTTGCCATGACCTTGTTTTTTGTTGTTTGTTTGATTTTAATGTCAAACTTCAAGCCAGCTTTTACATTCTCTTCTTTCACCCTCATCAGGAGGCTTCTTACTTCTTCACTTTCTGCCATCAAAATGGTATCATTTGCATATCTGAGATTGTTGATATTTCTCCTATCAAACTTAATTCTGGCTTTTGATTCTTCTAGCCTCACATTTTGATGCATCTGTATATAAGTTAAATAAATAAGATGACAACATACAGCCTTGGCATAGTCATTTCCCGATCTTAAAACAATCAGTGGTTCTATGTGCAGTTAAATTATTACTTCATGAACATCATATAGATTCATAAGGAGACAATCAAAGATTTAGGAAACAACAATTCATCTACACTTTACTCCCTGAACTAATCAAATACTTCAGATGAATCAAAAATCATCAGTGGGAGTTTAAATGCCTACAGAAGTCCTATAAAAACGTCATCATATTTCTTTTCTTTGCAGTTGTCACATGGTGCCTAAAATGACAATGCAAAGTAGTCGATAAAACGCTGATTGGGAGATTATTAAATAAGAGTAGATCTAATTAATAAATAGTTGAAAAATACCATTTATTCTGCAGGATGGGGAGCGATTTATTCTGCAGGATGGGGAGAGAAGAAGGGAGAAAATTTAGGACTCAAAATCTTGTGGAAAAGAATGCTGAAAACTAAAAATAACCAAGTAAGTAACTAACTAAATACAGAGAGATAGATAGATAGATAGAAAGAAAGAGAGAACTGAACTGAATTGCTTCATTGATACTTCTTTGCCTAGATCTTGTGATACCCATCTAAATTCTGGAACTGGTAATAAGAACCGTGACCCTTCAGCAACTAATAATCCTGATAAATTTTATGAGAATGGTTTATATACATATTAAGGATATCCTTGATGAAAATATGAGAAAGGAAAAGCCAAACCTTCATAAGCATTTGTGGCTGGTGACATCTGTATGCCAATAAGATGGAATGAAAGTTGTAGAGATTTAAAGATCTTCCTATACTTATGATTTTTGCTGTTTTTATTTATTCTTAGTTTATAACACCCAGCTCCACTACATATGATTTATTTAAATAAGAATTTGAATGATCAAATAGATAGAACAAATTCAATCTTGAATGATCTCTTCTAATAAGACATCTTTCCCACATGTGTTAAAATTATACCAGAAGCTAGAAGAAATGTGGCCACAGAAATTATGCTTATATATTAGTACACTTAATTTGCTAACATGCTTAATATTTTCTTTGAGCCTTGTGATACAAATATTTTGACTTCATAGTCTTCTGTTTGTGTTTTGATCTCCCCTGTCACCCCATAACTTTTTATGTTCAGTTTCCTTTTTTGCTGTTTGGTCATTTTTTTTTCCAGCCTATTTTTTAACTATTAATTTTATGTTAAAGTTACACTCTTCTCCTAGGGTGAAGGGGACCCTATTCTAAGCTTCAGGTTTTCTCTTTGCTGCCTTTTTGCAGAGCTAGCTCTGGGGAACTGTAAGTTTTCAGTTCTTTTTAGGTGGTATGATCTAATGAGAGGTTTGGTTACCAATCTCCTGGCCTGTGCTCTGCTCTGTGAGTGACCACAAGCACTCTTCTGTCCTGGAACTGTGACCCATGTCCTCATTTCCCTGTGGTCACATGCTGCTGCATAATTGTGTTTCTCCTCATACTGGGATTGTGAATGATAACCATGTATGGGCAGTGTAGTGGAGTCCTATACTCAGTGCTAGCAAATATTTCCTTGTAATCTTCTTCTGACCATTTGTCAGTTAGAGGGAGTATACATAGAGCATAGATGTGAGTTGAATATTATAAAAAGGTTAATAAAAATTAAATTAAGGAGGGAGAAGGAAGCATTCAATGGCAAAAGGGGGGAGAGACATAGAATGGGGTGAAATATCTCACATAAAAGAGTCACAGAAGAGCTCAGTTGAGTATGAAACTCTATCATACCATACAGGAAGGTAGGAGTACAAAGGGATAAGAGAAGAAGTGAACTGATAGAAGGGAAGGCATATTGGGTGAGGCAGTAGTCAGAAACAAAACACTACTGAGGATGGACAGGCTGAAGGAAGAAAGAGTAAGATAAACAGGGGGAAAGAAGATAGAGAAATGCACACTTAGTAAACATAACTATGAAAAAATTGTAAAACAAGTCTCTCTGATAAAGGCTTTATTTCTTAAATATAAAAATAACAATGTAAGCAACATGAGAAATTATTATTTCTTTTTAAATATTTTACTGACTTAAAAAACCTTACAGACTTAAAAACTGAGGTTTTTAAAGAACCTCATGATTTTACCAATAACACACTTAAAAAAAGAGTTCAACAAATTGAATCGTAAAATTTACTGCAATCCATACAAAAAAACCCAGGACTTCTCTATAAGTAGAGGAAGCATATTTCATTATATTCTTTCAAATCAAAAATTAGTCATTGAATTTAGCATGAATTCTGATGGCACATTGAATTTTTAATTTCATTATTGCATTCATTATACTGTTCCTTTGGTTCTCTGTATTAATTCATATGAGCCTTCCTACATCAAACTGAATTTCTCACATTAATTATTTATTTCAGCAAACTAAAATTTATTTACACTAATATACCATAATGTGGTCAGCAATCCTCTAGTTAAAGGGTCAGTATTCATTTTGTCTCTTTATTTTTGACAGCAAAAATACTATTATATATAGATTGATCTTTTCCTTCTGTATTTGCTGTGCAGAAAAAAAAAAAGACTTGGTAGGCTCTCTAGGCCGGTGTGAATGGGCTACTAAGTAAAATTTATTATATATTCTAACTTATTTTCCAGAACACTCAAACTAGCTCATACCTCTATCAGCAGTGTCTATATCAAACTTTCCATACCACTTGTCACAGCAATTATTTCCATATATTACATGTATGCATGCATGTGTGTATATATGTATGAAGACATCGGTATTACATATCAGTGTTTATATTGTTTTGGAATGACCACAGCATGTATATAAATTCATACACAAAAATTGGAAGTAATAATCACCTATGCATAGTGTAACTCTAGCATCATGCCTTTCATATCATAGTTCAGTGGATTTTTAAAATGAATGCTTCTTAAAACAAAACATAAAAATAAATTCCTTTTGTTTCTTATATATTCCTAAACTATTCTCTCATAGAGGTAACCTGCTGTGAAAAATATATTCCTCTTCCTTTACAGTTACTTCTTAAAGGGGAAATAGCAGGTTTGTTCAAGGTGAGAATTGGTTCTTCTTTAAAATAGAACTGAATGGCTATATAGTCATTCTATATTTCTGATCATATAAATTGTTGATCTATCATATAAACTCTGAGAACTGCCAGCATTGACTATGTTATGGAATTTATGTACTATATACTTCACTACTGAGAAATAGATATATTCCTTTTAATTCCCATTAAATATTGTCCAATGGTCTATCACAACTACCTTTAATAAAACTTCATTTATCCTTTTCTTTCTTCTTTGTTCTTGTGCTAGATTTATCTTGTTTGCAAAGGATAAAATGAGGTGCCCAACTTCTATACTTTTATTGTCTATTTCCACCATTTGACTTTACCTTCTAGAATTTAGGTGCTATGACATTTATTTTTTTAAAAATTATTATTTATTTATTTAATATTTTTAGTTTTCAGCTTTGATTTCCACAAGAGTACGAATGAGAATTTTTTTCCCCATTTCGACCCTCCCCCCACTCCAAGATGGCATATATTCTTCTTGCCCCATTTCCCAGTCAGCCCTCCCTTCTGTCACCCGAACTCCCCCCCCCATCCCCTTTTCCCTTACTTTCTTGTAGGGTAAGATAGATTTCTATGCCCTGTTGCCTGTATATCTTATTTCCTAGTTGCATGCAAAAACTTTTTTTTGGAACATCTGTTTTTAAAACTTTGAGTTCCAAATTCTCCCCCCTCTTCTCTCCCCACTCACCCTCCCTAAGAAGGCAAACAATTCAACATAGGCCACATGTGGATCATTATGCAAAACCCTTCCACAATATTCATGTTGTGAAAGAATAACTATATTTTGCTCCTTCCTATCCTATCCCTCTTTGTTCAGTTTTCTCCTTTGACCCTGTCCCTTTTTGAAAGTGTTTCCTTTTGATTACCTCCTCCCCCTATTGGCCCTCCCTTCTATTGTTCCCCTTTTTTATCTTCTTCCTCCTTCTTTCCTGTGGGGTAAGATACCCAATTGAATGTGTATGTTATTCCCTCCTCAGGTCAAATCCAATGATAACAAAATTCACTCATTCCCCCTCACCTGCCCCCTTTTCCCTTCCAACAAACAGCTTTTTCTTGCAACTTTTATGTGAGATAATTTACACTATTCTGTCTCTCCCTTTCTCCCTCGCTCAATATATTCTTCTTTTATCCCTTAATTTGATGTTTTAGATATCATCCTTTCATATTCAACTCACTCTATGCCCTCTGTGTGTGTGTGTGTGTATACACACACACACACATATATATATATATATATATATATATATATATATAATCTCTTCACCTACCTTAATACTGAGGTCTCATGAATTGTACAGTTCATCTTTTCATGTAGGAATGTAAATAAAACAGTTCAGCTTTACTAAGTCCCTTATGATTTCTCTTTCTTGCTTACCATTTCATGCTTCTCTTGATTCTTGTGTTTGAAAGTTAAATTTTCTATTCAGCTCTGGTCTTTTCACCAGAAAGCTTGAAAGCTCTCTTTTTTATTGAAAATCCATATTTTGCCTTGGAGCATGATATTCAGTTTTGCAAGGTAGGTGATTCTTGCTTTTAATCCTAGCTCCATTGACCTTTGGAATATCATATTCCAAGCCCTTCAATCCCTTAATGTAGAAGCTGCTAGATCTTGTGTTATCCTGATTGTGTTTCCATAATTCTCAAATTGTTTCTTTCTGGCTGCTTGTGGTATTTTTTCTTGATCTTGGAGCTATGAAATTTGGTGACAATATTTCTAGGAGTTTTCTTTTGGGGATCTTTTTCAGGAGGTGATTGGTGGATTCTTTCAATTTCTATTTTACCCTCTGGCTCAAGAATATCAGGGTAGTTTTCTTGATAATTTC
>CM053622.1:573023836-573050918 GCA_028646595.1 Phalanger gymnotis
TGTTCCAATCTAATTTTTAAGTTAGTATTTTCTTCAGTGGTCTTTTAGACCTCCTTTTCCATTTGGTTAATTCTGCCTTTCAAGGCATTCTTTTCCTCATTGGCTTTTTGGAGCTCTTTTGCCATTTGAGTTAGTCTATTTTTAAGGTATTATTTTCTTCAGTATTTTTTGGGTCTCCTTTAGTAAGTCATTGACTTATTTTTCATGGTTTTCTCACATCCCTCTCATTTCTCTTCCAAACTTTTCTCTACTTCTCTAAGTTGCTTTTCCAAATCCTTTTTGAGCTCTTCCATGGCCTAAGCCTAGTTCATGCTTTTCTTGGAGGCTTTTGATGTAGGCTCTTTGACTTTGTTGACTTCTTCTGGCTGCATGTTTTGGTCTTCTTTGTCACCAAAGAAAGATTCCAAAGTCTGAGTCTGAATCTGGATGTGTTTTCAATTCCTGGCCATGTTCCCAGCAACTACTGACCCTTGAGGTTTTTGTCAGGGTATGACTGCTTGTAGAGTAGAGAGTACTTTTTCTCAATCTTGAGGGGCTGCGCTGATGTTTTCAGAGCTATTTCTACACAGCAAGCTCTGCCACACCAGTGCTCTTCCTCTCCCAATTACTGCCAACCCAGACCAAGGCTCAGATCTAAGCTGGCTCTGCACTCTTGCTCTGATCCGCCACTTAATTCCTCCCGAGAAGTGAGCCTGGGGCCAGAAGCAACTACAGCTGTAGCTCTGGAAGGTGTCTCAGAGCCGCTCCACCTCTGCCATTCCTGAGTGTGGTAGTAGAACACAAGTTCTTTCACTCTGTCCCAGCAGCTTTTCTCACTAACCTTCTCTGTTGTCTTTGGCGTTTGTGGGTTGAGAAGTGTGGTAAATGCCACAGCTCACTGATTTAGGGTGCTAGGCCCACCTGGCTTCTATCCTGGCTGGTCCAGGCATGGCCCTCACTGGGCTTTGCTGTGCTCTGCTCCCAGCACAGTGTGATAGACCTTACCCAGCGACCATCCAGGCTGTCCTGGGCTGGAGTCCTGCTTCCCTCTGCCATTTTGTGCATTCTGCAGTTCTAGAATTTGTTCAGAGCCATTTTATAGGTGTTTGGAGGGTCCTGGGGGAGAGCTTTAGGCAGGTCCCTGTTTTCCAGCTGCCATCTTGGCTCCACCCCCAACATTTGTTGCATTTATGTTCAATACTGATATTAATTCATTGCCTGTAGTACCTTTTAGCAAAATGTAATTTCCATGATTATCCCCCTTAATTCATTCCATTTTCATTTTTCTATATCTGAAATCTTGCTTGCTACTCCTGCCCTTTTTTTTTTATTTCAGCTGGAGCACAACAATGTCTTCCTCAGCACCTTATTATAGCTTCCTGTGTCTTTCTCTTTCAAGTGTGTTTTTGGAAAGCACCTTATTGATAGTTTCTGGTTTTTTATCCATTCTGTTATGTACTTTCATTGTATAAGTGAGTAGACCCTATTTTCTTTTATTTATCCTTCCCTTATTTTCCTGTACCCTCCTCAGAAATGTGTTTTGCTTTTGTCCACTATTTCTCTTAATGTATTATTCTTATCTATTTCCTTGTGTCTCTTGGCTTCTTCCCCTCTAACTTCCTTGTTGTGTAAGATTAATTTCTGTACCCTTGTGTATATATATTTTTACCCTTCCTTGAACCAGTTCAGATAATGATAATGTTCATATGGTGCACATACACACCCCCTCCCATTTTCATCTCTATTTAAAAAAAAAACAAAACCTCTTCATTTTGAAATTCTGATGAAAGACAATTTTCCCAATTTTTCCTGTCCTTTACTCTTCTCCCAGTGTATCTTTCTCACTATTCTACTTTTGAGATCATCAAAATATAATAAATCATACCTATATCCTTTATCTAAATAGACTCCTAACAATCCTAACCATGGTAAAGTTCTCAGGGGTTATATCACATTCCTTTGTAAGAATATAAACAATTTAATCTTGTTAATTCTCATAATTTTTCACTCATGTTTATCTTTTTATATCTCTACTGACTCTTGTATTTGAATGATAAATTTTCTATGTAGTTCTAATCTTTTATCAGAAATGCTTGAAAAATACTCTATTTAATTAAATGTCCATCTTTCTCACTCTCTTGGATTATACTTAGGTTACGTTACTTTTTTCTGATTAGTTTATTTAATTTAATCTTACGATTTAATTTCTTTGTCTTTGAGAATCTCATGTTCCAAACTCTCTGCTGTTTTACAATGGTAGCTGCTACATCCTGTGGTATTTGGATATCCAAAGTATTTCACTAGTTTTTCCTAACTTCTCACAATATTTTCTCCTTTGCCTGGTAGGTCTGTATTTTGGCAATAATACTCCCCGAAGTTTTCATTTTGCAATCTCTTTCAAGAGGTGATCAATTAATTCTTTGAATTTCTATTTTACTCTCTTATTCAAGGATATCTGGACACTTTTCTTTTGTAGTTGCTTGAAATATGAAATCTAGGATCCTTTTTCCTAATCATTGATTTTAGGAGGTCTGATAATTACTAAATTATTCTTCCTTGATCTATTTTGCAGGCATATTTTCCAGTGTGTTTTTCCAAGGATATGTTTCATATTTTCTTCTATTTTTCAGTCTTTTTACATTGGTTTTATGGCTTCTCATGTCTTGTTGAGTCATTAGGTTCCATTTAGTCAATTCTAACTTTAAGGAACTGTTTTCATTAGCAATTTTATACCTTTTTTAAAAAAAAAACAATTTGGTTAATTCTAAGTAGTTATCTTCCTTCAGCATTTTTACATCTTTTTGCAATTTAGCCAGTTCTTATTTTAAGCAATTATTTACTTCAATGTTTTTATGCTTCTCTTACCAAGGTGTTAATGATATTTTCATAATTTAATAGCTCTCATTTATTTTTGTAATTTTTCATCTACTGCTCTTATTTATTTTTTAAATAATTGTTTTTTTCTCTGTTAAGCTCTTTTTTAGATTTTCTAGGAATTTTTGTTGGACTTGGCATAATCTTTATTTTTTGAGGCCTTGTATGTATTTTCAAGTCATTATCTCATTCTGAATTTGGATTTTGAACTTCCCTGTCACCATACCAGCTTTTCATTTTCAGTTCTTTTTTGTTGATATTTGCTCATTTTCCCAACCTACTTCTTGACGTTTGACTTTTGTTAGAGTTGGTTTCTTCTTAACTCTGAGGGGTATGGTGGATCTGACTTTCCATCCATTATGTGCTTCTCTTTTCAAAACTTGATCTTGCATCCTATGGGTTTCTGCTGCCTTTAAAATGATATAATAGGTAGTGAAATCTGGTCACTGTTCTCCTCATCTACACTATGGTCTTCATCTAGGTAGGTTTCCTGCTGCTCCTTCTACACTGAAAGTGTTATTTGGAACAGGATAATGGGTTGTAGATCTGCCGGATGGCACCTGATCATGCTCCATGGATTGGTACAGGAGTCCCCTGGGATGTATTTCTTATCAGATGTTCAATCTATTTTTGTTTGAAGTGCTTTTTAGTTTGTTTTGGACAAAGTGTGTTGGGAGAACACAGCAAAATTCTACTTTCACTCTGACATCTTGAATCCACTCCCAACAAATCTATTAATAATTTCTTGCATAAGATAGTAATAAAAGCCTTAATAACTGTAATAAATGAGCTCAGTGGAATGATAGGTTCAAAACTAGGGTAAGAAACTAGGGGTTTGAATTCAGGGTACTGTTATCCATGGGAAGGAAGACATATTTATTCACCATTCCAGATTCTAGCCTGCCATCTTCATTCCTCGTGGTCCACAATTATGTGGTATGGTCCACAATTATCTGGTACCTTCATTTGGGCCTGAGATGCTCTCTATCATTCTGTCATATGGCACTATTTCCTCTTCCTTTAGAATATGGAATTTATACAATGATTTCTAGGCATGTCATAGTACAAGTTTCCATAATTTTCTAAATATTAGAGTTTAAAAATTATTCCTTTATCTTGCTGAAAGTGAGTATAACTTAATATGTTTTGTAATCAATGACTTTCCCAGAAAACTAATTAATAAGGAGAGCTGGGTCCACCCCAGAGGTTTCAATATCATGTCCTTACCTATAATTTAATTTATAAAATATTTACTAATGAATAGTCATTGTATGGTAACAGGCGGGGTGAAACAGTTTAGGCATGGAATATCTGCCTTTAATATCTTTCCAGCATCATTACTGTTAATTTGCATTGTAAAGTCTAACAGGACTCTGACAGCCTATTTAACCAGCCTCTTAAACATTAAGTAGAAAATCATATGTAGATTGGTGCTTGATAAATGAAGAGGGAAATTTATGCTACAGTTGAATTTATTTAGAACTCCACTTTCACTATTCTATACAAAAAATGTTCTTATTCAATTTCTACTTGTCACATCTACAAATGTTGGAGTTGAGCTTGCAGTAATACATATAGCAATTTCCTCATCTAATATTTTGTGGATGCTGTCTTTATTAAAGTCATATATATGAAAAAGTATACTTTTCTTAAAAAAGTCTATTACCCAAAGGCTTTTTTGGCAGAAAATTCAATGAAGAGCCACATCCTAGGATGATCAATTTAACTATTGCTTCATTTACATTTTAAAAGCGACCTGCTTTGCAGTTAGGCCTTCTTAAAGGCTGTTGAAGTAGTTTTCTTCAAAGTATCTATTTCTATAACTCACACATATTTTCTACCCAACACCTTTGATTGACAAGCCCCTTTCAAATGAATCCCTATATTGAGGAAGAATTGGGGTAATACCAGCATCTATTCTGCATTTTGTAAATTAAATCAAATTCTTCTCTCTTCCTACATCGTATCTGACCAACAATGATATAGATTTCTTATTTTTATATGTCTATCTAGTACAATCATACCCATTTATTTCTCTTTATCAATTCTTAAAGAATGGGGAAAGTCAAATAAAAGACAGAGGGGAAGAAACTAAAAATATTATTACTATTACTGTAATGCAGTTTTCTGTGTTCCTTTAAGTTCCCAGGACATAAAGCCTTCTCTGCCAGCAAACAATCTTCCTTTCCTCATTAAATAAAAAAAAATCCAAAAGCATAATCCTATAGTCTTCATAGTTGCCCACACAAATCTCATAGACACGGAGCATGTAATACTTCTATATCCTGGATTAAGTGTGGAAATTTTACTCAAAAATTGTTATTGTTAAAGGATGACACCACCATAACTTAGTTGTATTAACAACAAAGACATAATCATTTTTCATTCCATAAATTACTTCTTCCTGTTCCATTATACTTTAGTCCAATGCCATCTTCATGTACAAGAGGGAGGGAGGGACGGAAGGAGAGAGAGAGAGAGAGAGAGAGAGAGAGAGAGAGAGAGAGAGAGAGAGAGAGAGAGAGAGAAGGAGGAAAACGCAGAGGGAGAGATAGAGAGACAAACAGAGATAGAGAGGCAGGGGGCAGATGGAAGGAGGGTTAAAAGGGAAAGATTAGGCTTCACAGACATTGGGTACACTGTTTCTTATGTGTATATACTCTAAGAAAAATATGTATGAGAAGAAAAATGTATGTATCTATACAAATATAGATATCTCCCAGGGAATATTAGAAGTGGAACATTCTCCCCTCTTATCCACTATATTTAATATTTTCTTCCTTCATCCTGGGTACCTAAGACAGATCAAATCTACCATATATTAAGTGGGGAGAAACATTTTCAATTCATTTTCAAATATTTTGGGAACTGACAAACCTTGGAGTGAAACACCATAAACCATGATCCACAGAGATTAAGCCAGAGTTATTGATTCTTTGAATTATTAAGGGTGAAAAATATACACTTTTATATAACACCTTATGATATACCAAATCTCATATTTTAGACATGAAAGTCCAATGAAATTTCAGATAGAAATGCCCTTTATCAATCTAGTAAAATCAGTCATATTCATTGATTTACAAGTATTCAGATAAAATGAATAGTATTATCTTTGACACATCAATAAAATGAAAATAGTGGTTTGATGACCCTAATTAAAAACCTTATATAAGATTATACTATTATGATAGTGGAGGTTTTGTATGCAATACTCTATCTCCATTTTTCTATTTATTAAAAAGATATGTAATATTAGCCATTATTTGACATAGCACAGCTTTTAAAAATAGTTATGACTTCAACCACAATTTAAACATTTGTTATCTAAACATTCTATGTGTTCCTAGATGTTTTAGTGTTGGATAATTAAAAATAAATAACTGGCGTTCTACATTCAGATCATGTAGGTTTTTTTTCACAAACTAAGAAAATTAATTCTTTGACCCTAAATACAGGTCAAAATTATTTGACCTATATTTATATTTTGTTATAAATGTTCCACAACCTGCATATCTGACTTACCTTTTACTTATCCTTTCTAGAGACCTATCTTTTATAATAAGGAATAAAAATCAAAAATATAAAAAACAAAAAAGGAAACAAACAATTTTCAAGGGATAATACTAACAGAAGAATTTGAAGGGGATGGTAAGGAGTGGGAAATTGAACTAACCATTTTTCTGATACTAGGGCAAAAGGAAGCATGTGGAATAAGTATTTAAAAAAATTACAAGTTACTGAATAAAAAAATGAATGCTAGAATAAAGAAACAAATAAAAGTATATTGATAAATGAATTAATGGATGAAAAGTTAATCAGCAATTTTAGTGAAATTCTCATATTGGGAAATGTATGGACAATGAGAAGTGGGAGACACGTGAGCCTATGAGAATAAAGTTGTATCCATATAGATTAAGTAAAATTAATCACGTGGACAATGTATTAATTTTTAAAAGGAAACTGAAATTAATATTAATAATTATTACTTTTAATTAGCATTTATATTATACTTTAGATCTGCAGAGTTCTTTTATATAAATTTTTATTTGATATTATAAAAAATCCTGCATTTATTTGATAAATTTAAAGTTAAAATACATAAGAAAAGGGGTAGAGCCAAGATGGTGGAGTAAAAGCAGGGGCTTCCTTGACCTCTCTCACAAGCTACTCCCAGTTACTCTAAAAATAACTCTAAACGAGTTCTAGAGCAGCAGAGCCCACAAAATGACAGAGTGAAACAAATTTCCAGACCAAAACAACCTGGAAGGTCAACAGAAAAGGTCTTTTGCACCAGTCTGTGTAGTCCAGTGCAATAAAGGCCAGCCAGATGGGGCCCCAGCAAACCTGGAGCAGGCCTCAGGTGACTAAATCATTGGCGGTACTGTTGGTTTTCAGACTTCTCAACCTACAAACACCGAAGATGGTAAGAAGGTCAGTTAGAACATTCTGTCACATCTGGCTGAGAGAGGAGTGTGGTCCAGCCACAGCCCTGGGCATCAGCAGTAGCAGGAGAGGTGGTGGCTGCTTCTGGAGTTCTCAGCCAACAGACAGTGGGGGGGATCAAGCAACTGATCAGAGGGAGATTGCAGGGATCAGATCTCTCTGCTAGCACTGAGACATGATTCACTTGCTTTGCCCATGCTTGGATCTGGGTCACAGTGCTGGGTGGCTGTCCTGAGGTGAGGAGGAGTGTTGGTGTGGTGGTGCTTATGCCTGCAGTGGAGAGGGAATGTTCTTCACACTCCCAAGGTAGAAAATCATTGTTACTCACAGTCCAGAGCCAGGAAAGGAGTAAACACATCTCCTTTGATGATACCACCTTGGAAAAACTGAAAATTTAGAGGTTCCTGGAAATATTTCTGAAAACAATGGCATAAACCTGCTAACACTTGGGACAGTACACCCTACACCCTGCAAAAAGATTCTTACCTTAACAAAGAGTTAAAAAGCCATTTAATTAGCTTGGAAAATGAGCAAACAGTGGGGAAAACCTCAGACTATCGAATCTAACTTTGGGACAAAGAAGATCAAAACACACAACCAGAAGAAGACAACAAAGTCAAAGCTCTTTCATCCAAAGCCTCCAAGATGAATATAAATCACTCTCAGGCCATGGAAGAACTCAAAAAGCATTTTGAATATGTATGTGTATATGTATATGTGTGTATATGTATATATGCAGATATTTGTGTGTGTATTTGTATATATGTATGCACACATATATACATATATACCTATATATACTGCATTTAGCCTATGACTTTTAAATATATATATATATCTATTAGTTTTGCTGCTCTTTTCCCCCTTTTAAAAATCTTTATCTTTAAATTTTTATCTTTATCTTTTTAAAATCTTTATCTAAATCTAAATCTTTACAAGGAAAGGCTTGGATTGGCTGCTTTGTAAAAAAGCCTAAATAAATGAAAACTCTTGGGAGTGCATATCATTCTGTCTTGGGAAGAAAAAACTACCTTTTATATGAATAAATTAAGAGGGAAGAATTGTCTTCAATGAGAGAAGTTATATCTCTTTGAAGGAGACATTTGAGGGAGTATTAGAGAAAATAAGCAGTAGGTGGAGCAGAAATGAAAGCATCGGCAGCAGGAAGAAATGGAGAAATTTTTTCAAGGAAACTATCTCTAAGCCTTTAAGGATCTAGATTTTTTTTTTTCCTGATTGGCAGTAAGTACATTAAAATAATGAATCTGGGAGCAATTGAATTGTGGACACTTGAAACCTGCAAAAGAAAGGTGACTTTACCGTTGTCTCTGTTTCACCCTTAAATTTTATTTTCTCATGATTGCTTAATTGCAAATTGTTTCTCTGCTATTTTAAATTTTACTTAATTGTTACTTTTAATGATTAAGTGATTATTTTGAAAAAAAGAATGATCTTGATGGGGGCAAGAGGTTCTGTGGACAATTTCCTATATGAAATTCCACAAAATGTGACACTATATTCTAGAATGGCAATCAACAGATTTTCTGGCTTAGAGTATTTGTATATGTGGATTCTATTTCTGAGCTTTATTTTCTTAGGTTGCTAAGTCTGTAAAAAAAAAAAAAAGTCATGTAGAATGAAGATTGTTGCCCTTGATTAAAATGCCCAGGAACTAATCTCAACTTCCATCATATGGATAATTTGTTCCCCCCTGGATTATCTCACTCTAGAAGAACAAGAAGGGAGCAAGGAAGTAGAAATTTCAAGAATAGGTCACACTCTAACTTAGTCATCAGGGAACAGAGATAGACATGCTGAGCATGAATCAATTGTATCCTCTTCCACTCATATCCAAAGAGAGGGGTGAAAAGCAAAACAAACAAAAACCTTTACCCTGAAATCTTTGGAGCAGTTATGAGATAGTTATAATACACATACACAAATTATATGAGATAGTATCTTTTGGATATGTTATGGGAGAAGAGATATATGTAATTTGTGTAATGTAAAAGCAAACATCATAAATAATATTTATTTAGAATAATAGTGAAGACTTGTCTCTCCAAAGAGCCATAGTTTGACCATCAATCTTTAAGGACAGTGTGAAGGTACTTGGGAAATTAGAATCTAAGTGAATAGTTTGCCTAATTTGCAAGTGAAATTTTCAAACCAGATTTGTTTCCTAGGGGTAAATAATTTAGTCATTTATTTAGTAGAATGATAGCCTCTCTCCTCAAAGGGAGATATGCTGTTCACAGAGCTAAACAAAACTTTTTTCATGCACTATCATGCCAGTGAAAGCCAAAAATGAGTTTTTTAGCCATTCCTGGCAGAAACAAATAGCTAGCAAAGAAATAAAATAATTAGGAAGGAACAAGTAACTGACATGTAAGTGTTCTCCCCTTGACTTTGCTATAAATATCAACATAGCATTTTATGACATTTCAAAAAGAATCATTCTGACTCACAGATACACCAGTCATTAGGACAACATATTTTATTTCATCATATATAAAGTAATGAAACCGATTAAACTACTTTTACCACAATAATTCCTCCCTTCCATTCCATTTCAGTATATCAAGGAATCTTTTGTCTCATTCTTAAGCATGATCACAAACCGTAACTTCTTATCTGCTCTAGTAATGAAGCTTTGAGTATAGTAGCTCCTATTTAGAGCATCATCTCTGGGAAACATTTTAACTCAAAATACAGAACCATATTCCTGGGATTAAAAGAGGTATAATAGAAAAAAAAACAATTTCATCTTTTTAGGAAATTACTAGGCTTAGAGAAAAAAGGAAGGAAATATATATTCATGAATGTGTATCTTATTAACTCTGCTGTTTCACTTCATACCAAGAATATTGGTAAATAGTACATAGGGAATTATCAATGTGAAAGACACATTAATGCATTTTTGGTAGAACTGTGAATTGGCTCAACTATTCTGGATAGCAATTTGAAAATTAAATCAAATAATTTAAATAATAAAATAATAAATAAATAATAAATAAAATGATAAATAAATAATAAATAAAATAATAAATAAAAAATAAATAATAAAAATAAAGGAATGTCAATGCATTTTGAACCAGTGATGTCACTGCTAGGCAAATACCTCAAGAAGGAATATAATGAAATTAAAGTTATCATATAAAACCAAAATATTTGTAGCAGCACTTTTTCCCCTAGAATCAAAGAACTAGAAACTAGGTAGATTTCTCTCAACTGAGGAACGGTAAATCAATTATAAATTGATGAACATGATGCAATATTGCAGGGCTAGAAGGTATGATGCATCATGGAAGACATGATTGAATGTAAAAAGAAGCAGGAAGAACCAGGAAAATACAATGTACAAACTGCAAATGAAAAGAATAACAACAGCAAAACAACTAAAACTGAATGCTGTGAAAACAAGACCAAGCTCATCTCCAAAGATTATCTACATCATAATTGAAATAAATGAATACAATTGAAGAGTCATGAAAATAAAGACATAATGTCCCCTAAATCAAATTTGTGGACTCTTGAATCAATACATAAAAATATGATTATAAACCCCTTATTTACTAGATTTTAACTTTTTTCAGTTTTTTTTTTCTTTTTGCTTGTGTCAGGAGACAGCTTTCGGAGTCTCACTCCTTATTTTTGCTCACACTCGTTTTCTCTATCTCTCTGTATTTCTGACTTTGTCTCTCTCTAAAGGTAGACATAAATATATGCATGTAGGCATTCATAAACATTTACATGTACATCTACTATACATGGGTATGTGTGTGAGCATGTGTTAACATCTGTATATGTGTGTGTTGTTCAGTCATTTTTCAATCATGCCTGACTCTTAGTGACCCCATTTAAGGTTTGCATGGCCAAGACACCAGAGTGGTTTTTCATTTCCTTTTCCAGCTCATTTTATAGATGAGAAAACTGAGGCAAGTAAGGTTAAATGACTTGCCCAGAGTCACTTAACAAGTCAGTGCCTAAATGCACATTTGAACTCAGGACTCTACCTACTGCGCCACTTAGCTATATGTGTGTATATACACACAGTCACATACACACATACATACATATATGTGTGTGTAAATGCATAGATGTATATATGAGTGTGTACATTTTTGCAAATAAACACTGCCTACCTGTGCAATTTTGAGTTAATTGACTTCTTTTTGCTTCTTTCTCCTTATGTAAAGTTGAAGATGTACCATTAGATGAGATCCAATATCCCTCCTGGTTGGAATGTTTAATGATTATGTCATTCAAAGATAAGTGAATCCACCAGCCACATATAAGATGAAGAGTTTTTGATGTTTTTTTTTGCACAAATGACAAATAACAATAATTCAGAAAACACATTTTCTTTCCACATAAGTAGAGAAAAATGCCTGAGTTGATAAACAATTTCCTAAAGTTTGTCATATGCTGTTATTTTTAGAATATATTATATGTAGCTTTCTTTAATATCATGCACAAAGTGTATACATCAAATGGAGTAAAAAGACCAAAAGGAAAAGAAAATCATAGATGAAAAAAGTCATGTTATTATTGTACGGTTTTCATAAATTTGTAATTTATTTCATAATCCAAATAGTATTAAAGTTTAGCTCTCAGGGGATTCCCAAAAATATTTTCCTTGTAGACCAATGTAGCATTATTAATAGTAGCTTTGATTTTGCATTTTTAATACCTTTTGTAAAATATTTTATATGTTTTCTTATTTAATTATCACAAGAACCCTTTGAAGTAGGTATAATTATTATTCCCATTAGACAGTTGAAAGAAACAGACTGAAAGATTTTAGGTGATTTGCCCAGGGCCATACAACTGCTAAGATTATGAAGTAAGTATTGAATTCAGGATTTCTAAGCTCCAGATTCAATCCATTATCACTTAGTGAAAAACATTTCCATCTTGATCTCTTTCTCTTACCACATTTGCATCTGTCAGCGCTCACCAAAACCTAGCTACATTCCCATATTACTCTCTCTACAACCATATTGTTTAATACTGTCTATAACTCATTATCATATCTCTCAATGACCTGATCCTTGAGATGCAATAGGAATATCCACTCCTTGCTCCTCATTGTAATTTCTAGACAATGACTTTACTAACTTCTATTAGAAATCTTTCCAACTTTTATATGCAGTCAGTCAAAGGTGGGTTTTTGTTTGTTTGACCTTATCACCTGTCTCTAACTATTCTTCAGCTCTGTATGACTCCCACTATATATATTTTCTGTTCCTACTCATGATTGTTCCTAGAAGACTCATAATGTTGCTGAATGGGTATATAACACAACTATATAATTTCAACTTGAACCTCACTGAAGGCAGCAAGGCAGTCCTATTATTTTTTTTTTCCTAATCCCCTATATCACACTTCACAAAAGCTATTTCCAACTGTCTCTTCCATTCTCAAGCCTCCCAGACTTTCCCTAAACACTTAGTTGAGAAATTTAATCTCCTACTTTACTGGAAAAATGGATATCATTCAATGACAGTTCTCTCTTTTCCAGTTCTCTTCATCTCAAAGTATTCTGACATCATCACCTACTCCTTCTACATTACTCCTAGTATTTGATAAAGAGATGGCCCTTTTCCTTGCCAGGGCCAGACCCATTTCTTATTCTCTTCTTCCTATTCCTGACATCATCTTTGACAGATGCATACTTAATCATCCCCACTCTCTTTTTATTTTAATTGTTAAAATGTATTTTTAATTTATGGAATAAAGCATTTCCATAACAGCACAATAAAAATATGATTGCACACAAAACTGCAAATCTACTATGCACACTTTGCTATTCTTTTCAAATAATAAAACTATCATGTAAATTTATTTTTTTTCTTCCTTTCTTTCTCCCCTGCCCTAGAGATGGCTACCATCACACACACACATACACACACACACACACACACACACACACACACACACATACACACACAAAATTATACATATTTCTATTTATCAATTATTCTGGATGCAGACAGAATCTTCGTATGTCATTTATAGGTAATTTGGGTATGTATAACAGTCAAAATAACCTTCTCACTCAAGTCATTCTTAAAACAATATTGCTATTACTGTATGCAATGTTCTCTTGGTTCTGTTCATTTCACTCTTCACCTCTTTTTTCCCTAAAATTATCGGGCTCATTGTTTCTTATTCCATCACAATAATATACCATAACTTGTTCAGCCATTCTCCAAATGATGGACATCTTGGCAATTTCCAGTTCTTTGGCACCAAAAAGAGAGCTGTTTTATACATTTTAAAACATACAGGTTCTTTTCCTTTCTCTCTCATTATCTTTAGAAATACACCAAGTAGTGGTATTGCTCATTCAAAGAGTATAAGCACTTTAATAAATCTTTGGACGTAATTCCATATTGCTTTCCAAAATGCCTAGATTAGTTCACAATTCCACCAAAAAGGAATTAGTGCTCAAATTTTTCCATATCCCTTCCAACATTTGCCATGTTTGTCTTCTATTATTTGTGACAGTCTGTCAAATATAAAATGATATCCTAAAGTTGTTTTAATTAGGATTTCTCTAATCAATTATGATTCAGATAATTTTTATGAGACTATAAATTGTTCTGATTTCTGCATTGGAAAACTGCCTATTTATATCCTTTATCCATTTGTCAACTGGGGAATGACTTGTACTCTTATAGATTTGAGAAATTTCTTTACATATTTGAGATATAAGACCTTTATCTGACAAACTGTTTATAGAAAATTTTTCCTAATTTTCTGCTTTCCTTCTGAACTTGGCTACATTTATTTTATTTGCAAAAAAACTTTTTAAATTTAATATGATCAAAATTATCAAATTTACACCTAACTTTGCTCTCTCTCTCATTCATAAATTGTTAACCTGTCCATAAATCTGATAAGTAATATGTTCCATGTTCTTCTAATTTTCATGTAAAGTTTCTCTTTATATCTAGGTCACGTATCCATTTTGACCTTATCTTGGCAAAAGATGTAAGACACTGGTCTATGCCCAGTTTCTGCCATACTACTTTCTAGTTTTTTTCCAAAAAAAAAATACCAAATAATGAAGTCTTTACACTTTTCAAATGCAAGGTTATTGTGTTATTTGCTGCTGAAAATTGTATGTCTATTCTATTCTATTGAGCTACCATTCTATTCCTTAAGCAGTACCAGATAGTTTCAATAATTGCTGCCTTATAATACAGTTTAAGATCTGGTGCTGTTAAACCTCCTTCATTTACACCTTTTTCATTATTTCCTTTGATACGTTTGACTTTTTGTTTTTCCAAATGAATTTTGTTATATATTTTTTCTAATTCACATTCAACATTATAATTATTATTTATTAGTTTCTCTCCATCTTATTTTACTCACTATTTTCCTTCTCAGCCTTTTACCTTATCTTCTCTCTTCACCCTCTCATTCCTTATTTTAGCCACTCCTCTAAAAATCCCTCCCTTATCTATTACATCCTAGTCTTAATCTATATCTTCTTTAAAATGTCCCTTCCTCCCCCTCTTCTCCCAGTTTTCTCATCTCTCTAGAAGTTCAGAAGACTTCCAAACCTCTTCATATATATACATTCTTTCCTCTTCAACCTAGATGAGAGTTAGGTTCTAATATTAGAAACCCTTCACCCCCACCTGCTTCTTCTTCCCTACTATCTCTCAACTACTTTTTTTCTACTCTTATTGGTTCTCTCGCTAGTGAGGAAAATTTGAAAATAGTCTCTCCCATTATGAAAAACCTTACATTAAATTGTAACCATCCCCTCAAACTATCATCCAATATCTCATCTCACTTTTTCAACCAAATTACTTGAATAAAACAAGGTTCAATGGATCATAAAACTGGAAGGCACTTCAGATACAATATAGTTGATTCCCACTCACTTTACAGAAGAGGAAACTGAAGCCTAGGAACATTGAGTAATGACCTTTCTCAATGTCACTGAGGTAGAGGCATGATTTGTACACAGAGCTACGATTTGTACAAAGATACTATGAACCCTGAGTCCGCATTCATGCAATTGTTAACCACTACTGGTCCCAAACTGTCTAAGTCCACTACCTCTAAATCCTCTATTCATAATAATGCTTCAACATTTTAAATGTGGTTTTTCACCTCATCAATCAACATTAACATCAGTTTGTTGTTTAGTCATTTACAGATGCGTCCAACTCGTTGTGACCCATTTTGGGGTTTTCTCAGCAAAGATATGGCAAAGACACTAGAGAGATTTAACATTTCCTTCTGCAGTGGATTAAGGCAAATAGAGTTTAAATGACTTGCCCAGAGTCACAAATCTATGAATCTCTGAGGCTGGATTTCAATTTAGGTCTTTCTGATTACAGGGCCAGCACTCTATCCACTGAGACACCTAGCTGCCTCCTATCAATTTCAAAGTTACAAAATTATAAATGTTCATTTATAAAAATATTTTTCCCAAAGACTTAAAATTTTAGTGAGTGACACCAAAAGAACATTGTGTACAGTAATAGTAATGTTGTTTTTCTATCATTATTTATTTATTTACTTTGTTTTCAACATTCACTTTTATAAGATTTTGAATTTCAAATCTCTCCCCCACCCCCCTGCTCCACCCTCTCCAAGATGGCATGCAATCTGATATAGGCTGCACACATACAATCTTATTAAATATATTTCCACATTAGTCATGTTGTGAAAGAATCAGAACAAAAGGGAAAATCAATGAGAAAAAAATAGTGTGCTTTAATCTGCATTCAGACTCCATAATTCTTTCTCCGGATGTGGATAATATAATCCATCATGAATCTTTTGGAATTATCTTAGATCGATGTATTGCTGAGAACAGCTAAATCTATCAAAGTTGGTCATTGCACAATGTTACTGTTACTGTGTACAATGTTCTCCTGGTTCTGCTCACTTCATTCAACATCAGTTCATTGAAGTCTTTCTAGGTTTTTCTGAAATCTGCCTTCATTTCTTATTGCACAATAGTATTCCATTACATTCATATACCACCGCTTGTTCAATCATTCCCCAATTCATGGCCATCCCCTCAATTTCTAACATTTTGCCACCACAAAAAGGGCTGCTACAAATATTTTTGCACATGTAGGTACTTTTACCTTTTCTACGATCTCTTTGAGATGTAGACCTAATAATGGTATTGCTGGATCAAAAGGTATGCACAGTTTGATTGCCATTTGGGAATAGTTACAAATTACTCTCCAGAATGGTTGGGTCAGGGTGCAGAACTAAGATGGTGTAATGAAAGTGGCAAATCACCAAAGTTCTACCAAAAATTCCTTCAAGTACCTCTAAGAAGTGAATTTGAACCAATTTTAGAATGACAGAATTTATTAGGAGACAGACTGTAGCACATTACCTCCCAGGACAGCTTGGAAGGTCAACAGGAAGGATCTGTTGTACCAGGGTGGGACAGCGCACCAGCACAGACTCAGCCATAGTGGAGCAGGAGTGGGCCCTGGTGGACTGAATCACCAGCTATAGTGGTAAATCCCTAACCTCTCATCTCAGGACTCTTTTAGAGCTAGGTGAGAGAAGCACAGGGACTGTGGCAGTGGCAACAGTTACTCCTGGGGCTATCAGCCCACAGCCAAAATGTTTGAAAGTTACCTACTTGAAGTTCTGGGAATCAAGATGGAGGAGAAAACCATAAGTCCTCTCAACAACCACCCCCCTCGCCCTTGACCTTGAAAAACTCAGATAATATTTTCCCAGGGGAAAAAAACCCTGAAATAGTAGAACCAACAGAAGGGGCACAGCAGTCTTTTAGCTTGAAAGGCTAGGGAGATCAGCGGGAAGGTCCCTCTTGCTGAAGGGGTCCACTGCAGGATCAAAGGCATCCCAGCAAGCCCTACCTCAGCAGACCAGCAGGAGACTCTGAATCCCGGGGGGTGGAGCCAACAAGTGTCAAAACCAGGACCCTAGGCATGCCTTCACACAGCCAGGTGAATAAGCAGACATCAGCATGGTCACGAGTTCACCAGCAGTTGTGCCTACCCAGGCTCTAGTGTAGCTCTAGAGAAGGAGGAGACCTCCACTGACCACACTACCCCTTCCCCACACCTCACATTGCAAGCTTCAGTGTAACCCCTGGGAAACTTGGAAAGATTTCATTTGACCTTGGTCTTAGCACACATCACCCAGCTCCAGCCTGGCACCAGGTAAGCTGCAACATTATATAGTTTCTAGCTGACAGAATCAGGGGCCACAGCACACAAAGCCAGTAACCAGGCCCCTAGCTCACAGAATAAGAGGCATGGGACAGACCTCCCTGTGCCCCAGGAAGCAGAGATCCACTTTAAAAGCCAGGAAAAAGGCAACCACCATGGACAAGAAGCAAACTAGAAGAGTAAAGACCATAGAATCTTACCACAGGGACAGGGAAGATTGAGATATAAATTCAGAAGAGGAAAGCACTGACACTGTACCCATATCTGAAACCTCAAAAGGGAACATGAACTGGTCTTGAGCCCAAAAAGCATTCTTGGAAGAGCTCATGAAGGAATTTAAGAGCTAAATTAGAGAGGTAGAAGAAAAATTGATGAATTATTTTAAAAAATACAATTGACAAAATGTAAATAAAATCACTCAATAGAACAATTCCTTAAAAAGTAAAATGGGCCAAATGGATAAGGATGTAGAAGACCCTCTGGAGGAAATAACTCCTTAAAAGGAAAAAAAAATGGCCAAAGGGAGAAATAGGTGCAAAAGCTAACTGAAGAAAACAATTACCTAAAATTAGGATTGGGCAAGTAGAAGCTAATGACTCTATGAGGCATCAAGAATCACACAAATAAAATCTAAAGAATGAAAAGTAGAAGAAAATGTTAAATATCTCATTGGAAAAACAACTCACCTGGAAACTAGATCCAGGAGAGAAAATCTAGGACTTATTGGTCTACTGGAAAGCTATGATGAAATAAATAACCTGGACAGTATTTTCCAAAAAATAATTCAGAAAAGCTTCTCTGAGATCCCACAACCAGAGGGCAAAATAGTCATTGAAAGAATCCTCCAATCACCTCCTGAAAGAGACCTCAAATGGAAGATGCCAAGCAATACTGTAGACAAATGCCAGAATTATCGGGTCAAGGAGAAAATGGAGTAAGCAGCCAAAAAAAAATCAAATATTGAGGAACAAGAACACACAGGGCATTGCAGCTTCTATATTAAGAGATCAGAGTGATAGGAGTATGATATTTTTTAAGGTAAAGGAGCTTGGACTACAACCAAGGATCAACTGCCCAACAATATTGAGCATAAACCTTCAGGCAAGGAGGTGGACATTCAGTGAAATAAGGGCTTTCCAGACCTTCCTGATGAGAAAGCCAGAGCTCAGTGGAAAATTTGATCTTCAAATAGAAATGTCATGAGAAACAAAAAAGGTAAATAGGAAAAAAAAATTATTATTCCATAAGGGCAAAGCTGTTTACAACCATATATGGGAAGATGAAACTTGTTAATCTTGAGAATTGCATATTTATTATGATCACTAAAAGGGATATACATAGACAGAGGGTCTGGATATAAATTAACTGATGTGATGATAAAAAGCCTAATTAATGGAAGCAAAGGGATTGCAATGGAAGAAGAGGAAAGGAGGAGGCAAAAAAGGATAAATTACATCACATGAAGAGGCACAAAAACATATTATAGTAGAGGGAAAGAAGGGAGGGAGATGAGCATTGTTTGAGCTTTACTAAAATTGGATTTGGTTCAAGGAAGAAATAACATGCTCAGCTAAGTATAGAAATCTAACTTGCCATAGAGGCAGTAGGGGAGAAAGGTGGAAAGAAAACGTTAGCAGGGAGAGAGGCAGGAGTAAGGGAAAAGGGAAAGAAAAAGGAGGGAGCTGATAGAAGGGAGGGAAGATTGAGGGAGGTAGTGGTCAAAAGTAAAAATCTTTTGAGGATTCTAAGGGAGAAATAAAAGCATAAACAGAGTGGAAAATAGAATGGAGAGAAAGACCAAGATAGTAATCATATCTGTGAATGGGATGAACTCTCCCACAAACAGAGCAAAAAACAGAATGGATTAAAATCTGTAATCCTACAATATATTGTTTACAGTAAACCCATTTGAAACAGGGTTAGACACACAGGGTAAAGATAAAAGGCTGGAGTAGGATATGTTATGCTTAAGCTGAAGTAAAAAAAATAAAAGCAGGGATAGCAATCCTAATCTCAGACAAAGCAAAAGCAAAATAGATCTAATCAAAAGAGATGAGGAAGGAAACTATAACCTGCTAAAATATACTACAGACAATGAAGTAATATCATTACTAAACATATATGCACTAAGTGGTATAGCATCTAAATTCTTAGAGGAGATGTTAAAGGAGTTACAGAAAGAAGTAGACAGAAAAACTATACTAATGGGGACCTCAACATCTCCTTCTCTGAACTTGATAAATCTAACCTCAAAATAAACAAGAAAGAAGTTTATGGACGTGAATATGATTTTAGAAAAGGTAGATATGATAGACATCTGGAGAAAACTGAATGGGAATAGAAAGAAATATACCTTCTTCTCAGCAGTACATAGAACATGCACAAAAATTGACCATGTACTAGCACATAAAAACTTCACAGTCCAGTGCAGAAAGGCAGAAATATTCAATGAATCCTTTTCAGATAAAGATGCAATAAAATATATGTGATGAAAGACCACGGAAGGATAGGTTAAAAATTCATTGGAAACTAAATAATCTAATCCTAAAGGATGAGTGGGTCAAACAACAAATCATAGAAACAACAAATAACTTCATTCAAGAGAATGCCAATAATGAAACAACACAGCAAAACTTATGGGATGCAATGAAGGCAGTTCTTAGGGGAAATTTTATATCTCTGAATGTTTACATGAATAAAATAGGGAAAGAGGAGATGAATGAATTGGGCATGCAACTGAAAAAAAAAACTAGAAAAATAACGAAATTGAAAACATCCAATTAAATTCCAAACTATAAATACTGAAATCCAAAGGAGAGATTAATAAAATTTAAGTTAAGAAAACTATTGAACTAATAAATCAAACTGAGTTGATTTTATTAAAAATAATAAAACTGATAAACCTCTGGTCAATTTGATTTTAAAAAGGAAGAAAATCAAATTACCAGTATCAAAAATGAAAAGGGTGAATTAACCTCCAATGAAGAAGAAATTAAAACAATAATTAGTAATTATTTTGTCCAGCTGTATGCCCATAAATTTGACAATCTTAGCAAAATGGATGGATATTTACAAAAATATAAATTGTACAGATTTACAAAAGAGGAAGCAAACTACTTAAACAACCCCATCTCAGAAAAAGAAATTAAAAGGCCATCAATGAACTCCCTCAGGAAAAATCTAGAGGGCCAGATGGATTTACAAGTGAATTCTATCAAACATTTAAAGAACAATTAATTCCAATACTATACAGAGTATTTGGGAAAATAGGTGAAGGAGTCCTACCAAATTGTTTTTGTGACACAAATATGGTACTGATATCTAAACCAGGAGGAGCCAAAATAGAGAAAGAAAATTATAGGACAATTATCATAATGAATATAGATGCTAAAAATTTAAATAAAATATTAGCAAACAGATTATAGCAACTTATCTCAAGAATGATACACTGTGAGCTGGTAGAATTTATTCCAGGAATGCAAGGCTGGTTCAATATTAGGAAAACTATTAGAATCATTGACCATACCAAAAACAAAACTAGTAGAAACCATGTGATTTTTCTCAATAGATGCAGAAAAAGCTTTTGACAAAATACAACACCCATTCCTACTAAAAACACTAGAAAGCATAGGAGTAAATGGAGTCTTCCTTAAAATGATAAATAGCATCTACCTAAAAAACTACCAGCAAGTTTTATAAGTAATGAGGATAAGCGAGAAGCATTTCCAATAAGATAGGGGGATGGGGGTGAAACAAGATTGTCCATTATCACCCCCATTATTCAATTTGGTACTAGAAATGTTAGCTTTAGCAATAAGAGAAAAAATAAATTGAATGAATTAGAATAGGCAAAGAAGAAACTAAGGTGTCACTGTTTGCAGATGATATGATGATATGCTTACAGAATCCTAGGGACTCAAGTGAAAAACCACTTGAAATAGTAAATAACTTTAGCAAAGTTGCAGGATATAAACTGAACTCACATAAATTCTTGGCATTCCTATATATTTCTAACAAAGCCCAACAGTAAGAGATAGAAAGAGAAATTCCATTTAAAGTTACTGTAGACATTATAAAATATTTGGGGGTCTACCTGCCAAAACAAAACCAGGAACTACAGAATGGTTGAATCAGTTCACAACTCTGCCAACAGCGCATCAGTATCTCAACTTTCCCATATCCTCTTCAATATTTCACATTTTCCATTTTTGTCATATTAGGCAATCTGAAAGGTGTGAGGTGGTACCTCAGAGTTGTTTTCATTTCATTTCTCTAATAAACAATGATTTACAACACTTATTTGTATGCCTTTAGATATCCTTGATTTCTTCATCTGAAACCTGCCTTTTCTTATCTTTTCTTATCCTTTGAGTATTTATCAATTAGGGAATGGCTTTCTAATGAGGCCTTTGTCAGACACATTTGCTGTAAAGATTTTTTTCCCAGATTTCTGCTTTCCTACTAATATTGGTTGCACTGATTTTGTTTGTTCAAAAGCTTTTCAAATTAATATAATTGAAAATATCTATTTTACATTTTGTAATGCTCTCTAGATCTTGTTTGGTCATGAATTCTTCAGCTTCCCGTAGGTCTGAAAGGTAGACTATTCCTTGCTCTTCGAATTTACTTATAGTGTCACCCTTTATGTCTTAATCATGCACCCATTTTGACTTTATCTCTAGGGGTGTGAGATGTTAGTCTAGATTGTGTCCTATTGTTTTTCCAATTTCCCCAGCAGTTGTTGTCAAATAGTGAGTTCAGATTTCAAAAGCTGCAGTCTTTGGGTTTATTAAACATTAGCTTACTATGTTCACTGACTACTATGTTTTCTGTGCCTCATCTTTTCAACTGATCCATCACTCTGCTTCTTAGCCAGTACCAGATAGTTTTGATGATCACTGCTTTATAGAATAGTTTGAGACCTGGTATTGCTAGATTATCATCCATTGTATTTTTTTCATTATTTCCCTTAACATTCTAATCTTGATGCTTTGTCCTCCCAGATGAATTTTGTTATTACATTTTCAAGATCCAGCCAATATTTTTTGGTAGTTTGATTCATATGGCACTGAATAAGTAAATTAGTCTAGGTAGAATTGTCATTTTTATTATATTGGCTCAGCCTACCTATGGGCAAGTGATATTTTTCTAAGTGTTTAGATCTGACCTCATTTATGTGAAAAGTGTTTTGTAAATTTTTAAGCTAATTTAATGATGTGGAAACCAGCTTCAAGTGAAATGAAATGATTTATCCATGGCCACAAAATCTAGTGGGTAACTGAACCAGAGAAACTGTGTCTGAGCTTTGTCTTTTATTTATCTGTGTGACCTTGGCCAAGTCACATTTAAGTACTTTTGGCCTCCTTTCATCTTTTTAAAAATCATAATGGACAATTGTGCCTTTCAGTTCAAATATATAATTTCATTATCCTTTGCCTTATGCCCTGATGTTCTATTTTCAAGTCTACTGTCTCGAACCCTTTCATACTAACAATTTTACTTATATATTATTACTACTACTTCTGCAATGATAATAAAAGCAAAATTGTTGGCTGTCGTTTATCTTTAATATTTCTTATGAAAATCAATGCATATAGTATCTATAAGATTATTTAAATTTACTTTTCTTCATAGCCTTCATAGCCTTTGATTAAGGTCTCTGATCTCTGACACCTCCTATAAAATTAATTGAGAATTACAAACAAATTCCTAAGTGCATGCCTAATTTATTAACCTGTAGGAAACTGTGATCTCTCTAAGTAATTAAACTAATCCTATGTTGTGGCTAAGGATAGTGACTGGAAAACAACTGGGATGTCCTACCAGTTCTTAGACATTTGAGAAAGGTATCCAACCATAATATAGAAAAGTAGAAGGACATCAGAGGTGGAGAGCAGTTTCAGTCTTTCTACCTGCAAAAAAGAACAATGTCGTTGGCTTTCATGCAGGTAAGTTCCAAGAGCTAACTTCCAGGTCAGACAGGGTATAAAGCAAACAATCAACTCCTGGATGAGTTCCTTTTTGTATACAAAAGCAATAGCATCTAAAGCTGATTTGATCAGCCACAAAAAGTGAAAGATCTACAGTCTAGGAAATTAAATTTAAAACTATGACCTCATCAGAGAAAACCTCTCGAGTAAGGTAGACTGACAGTAATTATCATCTATCACTTTTTAGCATAGAGGTATATTGAGAAAGCTATGTCTTCATAACACTCAAAACAATACATGGCTAGGAGAATACCAAGAAAGATACCTTCTAAAAACCAAGCAAAGATCTCCAGATGAGAAAATGCAAGTGTAGTATTCTCTCTGTGCCCTATTTTGGTGCATGTGGGATGGAGCTTTCCTTTCCATACACATCTTCAGAAAGGGCAATGCATCCTTTCTGTTCACCATGATGATTCAGTTGTTTGGTAATGAAAAAAATCATAATTTGCCTGCTAAACCTTAGAACTACAAATATATACTAAATGGGGAAATGTTTCTTTTAAAAGCACTTCTTTCTTGACAGCCTTTTAATTAATGATAACGATAGACATTTATAATTTAAATAGCATTTTAGTGTTTGCAAAGAGGTTTACGTGCACTATCTCATTTGGTCCTTACTTCAGCTTTGTGAGGTAGCTGCTTTTATTTTCCCCACTTCACAGATGAGGGAACTAAGTCTGAGAGAGAATAATTTGTTTGAGGTCATACATCTAGATAAGGGTCTGAAGCAGGATTCTAACTCATGTGTTCTTGACTCTGGCAAGTCCAAAACTCTAAAGATCCTCCCGTCCAGCTGCCTTGAAGTATAATGGTCATTATCTGAGCTCTCTGGTATATAGGATGAAGGATGTATACACCTGGCAGCAAGCTGTGAGCTCATACATTGAGGCTTCCTCTATTTCCTGTCTATTCCTTTTGGTAAAGGATCTTGTGAAATTTAAAAAGACAAATCCTATACTTCCCTGTCCCAGAAACCCATGTGCCAGGATAGTCTCAACCAGAGCAGGTACAGTGGCAATAGCTTCATAGGCAGTTGTGCTCAATGGTAAAGAATTGGTGGTGGTGGTGGAGAAATGGGAAGGAAGGAGAGAGATAGGAAATAAAGAAGGAAGAAGAGAGTGAGAAGGAAATGGAGAAGGGAGGAAGGATTAGAAAAGAGGGGAAGAGAAAGAGGTAGAGCACTAAAAGGTGCCTCATTTAATGTTTTTCAGCCCATACTCACGTAGGCAAAATATAAAGGAGCTAAGCAGCATCTGTTTCCAAAGAAATTGCTTGTAACAGCTTTTCAATTTATTCTACTCATTCTAATATATGTTTATGGCTTAGCATACTGACAATCATTAAATAATGGTTAATTAATGATTATTAATAATAAACATGGTTTTTTAATTTTCTTTCCTTTTTCCTTTGACGATAAAGCTGCAAATTCCACGCTTGTTTCATGCTCGTACTCTAGGCTTTATTTTTATTCCCTCTCTCCCCTTTTCCTAGAGAGCAACCTTGAAAGTAAAACAAAAACAACAGAATTTTCCCTCAGGATTCTAAGGTTAAGATAGAGTTGAAGCACTTGGCAGCTTTATTTTCATATTGAAGATACAATTGACCCAGAGCAATGAAGCACAGGCAAATAAAAACTTTAAAAGGACAGGATTTGCCAAAGTAATCAGCCATTGTAGACCTTGCCAAACCATGTATACCTAGATACTGAGCTACCTTGGAAAAGATACAGTATAGTACAGTATGTTGTGATCGTGAAATTAATAACTACATGGTATCCTGAAAAAAACATGTTTTCTTCAATGAGAATTCAAGGGAATCTGGAAAATATCCAGCATGAAATCACATGGAATTGTTGGTTACTATAATTTCTTTTTTGCACTTAATATATTTAATTTTTTTTCCAATTACATGTAAAGATAGTTTTCAACATTCATTTTCTGTAAGATTTTGAATTCCATTTTTTTCTCGTTCCCTTCCTCTCTCCACTCCCCCCTCACTAAGACAGTAAGGAATCTGCCATAGGTTATACATGTAAAATCATATTAAACATATTTGCATATTAGTCATGTTATGAAAGAAAAATCATAACAAAAGAGAACAACCACAAAAAAAATCAAAAAGCAAAAAAAGTGAAAATTTTATGCTTCTATCCACAGATTCCATAGTTCATTCTCTGGATCTGGATAGCATTTCCCATCAGGAGTCATGCAGAATTGTCTTAGATAATTGCTTTGATCAGAAGAGCTAAATACATAATAGTTAATCATCATGCAATTTCACTGTTACTGTGTATGATGTTCTTCTGGTTCTACTCACTTGACTCAGGATCAATTCATGTAAGTCTTTCTAGGTTTTTCTGAAATTGTCCTGTCATTTCTTTTAGCCCAACAGTATTCCGTTACACTCGTATACCACAACTTGTTCAGCCATTCCCCAATTGATGGGCATCACCTCAATTTCTAATTCTTTGCAACCACAACCATAAAAAGAGCTTCTATGAATATTTTTGCACATGTAGGTCCTTTCTAAAGACCTCTTTGGGATACAGACCTAGTAGTGGTATTGCTGGATCAAAGGGCATGCACAGTTTTGTAGCCCTTTTGGTATCATTCCAAATTGCTCTCTGGAATGGTTGGATCAATTCACAACTCCACCAACAATGCATGAGTTTTCCAATTTTCCCACTTCTCTAACATTTATCATATTCCTTTCCTGTCATATTAGACAATCTGATAGGTATAAGATGGTATCTCAGACATATTTTACTTTGCCTTTCTCTAATCAATATAGTGATTTAGAGATCTTTTTTCTATGTCTATAGCTAGTTTTAATTTCTTCAATTGAAAAATGCTTTTTTATGTCCTTTAACTAGTTATCAAGTGGGGAATGACATGTTTTCTTATAAATTTGACACAATTCTCTATATATTTGAGAAATGAGCCTTTTATCAGAAACATTTTGTCTAAAAATTGTTACCCAGCTTTCTGCTTCCCTTCTAATCTTGGTTGCACTGGTTTCATTTCTACAAAAAAAGTTGTTTTTTAATTTAACGTAAATAAATTTATCCAATTTGCATTTCATAATGTTATCTATCTCTTTTTTGATCATAAATTCCTACCTTCTCCACACATGTAACAGGTAAACTCTTTCTTGCTCTTTTAATTTGCTTATGGTATCATCTTTTCTGTCCAAATCATATATCCATTTTGACCTTATCTTGGTATATAGTGTAAGATATTGTTGTGTCTCTAATTTCTGCCACAGAATTTTTCAATTTTTCCAGCAGTTTTTGTAAAATAATGAATTCTTATCCCAGAAGTTGGAGTCTTTGGATTTGTCAAACAGTGTTTACTTTGGTCATTAACTATTCTGTTTTGAGTACCTATCCTATTCCATTGATCCACCACTCTATTTCTTAGCCATTACAAAATATTTTTGATGATTGTCACCTTATTATGTAGTTTCAGATATGGTATTGCTAGGTCACCTTCCTTTGTATTAATTCCTTCATATTCTTTTTTTTTTAATTTATTTTTGACATGTTTGGTTTTCAGCATTGATTTTCACAGGCGTTTGAATTACAAATTTTCTCCCCATTCC
>CM053622.1:573051418-573068146 GCA_028646595.1 Phalanger gymnotis
GAAATCAAGACATTATCAAACAGAACCAAAGGAATGAAAAAATGGAAGACAATGTGAAATATCTCACTGGAAAACCACTGACCTGGAAAATAGATCCAGGAGAGATCATTTAAAAATTATTGGACTACCTGAAAGCCATGATCAAAAAAAGAGCCTAGATACCATCTTTCAAGAAATTATCAAGGAGAACTGCCCTGATATTCTAGTGCCACAGGGCAAAAGAGAAATTGAAAGAATCCACCCATCGCCTCCTCAAATAGATCCCAAAAAGAAATCTCCTAGGAATATTGTTGCCAAATTCCAGAGCTCCCAGATCAAGGAGAAAATGCTACAAGCAGCCAGAAAGAAACAATTTAAGTATTGTGGAAACACAATCAAAATAACCCAAGATCTAGCAGCTTCTACTTTAAGAGATCGAAGGGCTTGGAATATGTAATCTGGAGGTCAATGGAGCTTCCTCTTCCTTCTAATCTTGATTGCATTTGTTTTCTTTGTGGAAAAAGCTTTTTAATTTAATATAATTAAAATTATCTATTTTATATTTCATAATGCTCTCTATCTCTCATTTGATCATAAGTTCTTCTCTCCACAGATCTGTCAGGTATGCAATTCCTTATTTTTCTAAATTGCTTATGGTACCACCCTTTATGTCTAAATCATGCACCCATTTTAACTTTATCTTGGTGTACAGTGTGATATGTTGTTCTACACTTAGTTTCTGTCCTATTGTTTTCCAGTTTTTCAATATTTTTTGTCAGATAGTGAGTTCTTATCCCAAAGGCTGGGGTCTTTGGATTTATCAGACACTAGGCTACTATGATCATTGACTACTGTGTCTTGGGTACTTAATCTAGTTTACCATTCTATTTCTTAGCCAGTACCAGATATTTTCGATGATTACTATTTTATAATATATTTTGAGACTTGGCATAGTTAGGTTACCTTCCTTTGTGCTTTTTTCCATTAATTACCTTCATATTTTTGACCTTTTGCTTTTCCAAATAAATTTTGTTTTTACTTTTTTCAGTTCTAGCAAATACTTTTTTGGTAGTTTGATTCATATAGCACTGAATAAGTAAATTATTTTAGGAAGAATTGCCATTTTTGTTACATTGGCTCAGCCCACCCATGAAAAATTGATATTTTTAAAATCGTTTATATATGCCTTTATTAGTGTGAAACTTGTTTTGTATTTGTGTACATGTAGTTATTAGGTTTGTCTTGGCAGGTAGACTTCCAAGTATTTTATATAGTTGACAGTTATTTTAAATGTCATTTTTCTTTCTATCTCTTGCTGCTGGGCTTTGTTGGTAATATACAGAAATGTTGATGATTTATGTGGTTTTATTTTATATCCTGCAGTTTTCCTAAAGATGTTAGTTATTTCAAGGTTTTTTAGTTGATTCGCTAGGGTACTCTAAGTCAATGCTTCTTAAACTATTGGTTGCAACCCCATATGGGGTGGTGAAAAATTTGGCAAATATAAAAGCTTTCTGAAAGTGCAAAGATGAAATATTAATTAACAATGAAACCCTAGGCTACAGAACTCTAAGGAATGCTGCACAAAGGGATCAGGAATAAAAAAAAAACAAGTTTAAGAAGTTCTGCCTTAGGTATAATATCACATAGTCTACAAAGAATGATAGTTTTGTTTCCTCCTTGCCTAGTCTATTTTTTTTTCTTTTCTTATTTCCATATCTAACAGTTCTAGTATTCTATTGATTAATAGCAGTTATAATGGACATCCCTGTTTCATTCCTGATCTTACTGGGAAGCTTCTAACTTATCTCCATTACACGTAATGCTTGCTGATGGTATCAGATAGTACTTATCATCTTAATGAAAATTCCATTTATTCCTATGCTCTCTGGTGTTGTTTTTTTTTTAAGTAGGAATGGATGCTGTATTTTATCAAAAGCTTTTACTGTATCTATTGAGATAATCATGTTTTCTGATGATTTTGTTGGTGATATGGTCAATTATGTTGATAGTTTTCCTGATATTAAAGCAACCCTACATTCTTGGTATAAATCCTGTCTGGTCATAGTGATATATTATATAGTAATATATAATTATTGTGATATATTGAAGTAATTGCCTTGCTAGTATTTTGTCCAAAATTTTTGCATTGATATTCATTAGTATCTATAATTGGTCTATAATTTTCTTTTTGTGTTTTATCTCTTCCTGGTTTAGGTATCAGCACCATATTTGTGCCATAAAAGTGTTCAATAGGACTCTTTTGTTTCTTTAATGCATAGGAGTTTTCCCAAACATACAGGTCTTCCTTTACTTCTATTAACTATTTATCTATTGATAAATTAACACAAAACAAAATCAAATACTGAGAATTCTCCTTGTAAAAATATCATTTTCAGTCATTGAGTTTTGTTGATTTCTTTCACACTAAGGCTATTACCTAGAGACTTGATTAAGAAATGATGAGGAGACCAAACAAACAAAACAAAACAAAAAAACAAACAACAAAAACAAAACTGAAGTGATCTGACCTCTCTGGAGGAATGAATAGAGCAACTTAATGCAAATGATTTTGGAAATTGCAATCTTTTATTGCTTTTTAAACTCTAGGAGATAAGAAAGAGAAGTATGTAAGCTAATTCAATAGGATCTACTAGTACTGACTGCTATTATTTTCTCTAACAAAGTTAGCACAAGGAATAATGGATCAACATCCAATGAGGAACTTTCTCCCCATTTAGACATTGTACTTTGCCATACACATTGCCTGATGGCAAGGGGATCAAGTCAGAGGACTCCCATTTGAAAAAAGCAGCATGAGAACTCAATTGAATGACCTACATGTTTGGTCTTCACAAGCATTCTTTCAATAAATGCCATTAAAGCAAGCTTGTTTAGAATGAATGATTTAACTGCAACTTGCTTCATTAAACATAGCTATATATTGTAATAGGCCTACTTAAATGTTATCTAAGGGCTAGCCCAAGCAGTGCAGAGGTTTGAAAATCATAAGGTAAATTGTTGGTTGTGTTGATAGATCACACAGGAAATTAAACCTCCCATTGTCCTCTCTGCTGCTGATACATTCAAGATGAATATCATCCAAGTAGGGAGACAAACGATTTTGTTGCTAGCAGAAATTCATTACAAAGGCCACTATTTAGAACAAATGTCCCTAGTCTTCCCTAGTTCTTGCTTCCAAATTAATCTTTATAACCACCAGGGAAGGGATAAGGTTCAAAGCATCTCTTAACCACAGTTCTAGCCACACCTCAGCAGTTTTCCAAAGTGATGTCTCTGGGAAGATTTGAATAGTGCTAAAGCTAGCAATCCAAGATCACTATATGAGTTAAATGGAATTTTGGACTGTAGCTCAGATAATTATTTAGGCCAAGACATTTTAAATAGAAGAATGAGAATATTCCATGGGCCCCTTTAATAGTCTAATAAAGCTTATGAATGTCGCTTTTAAAATATTTTAAATGTATAAATTAGGAAGACAACAAATTTAACTAAGATATATTTATCAAAACTTTTTTTTCTTAATTTGATGGACATTAAATTAAGAGTCCACAACTAAATTTTTGGAAATAACATGTGTCCCTGAGGTTACATAGCAAAAGAAGATAAAGATATTGTTGTACAGAACAGCAGTTCACACTCCACATAGTGTTCAAATTATTAGCATTTTTCCCTTACATCCAGATTAAAATTGCTTCTCAGAAACTTCTACTTATTACCCTTAGTTATCTAGGGTCAAACCAAAAAAAGTCTAATCTTTACTTCATTTGATAACTCTTAAAATATGTAATGATAGCTCTCATGTCCCCCTGAGTATTCTCTTCTCCAAGTAAAATATCTTTGAACTGATGTTTTTTTCTGGCTGCCTGATAAAAATACATATTGGGAGTATAAAGAACTATGCTTATAAGTTAACAAGGCACAACCACAAGGTGCTTTGAACCTGAGGCAGCAGTCAAGAAAATGTGTGTGAGTGCGTGCTTGTTTGTGCATGAGTGTTCATGCATGTATTTGTGTATGTATGTGTGTGTGTGTATGTATGTGTGTGTGTGTGTATGTGTGGTGTTCTGACTCATGGCTTCAAATGATTTAATGAATACTTTTTATATTTTATGTGATCGTTTCTTTGTTAGGTAATATGGGGCTATAGAAGTAGAAAATATAATCATTTTATCCTAGTCTTCTTGGGAATTATAATCTAGGAAGTTAGATGGTACAGAGGATAGAGTGCTAGGCCTGGAGTCAGGAATACCTGAATTCAAATCTGGCCTTATATACTTACTAGCTATGTGACTCTGGCCAAATCATTTAGCCTCTCTGACTCAGCTCCATCATCTTTAAAGTGTGCATAATAGTTGCATCTACCTGTCAAGGTTGTTATGATGATCAAATGACATAACCATTCTAAAGCATTTAGCACAATGCCTGGAATATAAGAGGTACTGAAGAAATGTTAGTTATTATTATTAGGGATTAAGATTTAAAAAAAATAATTAGGGCACCACAGTAACAGAGAGCATATATAAAAGTATTAAGTTCTATGATGTGAACAAGTACTGTCTCCATATATATATATATATATATACATATACATATACATATATACACACATATATACGTATATGTTTACATATGTATACACACACACACACACACACATATATATATATGCATATATGAGTGTGTATACACACACACAGCCAGTAAGTAACAAAGCTGAGTCCATAATTTAGAGGTATATGTGTTTATGTGTCTGTGTTTATATTTTCCTTGTGATTTAAATTATATCTCCCTCAAAATTTCCCAGGAGGAGGTGATGGTTGAAGGAGACAGCTGAATGTTAAAGAAGACATACAGAGGAAGAAGATCTTGACTTTTGATTTATAACACAGAGAGGGTTCAAAAAAAGACGAAGGGAAAATTATTTATATTTTTATTAAGAAGAGCAACAAAATGATGTGCATAGGAAATGATAGGAGCTGTCAGCACAAGGTAAGAAGGAACATGACACTGGAAAGGCAGGAGAAAGAGCAATGTATAGAAACCAAATTTGACAAATGGCATTTGCTAATCACTTGGATTTAAGTTTTGTAAAGACACAATTTTCCTTGAAAGATTTAGGTACTAAACGTGTATGTATATTTAATAAATCCCCACATCCTTGAGGTCAAAAGTTAACTTCACAATAATACATACTGTATTGAGTGTTGCTGGAGAAAAAATGTAGAAAATCATAGTCTTTTGTGTATCTGGGGCTACAATGGCAAGAAGTATCAAGTCTGGGCAAAAGGACAACAGATTACTTGGACAATGAAAAAAAACATTCATTTATTCAGTTTTTTGCTACATGACTTGTTTCAATAATATGTCCTCATTCCTCAGTAAAGGATCTAATTTAAAATTCTTAGTTTTTCTTGATACATTGTAGAAACAGGATTCAATCATGTCACTGAGCACTTTAATATGTAGTCAAAGGTGTTTAGATTTTGAAATAAATAGCCACTGATTTTTTTCCCCAAAGAGCCACAATGTTAACTTGGTTTTCAAATATATAAAAAGTATTTACCCCTGGAAAGCCAAAGACAGAAGGATATGTCTATTCATAGCCACTGTTCAAAATAAAAACAGTCTAGATTCTTCCCTTCACAATTTTCTACTTCTAGACCTAAAAATAAATGTATCAAGATGGAAGGAAACACTTGCATTATAGATATTTAATGCTACTACAACATAAATGTGTTATATAAGGAACATAATTTAACCCACAGAATAATCAAATTCAGGGTATACTGAGACAAGTGACGATGAGGCTTTCCTTTATAACACACACTTAATTAGTCCCTTCAGGAAAAATAGGACACTTGCAAACTATCTTGACAATTGCATCTATTCTTCATCTTTGTCAGATAGTAGGGAATTGGTTCCAAAGGGAATGTGATCTGGTCTCAAGCCCAGAAAGCATTCCTAATAGAGCTTGAGGAGGATGTTAAAAACCAAATTAGAGAGGTAAAAGAAAAAAATGGGGAAAAAAATCACTGATAAGAACAAATCTTTAAAAAGTAAAATTGGTGAAATGATTAAGGAAGTCCAGAATCTAGCTGGAGAGAATGACTGCCTAAAAAGTAAAATTAACCAAATGGAAAAGGAGAGTCAGAAGCTAAATGGAGAAAACAATTCATTAAAAAATTAGAATTGGGCAAGTAGAAGCTAATAACTCAATGAGGCATCAAGAATCAGTCAAACAAAATTTAAAGAATGAAAAAAATAGAAGAAAATGTGAAATACCTGATTGGAAAAACAACAGATCTGGAAAACAGACCCAGGAGAGATAATCTAAGAATTATTGGTATACTGGAAAGCCATGATGAAAAAAAAAGAGCCTAGACAGTATCTTCCAAGAAATCTTCAATTATAACTGCCCCAAGATCCTAGAATTAGACAGTAAAATAGTCATTAAAAGAATCCACCAATCATACCCTGAAAGAAATCCCAAGTTGAAAACTCCAAGGAATATTATAGTCAAATTCCAGAATTATCAGGTCAAGGAGAAAATACTGCAAGAAGCCAGAAAGAAAAAAAAAATTCAAATATTGCAGAACTACAGTCAGGATCATGCAGGATCTTGCAGCTTCTACTTTAATAGACAGGAGGAATTAGAATATGATATTCTGTAAGGCAAAGGAGTATAGACTACAAACAAAGATCAACTATCCAGAAAAAATTGAGCATAATTTTTCAGGCAAGGAGATGGACTTTAAATGAAATAAGGGAGTTCCAGTCATCTCTGATGAAAAAGTCAGAGCTCAATGGAAAATTTGATCTTCAAAGACAAAACCCAAGAGAGAGATAAAAAGGTAAATGGGGGGAAGGAGGAAACTTTGTTATTTAATAAGGGCAAATTGTTTATATCTTTAAATAGGATTACGTTGTTTTATGTGCGGCAAATATGTGTCAATCTTGAGAATGATAGAGTTATTATGACAATTAAAAGGTATATACATAGACTGAGGGTGTAAGTATAAAGTAACTAATGTGATGATTAAAAATATAATTAAGCGGTGTAAAGGGATTGTTCTGGGAGAAGAGGTAAGGAGGGGGCAGAAAAGGGTTAGTTACATGGAGAGGCACAAAAACATGTCATAGTAGAGGGAAAGACAGGAGGGTGAATAGGGCTTGAGTGTTACTCTCATTGGATTTAGTTCAAGGAGGTAATAACAGATTCTTAAAAGTATAGAAACCAAACTTGTCTTACAGGCAGTAGGAAGGGAAAGGGGAAAGAAGGGGGATGGGTTAGAAGGGAGGGAAGAAGTAGCAAGGGGAAAAGGGCAAGGGAGGGGGGAATAGGGAGGGAAAACTGAGAAAGGCAGTGGTCAAAAGCAAAATTGTTTTGAGGAGGAAGGGAGAAGGGAAAAATAAAGCCTTACCTGGAGGTGTGTGAGAATAGGATGGAGAAAAAGACACAGATAGTAATCATAACTGTGCATGTGAATGGGATGAACTCTCCCATAAAATGGAGGCAGATAGCTGAATGGATTAAAAACCAAAATCCTACATTATGTTGTTTATGAGAAACACATTGGAAACAGGGGATACACCCAGGGTAAAGGTAAAAAGCTGGAGTAGAATATAATATGCTTCAGCTCAAGCAGAAAAAAAAAAAAACCCAGTGGTAGTAATCCTAATCTCAGACAAAGAAAAAGCAAAGATAGATCTAATGGAAAGAGATAAGGAAGGAAACTATATCCTGCTAAAAGGCACCATAGATAATGAAGCAATATCATTACTTAACATATATGCACCAAGTGGTATAGCATCCAAATTCTTAGAGGAGAGGTTAAGGGAATTTCAGGAAGATATAGACAGCGAAAATGTACTAGTGGGGGTCCTCAACTTCCCCCTCTCTGAACTTGATAAATTGAACCTCAAAATAAACAAGAAAGAAGTTAAGGAGGTGAATAGAATTTTAGAAAGGGTAGATATGATAGACCTCTGGAGAAAACTGGATAGGGATAAAAAGGAATATAACTTTATCTCAGTGGCACATAGCATGTACTCAAAATCTGACCGTGTAGTAGGGCATAATAACCTCACAATCCAGAGCATAAAGGCAGAAAGTGTCAGTACATCCTTTTCGGATCATGATGCTATAAAAATTATTTGTAATAGAGGACCATGGAAAGATAAACAAAAAATTAATTGGAAACTAATCTAATTCTAAAGAATGAGTGACTCAAACAACAAATCATAGAAACAATACCTTCATTCAAGAGAATGACAATAATGAGAAAACATACTAAAACTTATGGGATGCAGCAAAAGCAGTTCTTAAGGGAAGTTTTATATCTCTAAATGCTTACATGAATAAAACAGTAAAAAAGGTGATCAATGAATTGGGCATGCAACTGAAAACAACTAGAAAAAGAACAAATTGAAAATCCCCAATTAAATACCAAAATAGAAATACTGGAAACCAAAGGAGAGTTTAATAAAATGAAATCAAGAAAATTATTGTACTAATAAATCAAACTAAGAGCTAGCTTTTATGACAAAAAATAAAATTGATAAACCCTTGGTCGATTTGATTAAGAAAAGAAAGAACAAAACCAAATTACCAGTATCAAAAATGAGAAGGGTGAATTCGCCTCCAATGAAGAGTAAATCAAAACAATAATTAGCAATTATTTTGCCCAATTGTATGCCTATAAATTTGACCACCTTAGGGATATGGATGAATATCTACAAAAATATAAATTGCCCAGGTTAACAGAAGAGGGAGTAATATACCTAAATCAGCCCATCTCGGAAAAAGAAATTGAGCAAGCCATCAACGAAATCCCTAGGAAAAGACCTCCGGGGACACATAGTTTTACATGTGAATTCTATCAAACATTTAAGAACAGATATTCTCATACATTATAGACTATTTTGGAAAACAGGGGAAGAAGGAGTCCTACCAAGTTCTTTTTATGACACCAATATAGTACTAATACCTAAACCAGGAAGAATCAAAACAGAGAAAGAAAAATATGGACTAATATCTCTAATGAATATTGATGCAAAAATTTTAAATAAAACATTAGCAAAAAGACTATGGCAACTTACCATGAGAATAATACACTATAATCAGGTAGGATTTATTCCAGGCATGAAAGGTTGGATTAATATTAGGAAAATTATCAGCATAATTCATCCTATCAACAACAAAATTAGCAGAAACCATTTGATCATCTCAATAGATGCAGAAAAAGCTTTCGACAAAATACAATACCTGTTCCTATTAAAAACACTAGAAAGCATAGGAATAAATGGACTTTTCCTTAAAATTATAAGTAACATCCACCTAAAACCATCAGCAAGCATTATGTGTAATAGAGATAAGCTGGATGTATTTCCAATAAGAATGGGGATGAAACTAGGATGTTGATTATCACCCCTATTATTCAATTTGGTATTAGAAATGTTAGCTTTAGCAATAAGAAAAGAAAAAGAAATTGAGAGAATTACAGTAGGCAAAGAAGAAACTAAGCAATTACTCTTTGCCGATGATATGCTAATTTATTTAGAAAATTAAGTTAAAAATACTACTTGAAATAATAAAACTTTAGCAGAGTTGCAGGATATAAAATAAACCCACATAAATTCTTACCATTCCTATATATTACTAACAAAGCCCAACGGCAAGAGATAGAAAGAGAAATTCCATTTAAACTTACTGTAGACACTATAAAATAGTTGGGAGTCTACCTGAGAAGACAAATCCAGGACCTATATGAAAACAATTACAAAACACTTTTCACACAAATAAAGTCAGATCTAAATAAATGGAAAAAAAAACCATCAGTTGCTTATGTTTAGGCTAAGCTAATATAATAAAAATGAAAATTTGACCTAAATTAATTTACTCATTCAGTGCCATAGCAATCAAACTGCCAAAAATTATTTTACAGAGCTGGATAAAGTAATAACAAAATTCATCTAAAGGATAAAACGTTCATAATATGAAGGGAATTAATGAAAAGAAATGCTAGGGAAGGTGTCCTAGCCAGACCAGATATTAAACTGTACTATAAAGCAGTAGGCATCAAAACTACTTGGTACTGGCTAAGAAACAGACTGGTGGATCAATGTAATAGGTTAGGTACACAAGACACAGTAGTCAATGACTATAGCAATCTACTCTTTGATAAACCCAAAGAATCCAGCCTCTGGGCTAAGAATTCACTATGTCACAATGACTGCTGGGAAAATTGGAAAACAGTATGGCAGAAACTGGGCACAGATTAATATCTTACATCGTATACCAAAATGAATTCAAACTGGGTTCATGTTTTAGGAATAAAAGCTGATACTATATGCAATTTGGGAGAGCAAGGAATAGTGTACCTGTCAGATTTACAGGAAAGGGAAGAATTCATGACCCAGCAAGAGATAGAGAGGATTACACAATGCAGAATACATAATTTTGATTATGTTAAATTGAAAAGTTTTGTACAAACATAGCCAATGCAACAAAGATTAGGAGAGAAGCAAAAAAATGGGAAAGAATCTTTACAACCAGTGTCTCTGATAAAGGCCTGAGCCAAATTTATAGGAATAAAAGTCATTCCCCAATTGAGAAATGGTCAAAGGATATGAGTAGGCAATTTTCAGAGGAAGACATTAAAGATATCTATAGGCATATGAAAAATGCTCTAAATCACTACTGATTAGGGAAATGCAAATCAAAACAACTCTTAGGTAACACATCTCTCCTGTCAGATTGGCTAACATGAAAAACACAAAAATGATAAATGCTGGAGAGGATGTGGGTAAACTGGAATATTGCTGGTGGAATTGTGAACTGATCCAGCCATTCTAGAGAGCAATTTGGAATTATGCCCAAAAGGCTATAAAAATGTACATACCCTTTGACCCAGCAATATCACTTCTAGGGCTATATCCCAAAGAGATCATACAAATGGGAAATGGACTAATATTTACAAGAATAATTATAGCAACTTTTTTGGTGTTGGCAAAGAATTGGAAATCAAAGGGATGCCCATCAATTCAGGAATAGATAAACAAATTGTGGTATATGAATATAATGGAATATTATTGTACTATAAGAAATGAGCAACAGATGTACTTCATTACAACATGGAAAGATTTATATGAACTGATGCTGAGTGAGGGGATCAAAACCTGGAGATTGTTATACACAATTACAGACACACAGTATATGTAAGGACTAACTTTGATAAACTTAACTCTTCTCATCAATGCAAGGTTCAAAGACAGTTCCAAAAGACTCATGATAGAAAAAGCCATGCACATCCAGAGAAAGAATTATGGAGTTTGAATGCAGATTGAGGCAAATTATTTGTTTTCTCTTTTTTTGGTTTTATTTCTTCTTTCTCATGACTCTTTCCACTGGTTATAATTCCTCTTTACAACTTGATTATGTAAATAAGTTCAATGTGAACGTATATGTAGAAACTACATTGGCTTACGTGCCATCTTGGGGGATAAGGGGACGAGGAGGGAGGGAGAGAAAATTTGGAACCCAAAAACTTGTGTAACTGAGTGTTGTAAACTAAAAATTAAAAATTAACTGATAATTTTAAAAAATAACACAGAATTTATTTGACTTGCCCATTATTAAACTGTCAGTATGTATCAGAGGTCATACTTCAAGTCAGGTCTTATTGGCTTCTAGGCCAACTATCTACCCTGCCACCTCAGCACGCTGTTTTACTTATAATTAGAATGTATAATATTAAAGGGAAGCAATTTCTTATTTCAATGGGAATTCAAGTTATATTTAACAATTGCTTTGGATAGAACAATGTGAAAGCCACTGCAACAGATTAAAACTTTAGAGCAGATACGGTCTCTTGTTCTCTTAGAGCTTTGCAGACTAGTAGGGGAACATAATATGTAAATGAATATTGTTAACAAATGACCCCTCAGGACCACAAAGGGCCCTGAAATGAAACAGAGTCTGGTCACCAAATAAAAGCATTTATTGTCTGAGAAAAAGACTTGTAGGGGAGAGAAGATCCTACAAGGGTATCAGAGAGGGAGAGGAGAATTCTTCAGCTGCTCCAAGGGGAGTAGAAAAGGAGTGAGATCTTACAGTTTCATTCAAGTGGCTTTTGATCAGGGAACAGGGGCTATGAGAGAGACCGCCTTTAGACACAATAATTCAGGCATCGGGATGTTTAGAAAGTCATAAGCAAGGTCTTGAGTCTGCACCTTCTACTCAAGATTGCCTTTGAGCTGCTCAAGGCTAGTTCTGTGATTTTTGGCAGCTACAGGTATCTCCAAATTTGGCTAGAGTTCATTGGCAAAGGACAACTTGTATGTCAAGCAGCTCTAAGCCTCGGGGATCCTTCTAGTTGTCTGGTTGTTATGTAATTCCATTTCCCTGATTCTCTGTGAAGAAGGGAAGTTCCAAAGAATCTAACTAGTTATTATACTCATTACAGAGACTATGTCCACAGTACAATTATTAATGTAGGGAATGTGCCTGTATATATTTATATATATTTATTTATTTAGATACATTTTCCTAAAAGGACTTTCAATGTTAGCCCAGTTCATATTTGTTTGACTGCAGATATTTTACAAGATATGAAGTTGCCATTTGGAGCCTGGAGTTGAAAGGAAAGGAGACTTGATGGAAAGAGGGAAAGGTATTTACAGTTTCAAAGGCTATACTGCTGGATACCTCCATTAGCCTGAATAAGCACAGAAACATGAGTCAGACCTTCATATGAGCAGTAGAGGTTAGTGATCAGAACAATCTGTGACTGGGAGATGTGGGCAGGCAAAAACCAGAAGTAATTAGAAATGCTTCATTTTAAGCAACCTAAGCACGTTGCCCTGACCATTGAAATTCAAAAGGCATGTCCTGAGTTAGCTGGCAGGAATGAGTGATGCTATAAGACTGATGGGAACACTGGTTACAAAAAACATAGTAGCAGGCTTCCCCTTTGGATCTCAATTCAATTAAATTTAATTCAATAAACTTTTTTCAGTGCTTATGTACAGTTGTCCAGCACTGTACTGTTGGAGGAAAATAACACAGAAAAAGAAACAGAAAATGAAAGTGGGCAGTGGAAGCTGGTGGAGAAACAGGGAGTGTGATATTCCCAGAGTCGAAACCAAGTATAGGAAATGATGGAAAAGAGAATTACTGGGTAGTTCACATCCTGACTCTCTATAAAGGGAGGCTTTAGGAGGAGCTTATTACTCTACTCTCCAGCCCTCAAATTTGAAAGGAGAGATAGCTGGGAGAATTGAGAAGATGCTAAGTATCAAAAAATGAGTCAATTAGCATAGTGATAAGATTTCAGATGATGAGCTTACCAGAAGTAGGCATAATGTTCCTTGGAGATGAATGTAAGGAAAAATAAAAAATTACCTGGAAATCTCAGAATGCCCTTAGTCATCTTTAAAGTAAGTGTTTAGGAGGAGTTTATTGCTCTACTCCACAGCCTTATGACAAAAGTGGCAGGAAATTGTATGAGAAAGAAGTAAGACCCATAATCTTCTGCTCTAGAGGTTTGGGAAAAGGATTGGCTGTCTTGCTTGGGCTATGAGTGATAAAAGTGCTGGATATTGATTAAAAAATCTTACGTTTTACCAGACATTTACTAATGAAATTAAATTTTTGACCTAGTAACTTCTGGTTGCAGTAATTTGTGAACAATGTCTTGGATCTAAAAGGATTTTGGTATTTTCCATCAGGATGGGGTAAATGAGTCGATGATATTAAATCCTGGGAATAACAAGGTATGCAACTACTTCTATGTGTCTGAGTATGCAAAGAATTGTTACACTAATTTTTACACTAAATTTCACTAATATGTTTTGATTTTACATTGCCAAGTTTCTCCCCTCAGTCCTTTCTTCTCCTCAGTTTTCTTCCAGAGATCTATCCTTTGTAACAAAGATTTTTTTAAAAAGGATAAAAACAATCAGCAACACTGATAGATATTGTTCAGCCTTTTCAGTACTGTATGACTATGACACCATTTGGGGTATTCTTGGCAAAACTACTAGAGTGGTTTGCCACTCCCTTCTCCAGTTCATTTTACGGATGGAGAAACTGAAGCTAATGTAGCTTATCCAGCATTCTACAGGTAGTAAGTGTCTGAAATCAGATTTGAACTCAGAAAGATAAGTCTTCTTGACTTTCAGCCCATCACTCTGTCCACTGTGCCATCTTGCTACTCTAACACTGACCAATACATTAAAAAAAATGATATCACATATGTTCTGCAACCCTCATTGGCCCACATACCTTCACTAAAGAGTGGAGGAAAGATGTCTTCCAATCTTTATCTTCTCCTTGAGGCCAAACTTCTTCTTTATAGTATTGTAAGTTCTTCAAATGTTTCTGGTCACTATTCTTTCCATTTTCATTTTGTCATTTTATACATTGTTTTTCTGTGACTTTTCACTTTCCTTCATACTTCTTCATGTAATTTTTTATGCTTTTCTGTATTCATCATATCCAACATTTCTCAAAAAACAATAGTATTCCAAAACACTTTTAACACAACTGGTTAGCCACATATAATCAATTTCTGGTTCTGCTATCTTGTTACCTGTGTAACTGAGCAAATCACTTAAAGTCTCTGGAAGTCAGTTTCATCATTCACCAAAAGACTGTCTTGGATAACTTTTATCCCTGACTCCCAAACTTCTAAAATTTTATGGTCTTAAATGTATGAGAGGCAGAAATAGAGTGATACAAGATATCCTAGTAGAAAAAAAATATTTACAGAATCATGGGATAGTAGAGAAGACTAGATCAAGAAAGACTTCATAGGCAAAATCATTTGAATAACTTTTCTAGTTTGAAATCCATGATAGTCTGAAAAGATCAAATGTTGTAGGTGAAGGACAGGAAAGAGTCCACGATGAAACAGCACTGGCATCAGAAAGAGAAATAACTAAAATCAGAAGAAAGAGAATGGAGAAGAATGAAATAGATTTTGTATATCTCAATTTTGTATTGCGGTTGTTTTAATGGAAAATTCAGGTTTTTATGTAAGCACTTCCTTAGCTTAAGAGAGAATAAAGTAGGAAAAAAAGTAAAATCCCAATTCAGTCAGACACTGGGAACCTCCCAGCTAAAGGTTTAGTTAAATTGCAAGCCAAACGAAGTTACCACACATTCTGTACCCAGTTTTCACAAAAAAGCTAACTTTGTAAACAGAGCATTTACTGGACCATCAATGTAGAAATGTAACCTATTGTTATATCTATACTTTTATAAGTACAGAGTACTGCTCCTTCTCTTATGTTCGGGACTACAGATTGGAGGTATGGCAATACCATTCTTCCAGTGTTCCAGATCCTGTAGTTGTATTTGATTCAAATCCCACTCACTCAATTCATATCAATGAACCCATTGCTAAACTCTATCATTTCTACATCTTCAAGACAGTGGTAAAAGGATGATCTTGAGAGTAAGAGGATCAAGATCCAAATCCTGCCTGTGATGCTTAATATTATTATGAATTTAGGCAAGTCAGAACAATTGTATGACACAATTTCTTCATCTGTAAATGAGGGGTTTGGACTATATGACCTCTGAAGTCTCTTTCAGATTTCAGTCCATGGTCCTATAATCCTATCTTTCACCTCTTCCTCTTCTTCTTACTCATGTTGTCACCGGACTAGTTTCAGTTATTATCTCTTTCTCACCTAGACTATTGTAATTGCCAGTTGACTGGTCTTTCTCCTCTCAGTCTATCAAGTTTCAAATTCATTTTGCACATTCCTACTTTTCCTCCTGCACGTCACACTTATACTGAGAAACTGTTACTGATTCTACATTGCCTACTTAATAAATCACTAACTTTCAAGGACATTTCGAATATTGCTTTAATGGATAATTTTAGACATTCATATTCTTTCCATCCACGTTTCTGACAATTCCAGATAACTAGATAATTTTAATCCTCAATTTTTTCTACTTATTTCAATTTCTATGTCTTTCTTTATTCTATATTTATTGTCTTTAGGCCTAAAATGAATTCCATTGCCAAATCTCTTGCAGTTAATAAACCTCCCCTCAAATCCTACCTCCAAATTCCACTTCTTTAATGAAGCATGTCCTGATTCCTAACTGACCTCTATGAATATAATCTTTCATTCCATAAAATCTTCACAGAAACCCTCATTCATTCATAGCATATGTTCCCTATTATAATTATTTTTTATATACTTGTCTTTTTCCCCATTAGAATGTAAGCTCCTTGGGGAAAAGGTTTCTGTAATGTCCCCAGTATTGTACTTGTTATATTCACAATGCCTATAACAGTATTTCTTTTAGAAAATTGGTATTTAATATTTTTTGTGAAATCAATTTGAAAAACATCAAGAAAAGACTCATAATAAAAAAATATAGTTTCAAGCCCCACAATTTGTTTTTTTTCCTATCAGTGTACTTCTCAAAGGAAAAAAAAAAATAACCCAAAACGTAAAAACAACTATTCATTATAATCTAGTTCTGTAAGGCTTTTATTCACCCTAATACTCTGTGATTCAATATCTCTAGATAAAAGAAAAAGTGTGACACTATCATACTTAATCAATAGTTATTGAACTTACTTCCTCCTCTGTCTCCTCCTATGACTGCAGTTCAACTAGGCTAATAACTAAGAGGCCTAAGAATGACCCCCTTACCATCATCTGTAACTATGTTGTCTACAGTGAAAAGTATGTAGCTAT
>CM053622.1:573068646-573087440 GCA_028646595.1 Phalanger gymnotis
GCAGTAATACTTTGATCAAAGGTGTAAAGTGCCTCGGCTACAGGAAAAGCTAGCATTCATCATTATGATTTGATTTTCAAGATGCAAAGGGGTCATCCTGCCATAATATCTGAAATTCATATCCCAAAGATCACATCTTTGTTTACTAAACCTTTGCTAAAATAATAAATCTTACTTATAAAGGAAACCTTAACTAATCAATACAGACCACACTTTTGCTAATATTTGGGTTGAGGAATTCATTTTTTTAGTTTTATTGTATTTTACCAGAACACAAATACAGAATAGAGAAAAGAAACAAAAACATATTGTCAACTTAACTACTGAAACTTAAATATGAAGTAAGAAAGGGAAAAAAAGCATGTCATGTGCATAGCAGAACATAAGAGAGGATTTGAAATATGTAACAATAAATTTTCATTTCAAGAAAGTCTGTATGATAAATAATACACCTTCTGTTGAGAATTATCTAGGAATTTATTTTTAATCTCATCTTATTCTTATGACAGCAATTAATAGCGATGAAAGATTAGTTAAGGGTTTCTTTCACAAGTAGGTAGAGATAAAATGTAGATTCTTCAAATCGTCTTTTCTACCTCCTCTACCAACTTTCTCAACTTTTCATTAATTTCTGAACTTTTATCTTCTTGTTTAATTTCTGTAATTCTGCTTTTCTGGGTTATATATTAAATTAAATTTATTCTTTGATAAACTACAGTAGATTGACTGGAATATATTTTTTTAAAAAAAGCGCTCTGAGATTAGCACCATAAAAAGACATTATTTAAGCTAAAATATCATTTACATAGCCTACCAAGTGGTATTTCTGAAGTATAGGCCATATCATGTCTCTCCTCTCCTCAAAAACCTCCATTATTTTAACCAATCAATGAACCAACATTTATTGAACATGTATATACTCCACTGACTGTGCTATGCACTGGTGATACAAAGACAGATCAGCAAACTGTCTCTGTCCACAAGATATTTATTGCATGAGCTGAAAAGAAGACATGTGGATATCTTGGTTTATACAAAATAGATACAAAGAGATTTTGGAGTGAAGGCACTTCTAGCTGTGGGGTTGGGGGGAAGGAAAGGCCTCATGTAAAAAGTGATAATTGAGTTGAGCCTTCATGGAAGCTAAAGATTTTCAGAGAAAAAGACTTTCCCAAATTCTTTTCCACATATTATATTTACATATACATATCTTGTTATTATAATTATTGTTAAACATTGTGTGCATGTATGCATGTATGTATGTATGTATGTGTGTATATGTGTGTGTGTGTGTGTGTGTGTGTGTGTGTGTGTGTATGGGCAGCTACATTGCTCAGTGAATAGAGCACCAGGCCTGGAGTCAGGAAGATAAGAGATAAAATCCAGCCTCAGTCGTTTACGGTCTGTGTGACCTGGAGCAAGCCACTTAACCCACTTCGCCACAGTTTCTAATCTGTAAAATGAGCTAGAGAAGGAAATAGCAAACCACTCCAGGATCTTTGCCACAGAAACTCTAAAGTGGGTCACAAAGAGTTAGACCAAACTCAAATGCCTCAACTACCATAACATTTGTGTATAGAGTGATGAAAGAGGGTGGAGAAGGAACAGAGAACTTCCTATGATTGTAAACTGTAAAAGAAAATACATATAACATCAATTCATATGCATTTATTTATAGTTGTTTTAGTCTCTCTATATATACATGCATAATACATATAATATATATAACATATCTATGTATATTTGTTTGTATATATGTATATACATACACATATGTATGTATATACATATATATACTGTAATTGTTCTTTTCAGAACATATATATATATATACACACACACAGAGGAGGAAATATTTCAGTTTTGTCTTTGAATGCTTGGTGTATAGGATAATGTTTGCCATATATGGTATGTAGTAGGAAATTAATAAATGTTTGTCAATTGATTGAAAATTAAAAACAAATAACAGATCTTTCAATAATAAAGTGTTATTTTACATTCATTGCTTAAAAATCATTTTTAATGCTTCTAAAATTCTTTTGCCATTAACATACAAATAGAATCCTTTATAAAAGAATACTATTTTACAAATTTTTATCTATCAGAGTTCAGATCATTCCCTAAAAATACAAGCACAGAAATCAAGGTCCACGTTAGCTGGTAAAAGGAGAATCTCATTATACCTCCAAGAAGTATATAACTTTTAAAAACAACCAACAATGCACATGAATTGATCTGTTTTTTTCTTTTTAAAAAATGTTTAACCACTTTCCATCTTCACCTCCCACTCACTCTCACCTCTCCATATCTCCGTACAAAATTAAATCTATACATAAACTAATGTTACAGTTTTACAATGCTAGCTAGAATTTATATAGTGCATTAACGTTTGCAAATCATTACATAATTTTATCATCATGACAACCCTGAAAGGCAGGTGTTGTTACTATGTTCATTTTACAGATGAGAAAGTTGTTAGACTGAGGTTAAGAGACTTGCCCAGACTCAAGCAGCTAGTAAGGGACCAAAGTAGATTCAAACTCAGTTCTTCCTGACTCCAAGTCCAGCTCTGTATCTATTGAGCCACCTTGTTGCTTTCTAAAGTATACAATATAAATTTCAAATATAAAATGGAAACCAAATAATGAAGCTGAAAACTGGTATGCTCAAGTTGGATAATTTCCTTATCTTTGTGAAATTTTTATTTTAGAATCATTGCTAGGTTTTGTCATAAATAATTTTCAGTATGGTACTTTCAATATTTGAGGGGAAGACAATTTTCTAAAATAAAAGTTTAACGAAAGTAAAAAAAAATAGTGAATTTGACTTGCTGTATTACTTTGCCAATAATTCAAAGCACAGGAAAAAAAGAAAATAGAAGAATGTAATTGGCATTAAAATGTGAGATCTCAGTGTGATTTCCCATATGACTAAGGAGAGATGAATACGTATTATACAAAGAGGTAAGAATGTTGATTATCATCAAGTATAAGAGATTGCAGCATTTTAGATATCAATTACTGTAACCAATTCATTTGAAGGTGAAGAAAGTAAGGACCAGAGAGATTTAAATGACTTGCCTATAGTCACAGTTAATTCATTATAGATCCAAAATGAGAATCTAGTTTTACAAACTATTCACTGGCCTTTTTATTGTTTCAAATCATAGAATTCCATCTCTCTTTCATGACTTTTTATTGGCTCTGCTCCTTTCTTGAAATGCATGCTGCACTTATGTGACAATTCCTAACAACATAGTAGACACTTATTTTTTTGTTTGACTCCAAAGATCAATGCTCATTTGATTACATGAAGTTTTTCTCCGTCAATTCAGTTCAATGAGTTTTTTTTTTAATTAACTATATGAATCATGAAACAAACTCTGGAGTACATCAAGATGCCAAGATGAGAAATAATAGCCCATGTGTTGGAAGAGATTACATGGGAAATGAAACATGCATACAAATCATTTTCATTATCATTAGACTACATTTGAGTTTTTAAATTTGTTGTATGAAAATGAGGAGGGTTAGTTTCACTTCTAACTATTGGTATCAGATAACGTTTCATGGAATATATAGTGCTTGAGAAAGATCTCAAAGGACAAAAAATTTCAAAGAGAATAGCAACAGTATATTTTTTTTAAAAAACATTATAATTTAGTGGAAAGATCTGGATTCAAACGTTAGTCCTTCCACTTATTAGCTATGTGATATTTAAGCCTTCAGTTCTCTTATCTGTAAAAACTCAGAATAATTCTACTTCGAACACTCAAATAAAATTTACTTTCCTTCAAGGAATGAATGTATTTTGTATCTCATTAATTGTTGAATATTTAAATTATGATTATTAACAGATAGGACTGACAGAGAAGAATCCATTAGAAGCTTGGTAGATAGTCTCCATAAATACATGAAAAAGCCAAAGTACAGGAGAAGATTGGGAAATGGTGGTCAGGAGTACAGTTTGATCCTAACATAGGGTTCAGGAAGGAGAATATTGTGAGATAATGTTAAAGAGGCAATTTGAGGTCAGATTGTTAAGGGCATAAGACAAAAAAAATGAATTTTTACTTCAATTAATAGACATTAGTTGATAAAAAATGGCTTTGAGCTAAGGCATGACACTACCATTGTGGTGAATTAATAAGATTATAATGTCTGTAGGAAGGATAGGTTGGATTGGGTGGTGATAGTTTAGATATCAGGGATATCTAAGGGATGGTTTAGATGAAAGTGAAAAGACCTGAACTTGAAAGATTACAGTGATAGTGGAAAAGAGGAATTGGAAGTGAAAGCTCTTATAGAGACAGATTACATAGGCCTTGGTAACTGATTATAAATATAGGGGATTGGAAGGGAAAACAAAGATAGGTGTGGTTTTCATCTTGAGTAACCCAGAGGGCCTTAGTGTCATTGTCAGAAATAGAGAAATGAAGAGATCAGTTGGAGTTTAAAAGCAACATAAGGAATTTAATTTTGCTTATGTTGAATTTGAGATGCTTGTGAGATACTCATCTGGTCAAGAAAAGACAGAAGTTAAAAATGTATGACTAAATTGCAAGTGGTGAAAAAGAGTTGAGAACTAACCATATAAAGGTGATATATGATATCAGTGGCTTATGTCACCAAGTGAAACAATAAAAAATATCAGAAGAGTGTTAAAATAGAGCCTTTGGAGGAACTGATCCTTATACTTATGGGACAACAAATCAATCATAGAGGAAGAAGCAGAAGTTTTGGCTTCTCTGAAGCCAAGCAAAAATAAATCATCAAGGAGGAGGAGTATATCAGTATTATTATATATTACTAGACAGTTAAGGAAGATGCAAATTGAGAAAAAAATCATCAGACTGAATTAAAATATCATTAATAACCACAGAAAGATCAGTTGCATTGGAGTCTTGGAGATCAAAGTTAAATTTTAGGGTGTTAAGGCAGTGAATATTTAATGAAGAAATGAATGCAAGGGAGAACCTGAGGGGAACATCAGGGTAATTGAAAAGTCTTAAAGATAATAATAACTGAAGTCCTGCTCTTGAATTAAACACTATTTTGATTAAGCTAAAGGGTTAAATTAGATGTGAAGGAGGGGATGAGTGGGTACGTGTGGCAAGAACCAATTGAAGTTCAGTGATATTTCTTTGAAGAAACTCATATGTCCCCATATAACTTTGGTGCTACCAAACACCATTGAAGTTCAGACGACTGTTAATCATATAAGTATATTAGGCAATATGAAAAATTCCTACAAGCAAAAAAGAATGGCCTTCATTAAAAATAATCAAATTTGGTTGGTCTTTCACCCTCAAAACCATTATTGCATACTTAGAACAGGAGGCCATCATGCATGAATACTCTCTTGCAAGGCAGCATCAGCAAATGCTCTTGGTCCACCAGCCAAAGGAAATTTGAATATTAAGAAAGTTCATTTAAAAGCCAAATTAGGAGGGCTGAAGAAAAACTGACCAATTCTTTTAAAAATAAAATGGGCAAAAAAGAAAAAAATCACTGAAGAAACAACTCATTAAAAAGTAAAATTAGCCAAATGGATAAGGAGGTATAAAATCTAAATGTAGAAACTAACTCTGTCAAAAGTAAAATTGACCCAATGGAAAAGGAAATACAAAAGCTAAGTAAAGAAAAAAAAAATCACTGAAAATTAGAATTGTGGGGGTGGAACCAAGATGGTCACGTGAAAACAGTGTCTTACAGGAGCCCTCTCACAAGTTCTGTCACATACCTCTAAAAAAGTGGATCTGAGCAGATTTGAGAGAGTTGGAAGCCACTAGTAGACTGAATGGGGCAAATGTCAAAGCCAGGAGAGTCTGAAAGGTCAACAGCATGGATCTGTAGGCTGGGAGAGTGCTGGTGTGCAGAGCTGCACCAGACAGCACCAGACAGCATGCAGAAGCAGCTGCGGAAACCAGCCAGTGATCCAAGCTGGGAGAAAGCTGGGCACCCGAAACTGGAGGAGATCCCCAGGCCTCCCAGCATAGGATAGGAGTCTGTCAAAGCAGTGGAAGGCAGCAGCACAGTGCTTGTAGCTGTGAGACATCCACTCCTGAGGCTTGCAGAACAAAGATTGGAAACCTGCCGTCTAGAACTTCTGGGGGACATAATGTCCAGGTAAATAGCTCTCATCCCTCACTCCCTCCCTCACTGACCCAGAGAATTCCTTGTGGAAAAATGCTGGAATAGAGAAGACAGAAGTGGGGCTTCAGTACCCAAACAGTGGGAATTCCTGAGTCCAAGAAGAGTGGACCCAGCAAGGGTCAACACCAGGAACCCAGACATGACTTAGTACTGTCAGGGGATGTGGCAGACACCAGGACAGACAACAGCTGAGACCACTGGTGCTGGAGAGCACCCCCAGGGGAAGAGGAGACTTCTGGGAGCCAGACAGCCCCTCCCCCACATCTCAAGAAACCAAGGTCATAATACACAAAGCCAGTAACTAGGCTCACAACTCCCAGAACAAGAAACCTGGGACAGAGGTCCTTGATCCCCAAAAGCACAAACCCACTGTAAAGCCAGGAATAAGCTAACCAACCTGAAGAAGAACATGGAAAAAAAAAAAAAACCAAGGACCATTGATTCTTTTTATGGAGACAGGGAAGATCAAAATACCAATTCAGAAGAGGACAGCATTTACACAATACCAACATCTGATACCTCAAAAGGGAATGTGAACTGGTCTCAAACCCAAAAAGCATTCCTTGAAGAGCTACAAGAGGATTTAAAAAACCAAATTAGGGACATAAAAGAAAAAAATGGAAAAAAAAAACACATGACATTAAATATTTAAAAAGTAAAAACATTGAAATGGCTAAGGAGATTCAGAATCTAAGTAGAGAAAATGAAACCCTGCAAGGTAAAATCATCCAATTGGAAAAGGAGACTCAAAAGCAAAATGAAGACTGCAACTCATTAAAAATTGGAATTGGGAAAATAGAAGGTAATGACTCTATGAGGTGTCAACAAGTAGTCAAACAAAATGTAAAGAATGAAAAAAAAATAGAAGAAAATGTGAAATATCTGACTGGAAAAAAAAACAACTGACATGGAAAATAGATCCAGGAGAGACAATTTAAGAATTATTGGTCTTCCAGAAAGCCACAATGAAAAAAACCTGGACAGTATCTTCAAAAAATTATCAAAGATAACTTCCCAGAGGTCCTAGAACCAGAGGGGAAAACCATCATTGAAATAATCTACCAATCACCTCCTGAAAGAGATCTCAAATTGAAAACTCCAAGAAATATTATAGCCAAATTTCAGAATTACAAAGTCAAGGAGAAAATACTGCAAGCAACCAAAAAGAAACAATTCAAATATCATGGAACTATAGTCATGATCACGCAGGATCTTTCAGCTTCTACATTAAATGACAGAAGAAATTGGAATAAGATATTCTGAAGGGAAAAGGAGCTTGGAGTATAACCAAGGATCAACTACCCAGCAAAATGGAGCATAAATTTTTAGGCAAGGAGATTGACATTCAATGAAATAAGGGAATTCCAGACCTTCCTGATGAAAAGGCCAGAACTCAATGGAAAATTTGATCTTCAAATACAAAACTGAAGAGAGTCATAAAAAGGTAAACATGGGGAAAAACCCCCACAAACTTTGTTAATCAATAAGGACAAATTGTTTACATCCTTATATAGGATTATATTGTTTTATATATGTTTGATATATGTGCTAGTCTTGAGAATAGTACAGTTATTGTGACAATTGAAAGTGATAAACATAGACTGTAGGTGTCAGTATAAAATAAATTATGTAAGGATAAAAAACATAATTAAAGATGTAAAGGCAAGGTTCTGGGAAAAGACATAAGGAGGTAGTAGAAAAGGGTAAATTACATCAAAAACACATTATAGTACAGGGAAAGATGGGAGGGAGAAGAGTAGTACATGAGCTTTCCTCTCACCGGATTTGGTTCAAGAAGAGAATAACACACTCTAAAAAGTGTAGAAATCAAACTTGTCCTACAGGCAGTAGGTGGGGAAAGGTGAAAAGAAAGGAGAGTGGCCAGAAGGGAGGGAAGAAGTAGCAAGGGGAAAAGGATAAGATAAGGGAGGGAAATCAAGAGGGAGGGTAAATTGAGGAAGGCAGTGGTCAAAAGCAAAACTCTTTTGAGGAGTGGAAGGGGGAAGGGAGAAATAAAGGCATAAATAGTACGGGAAACAGGATGGAGAAAAAGACATAGCTTGCAATCATAACTGTGAATGTGAATGGGAAGGACTATTCCATAAAATGGAGGCGGTTAGCAGAATTGATTAAAAACCATAATCCTACAATATGTTGTTTACAAGAAACACATCTGAAAAAGGGGGATACACACAAGGTAAAAGTAAAAGGAGGGAGTAGAATACACTGTGCTTCGGATAAAGTAAAAAAAGCAGGAGTAGTAATCCTAATCTCAGACAAAGGAAAAGCAAAGATAGATCTAATTAAAAGAGATAAGGAAGGACACTGTACCCTGCTAAAAGGCACCATAGACAATGAAGCAATATCATTATTTAACATATATGCACCAAGTGGTAATAGCATGCAAATTCTTATAGGAGAAGTTAAGGGAGTTACAGGAAGAAATAGACAACAAAAATATAGTAATGGGGGACCTCAACCTCCCCCTCTCTGAACTTAATGAATCTAACCACAAAACAAGAAAGAAGTTAAGGAGGTGAATAGAATTTTAGAAAAGGCAGATATGATAGACCTCCAAAGAAAACTGAATGGGGATAAAAAAGAATATGCTTTATTTTTCTCAGTGGTACATGGCACATACTCAAAACCTGACCATGTACTAGGGCATAAAAACCTCACCATCCAGTTCAATAAGGCTGAAATAGTCAATGAATCCTTCTGAGATCATGATGTAATAAAAATTATTTGTAATAAAGGATCATGGAAATATAAACCAAAAATTAATTGGAAACTAAATAATCTAATCCTAAGGAATTAGTGGGCCAAAGAAGAAATCATAGAAACAATTAATAACTTCATTCAACAGAATGACAATAATGAGACAACATACCAAAACTTTTGAGATGCAGCAAAAGCAGTTCTTAGGGGATGTTTTATTTCTTTAAATGCTTACATGAATAAAATAGATAAAAAAGAGATCAATGAAATGGGCATGCAACTGACAAAACTAGAAAGAGAAAAATTTGAAAATCCCCAATTAGATACCAAATTAGAAATACTGAAAATCAAAGGAGAGATTACTAAAATTGAAATCAAGAAAACTATTGAACTAAAAAATGAAATTAAGAGCTTGTTTTATGAAAAAAAACAATGAAATTGTTAAACAGTAGTTCAATTTGATTAAAAAAAAGAAAGAAGAAAACCAAATTAGCAGTATCAAAAGTGAAAAGGGTGAATTCACCTCCAATGAAGACAAAATTTAAAAGAATTAGGAATTATTTTGCCCAATTGTATGCCCACAAATTTGATAACTTCAGGGAAATGGATGAATAGTTACAAAAATACAAATTGCCCTGGTTAACAGAAGAGGAAGGAAATTACCTAAAAAAACCCATCTCAGAAAAAAAAAATGAGCAACTGATTGATGAACTCCCTAGGAAAAAATCTCCAGGGCCAGATGGTTTTACATGTGAATTCGATCAAACATTTAAAGAACAATTAATTCCCATACTTTACAGACTATTTGGGAAAATAGGTGAAGAAGGAGTCCTACCAAATTCTTGTTATGACACAATATAGTACTGTCATCTAAACCAGGAAGAGCCAAAACTGAGAAAGAAAATTATAGACCAATTTCCCTAATGAATATTGATGCAAAAATTTTAAATAAAATGTTAGCAAAAAGATTGCAGCAACTTATTAAGGGAATAATACACTATGATGAGGTATGATTTAATCCAGGAATGCAAGGCTGGTTCAATATTAGGAAAACTAGCAGCATAATTAATCATATCAATAACAAAACTAGCAGAAACCATATGATTATCTCAATAGATGCAGAAAAAGCTTTTAACAAAATACAACACTCATTCCTATTAAAAACAATGGAAAACACAGGAATAAACAGAGTGTTCCTTAATATTATGAATAGCATCTACCTAAAACCTTCAGCAATCATTATATGCAATGGGGATAAGCTAAATGTATTCCCAATAAGATCTGGAGTGAAAGAAGAATGTTCATTATCACCCCTATTATTCAATTTGGTACTAGAAATTTTAGCTTTAGCATTAGGAGAAGAAAAAGAAATTGAAGGAATTAGAATAGGCAAAGAAGAAACTAAATTATCACTTTTGCAGATAATATGATGATTTATTTATAGAATTCTAGAGATTCAAGTAAAAAACTACTTGAAATAATAAACAACTTCAGCAAAGTTGCAAGATATGAAATATGCCCACATAAATCCTCGGGATTCCTATATATTACTAACAAAGCCCAATAGCAAGAGATAGAAAGAGAAATGCCAAATAAAGTTACTGTAGACAGTATAAAATATTTGGGAGTCTACCTGCCAAGACAAACCTAGGGCCTATATGAACACAATTACAAAACACTTCTCACACAAATAAAGTAAGATCTAATCAAACGGAGTAATATCAGTTGCTCGTGATTAGACCGAGCTAATATAATGAAAACGACAATTTTACCCAAATAAATTTACCTATTCAGTGCCATACCAAACTACCAAAAAATATTTTACAGAGCTGGATCAAATAATAACAAAATTCATCTGGAAGGACAAAAAGTTCAGAATATCAAGGGAATCAATGAAAAGAAATGCTAGGGAAGGTGGACTAGCCATACCAGATATCAAACCATACTATAAAGCAGCAGTCCTCAAAACTACCTGGTACTGGCTAAGAAACAGAGTGGTAGATCAGTGTTAGGTACACAAGACACAGAACTCACTGACTATAGCAATCTATTCTTTGATAAACACAAAGAATCCAGCTTCTGGGTTAAGAATTCACTATTTCACAAAAACTGCCAGGAATATCGGAAAACATTATGGCAGAAACTGGGCATAGACCCATGTCTTATACCATATACCAAAATAAAGTTAAATGACTACATGATTTAGGAATAAAGGCTGATACTATAAGCAATTTGAGAGAGTAAATAATAGTTTACCTGTCAGACTTATGAGAAAGGGAAGAATTTATGACCTAACAAGAGATAGAGAGCACTATAAAATACAAAATGGATAATTTTGATTATGCTAAACAGAAAAGTTTTTGTATAAACAAAGCCAATGCAACAAAGATTAGGAGGGAAGCAGAAAATTGGGAGAAAATCTTTACAACCAATGTCTCTGACAAAAGCCTCATATCTAAAATATATAGGGAACTGAGCCAAATTTATAGGCATAAAATTCATTCCCCAATTGAGATATGGTCAAAGGATATGAACAGGCACTTTTCAGAGGAAGAAATTAAAGATATCTATAGGCATATAAAAAATGCTCTAAATCACTATTGATTAGATAAATGCAAATCAAAACAACTCTTAGGTACCTCATCTCTCCTGTCAGATTGGCTAACATGATAAAACAGGAAAATGATAAATGCTGGAGAGGATGTGATAAAATTGGAACATTAATATATTGTTGGTGGAGTTGTGAGCAGATCCACCCACTTTGGAGAGCAGTTTGGAACTATGCCCAAAGGGCAATAAAAATGTCCATATTCTTTGACCCAGCAATACCACTCCTAGGGTTACATCACAAAGAGATCACATGAGTGGGAAAGAGTCCCGTATATACAAAAATATTTCTACCTGCTCTTTTTGTGGTGGCAAAGAATTGGAAATGAAGGGGATGCCCCTCAATTGGGGAATGGCTAAACAAGTTGTGGTATATGAATGTAATGGAACACCATTGTGTTATAAGAAATGGGAAAGATACAGACTTCATAATAACCTGGAAAGACCTACATGATCTGATGCTGAGTCAGAGAAGCAGAACCAGGAGAACATTATACACAACCATAGACATATTGATTCTGTGATGACTAACTTTGATAGACTTGCCTCTCCTCAGCAATACAAGGCACAAAGACAGCTCCAAAGAACTCATGATGGAAAAAGCCAGCTAAATCCAGAGAAAGAACTGTGGAATCTGAATGCAGATTGAGGCAAACTTGCAAAACTCTCTCTTTTTTCCCTCTTTTTTTCGATTTTGTTTCTTCTCTATCATGATTCATTCCATTGATCATAAATCTTTGCAACTTGACTATTGTGTAAATAATTTTAATGGAAATGTTTGTGTAGAATCTATATTGGACTGCATGTCATCTTGGGGGGGATGGGGGAGGGAGAGAAGAGAAGAAAATCTGAAACTCAAGAACAGGTAAAACTAAGTGTTGTAAACTGAAAATTAAAAAAAAATCTAATTAAAAAAAGAAAATTAGAATTGGGAAAGTAGAGGCTAATGACTCTATGAGGCATCAAGAATCAGTCAAACAAAATCTAAAGAACAAAAAAAAATATCTCATTGGAAAAACAACTGACCTGGAAAATAGATCCAGGAGAGAAAATCTAAGAATTATTGGTCTTCTGGAAATCCATGATGAAAAAAAGACCCCGGGCAGCATCTCCCAAGAAATTATCAAGGAAAATTGATCTGAGATCTTAGAACCAGAGGTCAAAATAGTCACTGAAAGAATCTACCAATCATCTGGAAGAGATCTCAAATTTAAGACACCAAAGAATATTATAGCCAAATTCCAGAATTATCTGGTCAAGGAGAAAATACTTTAAGCAGTCAGACGAAACAATTGCAAGCAGCCAAAAAAAATTCGCATATAAAGGAATTACAGTCAGGGTCACACAGGATCTTGCAGCTTCTACATTAAAAGATTGGAGGGATTCGAATATGATATTGCATAAGGCAAAGGAGCTTGGACTACCACCAAAATCAACTACCCAGCAAAACTGAATATAATAGTTCAGGCAAGGTGGTAGTCATACAATTAAATAAGGGACTTCCAGATGAAAAGGCCAGAACTCAATGGAAAACTTGATCTTCAAATACAAGACCCAAGAGAGGCATAAAAAGGTAAACAGTGAAAAAATGCATTATTCCACAAGAACAAACTGTTTATATCACTAAATGGTAGGACTATACTTGTAAATCTTGAGAATTGTATCTTTATTATGACATTTAATAGGGATGTACATAGACAATGGGTGTGAGTATAAATTAATGGGTGTAATGATAAAAAATAACTAATTAAGGGGTGCAAAGGGATTGTAATGGGAGAAGAGGAAAGGAGGAGGCAGAAAATTGTAAATCACATCACATTAAGAGGCACAAAAACATTTTATAGTAGAAGGAAAGAAGGGAGGGGGATGAGCATTGTTTGAACTTTTCTATCATTGGATTTGTTTCAACGAGGACATAATATAAGTGAGTAGAGAAATCCAACTTTCCCTACAGGCAGTAGGAAGGGAAGGGGGAAAGAAAATGCAGGGGGTGATTAGAAGGGAGTAGTAGTAAGAGAAAAGGGAAAGAAAAAGGAGAGGGACTGATAGAAAGGAGGAAAGATTGAGGGAGGTAGTGCTCAAAAGCAAAACTCTCTTGAGGAGGGTAAGGGAGAATGGAGAAATAAAAGCTCAAATGGTGGGGGGACAGGAGCGAGAGAAAGACAGATAGTAATCATAGCTGTGAACATGAATGGGATGAACTCTTTCCTAAAAAAAGGAAGTGGAGATCAGAATGGATTAAAACCCATAATCCTACAATATGTTGTTTAAAAGAAACACATTTGAAACAGGGGGATACACAGAGGAGAGAGGTAAAAGACTGGAGTAGAATACATTATGCTTCAGCTGAAGTACAAAATAAAAGCAAAGGAATCAATTCTTATCTCAGACAAAGCAAAATCAAAAGTAGATCTAATTAAAAGAGATAAGGAAGAAAATTATATCCAGCTAAAAGGCACCATAGACAATGAAGCAATAACATTACTAAACATATAAGTACTAAGTGATACAGCATCTAAATTCTTAAAGGAGAAGTTAAGGAAGTTACAGGAAGAAACAGACAGCAAAACTATACTAGCAGGGGACCTCAACCTCCCCGTCTCTGAACTTGATAAATCTAACCTCAAAATAAACAAGAAAGAAGTTAAGGAGGTGAATATAATTTTAGAAAAGGTAGATATGATAGACCTTTGGAGAAAACTGAATGGGGATAGAAATAAATATACCTATTTTCTCAGTGGTACATGGCACATACACAAAAAAATGACCATGTACTAAGGCATAAAAACCTTATAGTTCACTGCAGAAAGGCAAAAATATTAAAATCATCTTTTTTTCAGAACATGATGCAATAAAAATACATGTAATAAAGGGCCATGGAAAGACAGACTAAAAATTAATTGGAGAGGCTGCTAGGTGATGCAGTGAGCAGAGTATCAGCTCTGGAGTCAGGAGGACCTGGATGCAAATCCAGCCTCAGATACTAGACACACTAGCTGTGTGACCTTGGGCAAGTCACTTAGACCCAATTGCCCTGCCTTCCCCCTTCCAAAAATATTTAAAAATTAATTGGAAACTAAATAATCTAATCTTAAAAAAATGAGCGGGTCAAACAACAAATCATAGAAAAAATCAATAACTTCATTCAACAGAATGACAATAATGAGACCAAAACTTATGGGATGCAGCAAAAGCAGTTCTTAGGGGAAGTTGTATATCTCTGAATGCTTACATGAATAAAATAGAGAAAGAGGAGATCAATGAATTGGGTATGCAACTGAAAAAGCTACAAAATGAACAAATGAAATGCCCTCAATTAAATATCACATTTGAAGTACTGAAAACCAAAGGAAAGATTGATAAAATTGAAATTAAGAAAACTATTGAACTAATAAATAAAACTAGGTTAGTTTTATGAAAAAAAAACAACAAAATTGATAAACCTTTGGTTAATTTGATTTAAAAAAAGAAGAAAACCAAATTACCAGTATCAAGAATGAAAAGGGTGAATTTACAAACAAGGAGGAGGAAATTAAAACAATAATTAGGAATTATTTTGCCCAACTGTACGCCTATAAATTTGACAATCTTAGTCAAATGGATGAATATTAATAAAAAATATAAACTGTCTATATCAACAGAAAAGGAATTAAAATACTTAAATAACTCCCTCTCAGAAAAAGAAATTAAAAAAAATCTATCAGTGAACTCTCTAGGAAAAAAAAAACATCTCTATGCCAAATAGTTTTACAAGCAAATGCTATAAACATTTAAAGAACAATTAATTCCAATATATTATACAGAGTATTTAAAAATAAGAACATATCCTAACAAATATTATTTTTGTGATGCAAATATGGTACTGATACCTAAACTGGGAAGAGCCGAAACAGAGATAGAAAATTATACACCAATTTCGCTAATGAATATAGATGAAAAATTTTAAATAAAATATTAGCAAAAAGATTACAGTAACTTATCACAAGAATAATACACTTTAATCACACAGGATTTATACCAGGAATGCAGGACTGGTTCAATATTAGGAAAACTATTAGCATAATTTACATCAAAAATGAAACTAACAGAAACCATATGATTATCTAAATAGATACAGAAAAAGATTTTGACAAATTACAACACCCATTCCTATTAAAACACCATAGAGCCCAGGAATAAGTGGAACCTTCCTTATAATGATAAGTAGCATCTACTTAAAACCCCCAGCAAGTGGTAATATGTAATGGGGATAAGCTAGATGCATTTCCAATAAGATTGGGGGTACAACAAGGATGTCCACTATCACCTCTGTTATTCAATATGGTACTAAAAATGTTAGCTTTAGCAATAGGAGAAAAAAAAAGAAATCGAGGGAATTAAAGTAGACAAAGAAGAAACTAAGTTATCACTCTTTGCAGATAATATGACGATATACTTAGAGAATCCTAGAGAAACAAGTTAAAAAACTACTCAAAATAATAATAAAAAAACTTTAGCAAAGTTGAAGGACATAAAATAAACCCACATAAATCATTGGCATTTCTATATATTACTAACAAAGCTCAACAGTAAGTGATAGACGGAGAAATTCCACTTAAAGTTACAGTAGACATTATAAAATATTTGGGAATCTACCTGACAAAACCAAAACAGGAACTATATGAATATAATTACAAAACATTTTTCACACAAATAAGGACAGATCTTAATAACTGGGGAAAAATCAATTGCTCATAGGAAGGCAGAGCTAATATAATAAAAATAATCTCATGCAAAAAAGACAAGAAAATGCTGTTGTAATAGAAGGGAAGGGGGGAGGGGAAAGGGAATGAGTGAACCTTACTCTAATGGAATTTGGCTCAAGGAGGGAATAAAATACATACTCAATTAGGTATCTTACCCTACCAGAAGGTAGAGGATAAGAGGTTAAGGGGAGGGATGATAGATGGAAGGGCAGATTGGGGGAGAGGCTATTAGGAAGGAAAATCTTTTGAAAAGGGACAGGGTCAAAGGAGAAAACTGAATACATGGGGGGGCAGTGGGATAGAATGGAGGGAAATATAGTTAGTCTTTCACAATATGACTATTAGGGAAGTGTTTTGCATAATGAAACATGCATCATATATATTGAATTGCTTGCCTTCTCAATGAAGGTGGGTGAGGAGGGAAGAAAGGAGAGAATTTGGAACTCAAAGTTTTTTTTTTTTCTTCCTTCCTTCCTTCCTTCCTTCCTTCCTTCCTTCCTTCCTTCCTCCCTCCCTCCCTCCCTCCCTCCCTCCCTTCTTTCTTTCTTTCTTTCTTTCTTTCTTTCTTTCTTTCTTTCTTTCTTTCTTTCTTTCTTTCTTTCTTTCTTTCTTTCTTTCATATTTTTAGTTTTCAGCATTGATTTTCACAAGAGTTTGAATTACAAATTTTCTCCCCATTTCAACCCTCCTCCCCACTCCAAGATGGCATATATTCTGGTTGCCCCATTCCCCAGTCAGCCTTCCCTTCTGTCACTCCACTCCCCCCACCCATTCCCTTTTGCCTTACTTACTTGTAGGGAAAAATAGATTTCAATGCCCCGTTGACTGTATATCTTATTTCCTAGTTGCATGCAAAAACTTTTTTTTCGAATATCTGCTTTTAAAACTTTGAGTTCCAAATTCTCTCCCCTCTTCCCTCCCTCCCACAAGAAGGCAAGCAATTCAACATCCACATGCACATCATTATGCAAAACCCTTCCACAATACTCATGTTGTGAAAGACTAACTATATTTTGCTCCTTCCTATCCTATCCCCCTTTCTTCAATTTTCTCCCTAGACCCTATCCCTTTTTGAAAGTGTTTGCTTTTGATTACCTCCTCCCCCTATCTGCCTTCCCTTCTGTCGTTCACCCATTTTTATCTCCTTCCTCATTCTTTCCTGTGGGTTAAGATCCCCAATTGGGTGTGTATGTTATTCCCTCCTCTGGTCAAATCCAATGAGAGCAAGAATCACTCATTCCCCCTCACCTGCCTCCTCTTCCCTCCCAAAAGAACTCCTTTTTCTTGCCACTTTTATGCAATATAATTTATCCCATTCTATCTCTACCTTTCTCTTTCTTTCAATATATACTTCTCTCATCTATTAATTTGATTTTTTTCTTAGATGTCATCCCTTCATATTCAACTCAACCTGTGCCCTCTGTCTATGTGTATATATATATATGTATATATATATATATATATATATATATATGTATGTATGTTCCCTTCAGCTACCCTAATACTGAGATCTCATGAATTATAAACATTATCTTTCCATGTAGGAATGTAAACCTAACAGTTCAACTTTAGTAAGTCCCTTACGATTTCTCTTTCTTGTTTATCTTTTTATGCTTCTTTTCATTCTTGTGTTTGAAAGTCAAATTTTCTATTCAGCTTTGGTATTTTCACTGATAAAGCTTGAAAGCCCTCTATTTTATTGAAAATCCATATTTTTCCTTGGAGCATGATACTCAGTTTTGCTGGGTAGGACATTCTTGGTTTCGATACTAGCTCCATTGACCTCTGGAATATCATACTCCAGGGCCTTAGATCCCTTAAGGTAAAAGCTGCTGGATCTTGTGTTGTCCTGATTGTGTTTGCACAATACTCAAATTATTTCTTTCTGTCTGCTTGCAGTATTTTCTCCTTGATCTGGGAGCGCTGGAATTTGGCAACAATGTACCGAGGAATCCTATTTTGGGGATAATTTTCAGGAGGCGATCAGTGGATTCTTTCAATTTCTGTTTTGCCCTGTGGCTCTAGAATATCAGGGCAGTTCTCCTTGGTGATTTCTTGAAAGATGATATCTAAGCTCTTTTTTTTTTGATCATGGCTTTCAGGTAGTCCAATACTTTTTAAATTATCTCTCCTGAATCTATTGTCCAGGTCAGTCGTTTTTCCAATGAGATATTTCACACTGTCTTCCATTTTTTCATTCCTTTGTTTCTGTTTTATAATATCTTGATTTCTCATCAATTCACTAGCTTCCACTTGCTCCAATTTTTAAGGTAGTATTTTTTTTTTAATTTTTAAGGTAGTATTTCCTTCAGTTGTCTTTTGGACATCCTTTTCCATTTGGCTAATTCTGCCTTTCAAGTCATTCTTTTCCTCATTGGCTTTTTGGAGATCTTTTGCCATTTGAGTTAGTCTATTTTTTAAGGTGTTGTTTTCTTCAGTATATTTGTCAGTATATTTTTGGGTCTCCTTTAGCAAGTCATTGACTTGTTTTTCATAGTTTTCTCGCATCCTCATTTCTCTTCCCAATTTTTCCTCTACTTCTCTAACTTGCTTTTCCAAATCCTTTTTG
>CM053622.1:573087540-573120890 GCA_028646595.1 Phalanger gymnotis
GGTTTTTGTTGTAGGTCTTTGACTTTGTTGATTTCTTCTGGCTGTATGTTTTGGTCTTCTTTGTCACCAAAGAAGGATTCCAGAGTCTGAGACTGAATCTGGGTGCATTTTTGCTGCCTGGCCATGTTCCCAGCCAACTCACTTGACCCTTGAGTTTTTCTTTGGGGTATGACTGCTTGCAGCCTAAAGAGTTCTATGTTCTAAGCCTGGGGGGATGTGCCATCTCTGCCACACCAGCACTCCTCCTTCCCCAAGAACCTCCAACCTGGACTGGACTTAGATCTTCAGCAGGCTCTGCACTCTTGCTCTGATCAGCCACTTAATTCCACCCACGAGGTGGTCCTGGGGCCAGAAGCAACTGCAGCTGTAGTTCTAAAGCTGCCCCACTTCTGCTTCCCCCCACAGCTTTGGCCAAACCACAAACTCTATCCCAGTCCCTAGCAACTTCGCCCACTAACCTACTCTGTTGTTCTTGGTGTTTGTGGGTTGAAAAGTCTGGTAACTGCCTCAGCTCACTGATTCAGGGCGCTAGGGCACGCTCTGCCCGGCTCCTGGTCTGGTCAGTCTGCACCGCCCATGCTGGGCTCTGCTCTGCTCAGCTCCACTCCCCTCTGCTCCCAGCTCAGTGAGGGATGGACATTAACCAGAGACCATCCAGGCTGTCCTGAGCTAGAGCCCTGCTTCCCTCTACTATTTTGTGGGTTCTGCAGTTCTAGAATTGGTTCAGAGCCATTTTTATAGGTTTTTGGAGGGACTTGGCAGGGAACTCATGCTAGTCCCTGCTTTCCAGCCACCAACTTGGCTCCACCCCCTCCCCACCTCGTGACTCAGATCTTAAGCAGGCTCTGCACTCCTGCTCTGATTCACAGCTAAATTCCTCCCACCAGGTGGGCCTGGGACCAGAAGCAACTGCAGTTGTAGTTCTGTAGCTGTACCAACTCTACTGCCCCTGGAGCAGTGGCTGAACCATGAACTCCTTTCACTCTTTCCCCGCAGTTTTTTTTTTTTTCCCCACTAACCTTCTCTGTTGTCTTTGGTGTTTGCGGGTTAAGGCATCTGGTAACTGTCACAGCTCACTGATTCAGAGTGCTAGGGCCTTCTCTGCCCAAATCCCAGGTCTGGTTGGTCCAGATGCAGCCCACGCTGGGCTCTGCTCCACTCTGCTTCCAGCTCCATGTGATAGACCTTACCCAGCAAACATCCAGGCTGCCCTGGGCTGGAGTCCTGCTTCCCTCTGCTATTTTGTGCGTTCTGCAGTTCTAGAATTTGTTCTGAGCCATTTTTATAGGTGTTTGGAGGGTCCTGGGGGAGAGCTTCGGGAAAGTCCCTGCTTCCCAGCTGCCATCTTGGCCAGAACTCAAAGTTTTAAAAATAAATATTAAAAATTGTTTTTACATGCAACTGGGAAGTAAGATATGCAGGCAATGAGGTAGAGAAATCTATCTTATCCTATGAAAAAAGTAAGGGGGAAGGGGATAAGAGTGGGGTGATAGAATGCCAGACTGGGGAAAGAGCTAATCAGAATGCATGACATCTTGGGGTGAGGGAGGGGAAAGATGTGTTTAACGTGAATGTATGTGTAGAGCCCATAGCACACTGCATGCTGTCTTGGAGAGGGAGGCAGGAGGGAGAGGGAGAAAATTTAAAACTTATAGAAGTGAGTTGAAAACTAAAATTAAATTAATAAACAAAAAAGAAATTTTATTAGATCTTGATTCAGTACTATTTCCTTTGTTGTCTTGTGTGAATCTGATGAAAAGCGGAATTGTCCTGACCAAATTAATCATTTTCCCTGAGAGTTAAGAGTTGTCAGAAGATTCTGACTTGGAACAAGTGAAATAGTGATTTAATGAATTCTTCCAAAATGTCAATGATACATGACACCATCTAGTGTCAAAGAAGAGGAAGCATGCCCAAGACTTGTCAACGGGGCTGAATATGTCCTCCAATGGCTATTCTGGGTAGACTTCACTGTGGGACAAGCCACACCCCCTCCCCAGTTATGGTTAGAAATACTTTTAAAATTGCAACTCTGTTATTCTTATTTTCTTGATAAAATTTACTTAAAGTTGGGATAGTTAGGAAGCAAGCACTATAAATATACAAACAAATAGAAAAATACGTAAGTAGATGTACACACCACACACATAGATGGCAGTCACTCCCAATAGGGTCTATGAATTGGGGGTCATTGAACATGCAACTAAAGGAAGGAGCTTCAATTTTTGAGATCTGTATATGTTTTCAAAGGTGAATTAGAATTAAAGTAGCAAAAAGTAAAATATATTATGTAGATATGTCTATGAAATAAAATGTGGTTGTGTATATGTTGATGATCTCTATATAAAGAACATATCATATTGATTATCTTTCCAAATTGTTGATGCAAGAATGTACAGAATGTGTAGCAGGGGAGAGTTAAAGAAATATGTGAGGAAATCCAGAATCTATATTACAGCTTCTCTTTAAGCTTAAACAGTAAAACACTGAAAGAAAAGGGCCTGAATGCTGCAGAACCATCTCATCTCACAAATCAGTACTGTTATTTGTATAGTAAAGTATGCTTTGGTAAATATTTAATAATTAGCTTGCAGGAAAAAATGTACACATGGGGCACTTTTAAGTTCAATTTTTGTTAATATTTTCTTCATCACTTTATCAAATGTAGGTAATCAATAAAACAATAAATGCAGTGCTGATCTGTAATGCTTTCCAATTAAAAAGGTATGAATTCTTACATTGAAAATTTAGCAATCAGTTGAGTCCTTAAGAACCAGCTCACCATTACAACTAGTACATAGCCCTATGTGTAGATGTCATTAACATCAGAGTTCATAACAGAACCATTACTCTTAAGTTGTCACCATTTGCCCCACACAATTTTTAAGAAGTTAAGAGTGTTTCATCAGTTTTACTAAAAATTTGAGGTTAAAATAATAGTATTATAAGATTTAACATTGTAAAGGGATATCTAGTCCAACAAATTCATTTTAAAAGTGAAAAAAAAAAACAGCTTCGGAGAGCTCAAGTAACTTATCCAATTTCTCACCACTAATGAGTGACAGAAAAGTCCAGATCTTTTGATTCCAAACACAAGTCCAGTCCTTATTCCACTACAGAATACAGAATACACAAGTCCAGTGCTTGTACTGGAGAAAACAGAGAAACATTAGAAGACGTAGACTTTGTGTTCCCTTCTAGGTGTAAATCTAAGATCCTGTTATCTAGAGCAGTAGTCTCCAAATTGTGGCCCATGTCCTGAACTCCAAGAATTACTTGATCAATCAACTGGAGGGTAAAATGATCAGATGAATTTTCCTTTCCCCATAATAAAAAATCATTGTTTTCATCTACAACACAAATACTACTACTCATATTCTCTCATACTGCTCACTCCACCTGCTCCCTCTGTGCTGTAAGTTTCCAGCTTTCCTCAGGAGTCACCATCAGCCTTTAGGATTGTTATAATTTAAGCACTATAATCCAAGTACAAGAGCAGCACTTCCAAAAATAAGTTTGAGTATATCCCTGTGCCATACCCACCCAGCCAGCTAACCCACTGTCCCTGAGAACATCTAATCATTCTATTGGGTGTTACTCAATGGGAAGACTCTTTGGTTCAGGAAACAACCAGTGAAATTCTTTCTTTTTTTCCTTTTGGATAGGACATTGTGAGACATAGGGTGAGCAAGTATGGATGGGTTATGACCTTCATTCCTGAACTTAACCTATTATCATTTTCCCCCTAAATCTTCCCGTATTAGAAATGTCATTATTACTGCCAAGGGCACCATCAAGCCTCCAGTCACACAAGTTATCAATATATACATTATGGTCCATACTTCATTCTCCTCATGACACTTGTCTAATTAACTGCCAATTGTTATGGTTTCTTCATGCACAATATCACAAGTCTCTCATTTCTATTAACATGGCCACCTTATTTCAGGCTCTTATTGTCTCTTGTTTAGACTATCAATATTCCCACAATTGATTTCACTGCTTTAATTCTTCCAATTCTAATTCATCCATTACACAGATGCCAAAATGTTTTTCCAAAAGTTTAGTTCTGACACTTCCTTATTTAATAAACACTAGTCAATCTCTCTCTCCATGTATATATGTATATATATATGCATATGTAATATATATATACATATATAGTGTATGTGTATACATATACATGATATTGGTATAGATAGATATTTATATATCTTTGTATCTATTTGCTCAAATATCAAAAATTTAATCTTTATCTCATTCTTTCCTAGTTTATGTTAGCAATTTGTAATTGTATAAAATTTACTTTAAAAGTATTGTAGGATGAAAGTGTGTTCAAGATTTTTTTTTTAAAAAAACAGTTATAGTATTAGCCTAGAGTGAAATTAATTTGCCCTTTTTCCCCTGTGTAACTACAGGGGAGTAATTTATTTAAGTAAAACATGGGGGTGATGAAATGCTGTCACCAGATCATCATGAATTGCTGTTGTTAGATACAGACACTATATAATATTCTCTATGAATTAATTTTTAGACAGAAAACTGCATAAATAAATGATAGATGGAAGTTGCTTGGTATACATATAACTCCAGCTGCCCTGTTTTGTTTTGTTGTTGTTGTTGTTATTTGGGGGGGGAATAAAATATACTAGATTGAAATTCTGTCTTATACTTTCTACTTGTGTGACTTAAGGTAAGTCATAGCTGCTCTGGCCTCAGTCTCAATGTTTGTAAAATGAGGGGGTTGGTTCAAATGGCTTCTGACATACTTTCTTCTAGACTAGATCTATGATCCAAGCTTCGAAAGTTAAATATTCTTTTTTTTCTAAGCAAATCAAAAAAGGAATCCTTATATTGATCACAACAATAGTAATAATAGTAGGTCAAAACTACAAAGTCATTTAAGGTTTATAAAGCATTAGCCTTACAGCCTTTGAAGTAAATAATGTAAATATTATTTCCATTGTGCACTTGAGGAAACTGAGGCTTTGACAAGATAAATGAGTTGGCTGTGCTCATATACTTAGCAAATATGTGAAATAGCAATCACATTCCTCTTTTGGAGGAATTTGGAGGAATTTGTTGTAAATTTGAGTATGTTTTTACTATGTAACATTGATTCGTAACCCCCAAAATGTGGCAATTTATGAAAGCATCTGAGAAAGTGTGATATTTCACATATATATTTTTCATATATAAACTCTTAAAAAAATAAGTACTTACTTTCTTTATTAATAGAATGAATGCATTGATATTTACAAAATAACTACATTAAATTCCTCTCCAAGTACAGAACCAGGGTATTATAAATGAACAAATGGTGTATTCAAGGAAATATATTAAAAATACCTTGAAATAAGCAATTCTCAGTCCTTCATGTATGGTGTAATGAGTGTAAATAGGACATGAAAACAGAGCGATGACAAAAGGGAAATGAATTTCCAATGTTTAATCCCCTCACCCACAGATGGATTGGTGCCTGTTGTGCCCCAGAGAAGCAGCTGCAGAATGAGTAAATCACACATAACTTATCATCACCGGAACTGTCAGTGCCTCTTTGGCAGAAAACAACATATAGTTAACACGTATTTAATACTAAACTAAAAATACTTTGTGTTGTGGTGTGTTCCAGATTAACTTTGCTTCCTCATGCAAGTATATTTCAATATGTTTGTGCACAGACAATAAGTCTCTGGAATTTCAAGGAAAAAATACTTTAAACTAGTATTTCTCCTATTTGAAACCTGGTACTTGCTTTTTTAATTTTTGAACTGAGAAAATTGGAAAGACAGCAGAGATGAATCCAGGATCTCTTTTCATGTCTTTTTTGTATCCCTACAACTTAGCACAGAGTCTGGCACACAGTAGGTGCCTAGATAAGTGCATCTTGATTGACTGATCATCCACTGTTGGAAAATTGGGGACAAAGGTGAAGAGAAAGGAAGGAAATGCATAGTTGACATAGTGGTGTGTTAAGGAATGGTGGTGTATTTTTGTGTTAATTAATGTCAAAGAAAATGCTATTTTAAGATGAACAAAAGCATTGGTAACATGCTAGAGAGCAGTTTAAAACAAAATAGTTTTGAAATCAAATTACTCTAAGATCCTTTTGGCAAACACAGATGAATTGCCTTCTACTCCATATTGAAAAGTATTACACAATTTTCCAGTATGTTTGTAAAATCAGCACTATAAACCACTCTAGGCAGCAGAGATGGAGTATGGGGTGGGGTTTGGAGGTTTATCAAAGCAATTTGCTAGAGTAAGGAGAATTAGGAACTTTCCCAACCTAAAAGGTCTTCCTTTCTCTAACTGGTGAAGATCAACTGGCATGATATGGTACATGACATCGAGGTCCTTTTTTTTGAGCTGCACTGCTGAACATTCAAACTCTACTACAGAAATCACAACTCTAATGGACTAGCCATGTTGTTTAAATGCAAAAGTAACTTTGCCTTAAAAGCTATGTTTTGGAGAAATCACACAAAGCAAGCACTAACAAGGAGGTCAGAAGAAGCAATACGAGGACACTCATAAGGTCTCTCTGAAAAACTTTGGAACAGATTGTGAGACATGGAAGACACTGGCACAGTACCACCTAGCACAATATGCCCACATTAAAGAAGGGACTTTGTTGTATGAGTTAAGCAGAATTTCAGTAGCTCAAAACAAATACGAGATACGCAAATTTAGAAACATCTCCACTCTGTCAGCCTGACATGTGGTAGAGCCTTTTGAGCTTGTATGGGTCTGATTTGCCATGGTGGGACACACTCTACCTTGACTACAACACAGTGATCTCATTTTGGGCCTCTTTGAGAATGAAAGACAACATCATCCAATGACCAAGGATGATACAAACAAAATCAATTGATCAATGAGAATTTGTTCAGTACCTATTATATGGTGGACACAGTAGAGATCCGAAAGGAGTACCATTTCACAAAACACTCTGGCCACATTCACTTCATTTCCAACTTTACTTCTTAGCCTCTGGACTTATCATCTTGTTATTAAGTTTTCTACCTTCCTTTCCAGATATACTTTATGGACCCCCATTAGAATTTAAGATACCTGATGGTAGGGACTGCATTTTTCTTTGTTTGCAACAATGCCTGGAATATAGTAAATACTTAATAAGTCCTTTTTTCCTTCTTCCCTTCCTCCTTTTCCTTCTTATCCTTCCATTCTTCCTTTCATCTATCATCTCTCTTTATGCTTGTCTATCATTTACCTATGATCTATCTAAACTATCACCTACCCATAAAGAGTTTACATTAAATCAGGGAGACAAGAAAAATTATGTACAACAAAAACACAAGGCAGGTAGATGCACTAGCAGTTGCTGAAAAACAAAATTTGAAGTCAGTACTTACAGTACAGAATCATAACACCAGAGAGGTTAGTATTAAGTGTCAATTAAAGAACAGACAGATTAGGAAGGGACCTTGCAGGTCAATAGCTAGGTGGTATACTAGATACATTGTTGGATTTAGAAATAAGAGTTCAAATCCTATATAGGACACTTACTAGATGGGTCACCCTGAGCAAGTCAGTTAATTTCTCTGTCAGCCTTAGTTTCATCATCTTTAAAAAGAAGGATAATAAAATTTTACCTAAATTAATTTATTTGTTCAGTGCCATACCCATTGAACTACCAGAAATAATTTTAGAGCTGGATAAAATAATAACAAAATTCATTTAGATGAACAAAAAGTCCAGAATATCAAGGGAATCAATGAAAAGAAATGCTAGGGAAGGTGGCCTAGCCAAACCAGATATTAAACTGTACTGTAAAGCAGCAGTCATCAAAACTACGTGGTACTATCTAAGAAACAGAGTGGTTGATCAGTAGAATAAGTTAGGTAGACAAGATGCAGTAGTCAATGAATATAGCAATCTACTCTTTGATAAATCCAAAGAATCCAGCCTCTGGGCTAAGAATTCACTATGTCACAAAAACTGCTGGGAAAATTGGGAAATGGTATGGCAGAAACTGGGCATAGACCAATATCTTACACCATATACCAAAATAAAGTCAAAATGGGTTCATAATTTAAGAATAAAGGCTGATACTACAAGCAATTTAGGAGAGCAAAAAATAGTTTTCCTGTCAGATTTATGGGAAAGGGAAGAAGTCATGACCTAACAATAGAGAGAGAGCATTACAAAATGGATAATTCTGATTATGTTGAATTGAAAAGTTTTTGAATAAACAAAGCCAATGCCACAAAGATTAGGAGGGAAGCAGAAAATTGGGAGAAAATCTTTACAACCAGTGTATCTGATAAAAACCTCATATCTAAAATATACAGGGAACTGAGCCAAATTTATAGGAATATAAGTCATTCCTCAATTGAGAAATGGTCAAAGGATATGAAATAGGCAGTTTTCAGAGTAAGTAATTAAACATATCTTTAGTTATATGAAAAATGCTCTAAATAACTATTGATTAGAGAAATGCAAATCAAAACAACTCTTAGGTACCACATCTCTCCTGTCAGATTGACTAATATGACAAAACAGGAAAATGATAAATCCTGGAGAGGATGTGGGAAAATTGGAACATTGTTACATTGTTGGTGACTTGTGAACTGATCTAGCCATTCTGGAGAGCAATTTGGAACTATACCCAAAGGGCCATAAGAATATGCATACCCTTTGACCCAGCAATACCACTTCTAGGGCTATATCCCAAAGAGATCATACAAGTGGAAAAGGAACCCGTATGTACAAAAACATTTATAGAAACTCTTCTTGTGGTGGCAAAGAATTGGAAATCAAAAAGAAGCCCTTCAATAAGGAATGGCTAAACAAATTGTAGTATATGAATGTAATGGAATACTATTGTGCTATAAGAAATGAAGAGCAGACAGACTTCATCATAACCTGGAATGCCTTAAATGAATTGTTCCTGAGTTAGGGGAGCAGAACCAGGAGATCATTATACACAATTACAGACACATGCTATGTGTAAGGCCTAACTGTGATAATCTTGATTCCTCTCATCACTGTAAGGTTCAAAGTTCCAAAAGACTCGTGATGGAAAAAGCTATGCACATTCAGAGAAAGAATTATGGAATCTGAATGCAGATTGAGACAAATTTTTGTTCTCTCTATTTCCTTCTTTTTTGGTTTTGTTTCTCCTTTCTTATGATTCCTTCCATTGGTTATAATTCTTCATTACAACTGGACTATTATGTAAATAAGTTCAATATGAAGATATTTGTAGGACCTACATTGGATTACATGCTGTCTTGGGGGTTTCGAGGGAGGAGTGGAAGGGAGAGAAAATTTGGAACCCCAAAATTGTGGAACTGAGTGTTGTAAACTAAAAATAAAAAAAATAAATTTATAAAAAGGAGGATAATAATAGCATCTATTGCTTAGGGTTAATTTGAGTATCAAAGGAAATGAAAAAGTTAAATTATTTTGCAAAACATATCACTAAGATGCCCAAAGGCTGATAAAACTGTGTATATCCTTTGACCCATCAATACCACTACTAGTCTGTATCCCAAAGAGATGGGAAGAAAGAGAAAGGGGCCTTTATGTACAAAAATATTTATAGTAGCCCTTTTTGTGCAAATTGGAAATGTTGGAAATTGAGAGGAATTCCATCAGTTGGGGAAAGCCTGAAGAAGATGTGGTATATGATTGTAATGGACTACTATTATGTTACAAGAAATGATAACCAGGATGATTTCTAAAAAAAAAAAAAACCTAGAAAGACTTATTTGAACTGATGCAAAGTGAAGTGAGCAGAAGTAGAATATCGTACACAGTTAACAGCAATATCATGTGAAGATTAAGTGTGACTAAACACTTGTGACTAAACTATTTTCAACAATATAATGATCAAAGATAATTACAAATGACTTATAAAGACTTGTAATGACAAAAAGTAGTTGAAGTTTGAATAAAGATGAAAGCATATTATTTTTATTTTTTATGTTTTTTTCTTTCACAATATGATTAAAATGGAAATGTTTTGCATGATTCTACATGAATAACCTATATCAAATCATTTGTCATCTGGAGGGGCAGGGAAGAAGGAAAGTTGGGACCAAATATTTAAAAAAGAATGTTAAAATATTTTACATGCAACTGGAGGAGAAAACATAATATTATTTTAAAAAATTAAAAAGTATACCACAGTACAAATATTAGCTATTATCACCTACTCCAATATTTAAACTATTGAAGGAATACCTTCAAGGGAAACTAGAAAGACAAGAAACAAACATCTCTGGGAAGCTTTAGAAAGTAATTTCTCCTCCTATGACATCCATGTTTACCATCATTTTTTCTTAGGCCTGGAAAAGAATTATCTTACCATTTGAGGGAATTATGAAAATTTTTCAAATTTATTTCACTAAAATTATGTGACAAAATAAGTTTCTCAGAGGTGTTAAGTAATAAAATATGGGGCCTACATAAAAGTTGGCTGTTCTACTGATTAATCTCAGAAATAATCTACCTAAGCCCTGCTTATTGCTCTTCAGAATTTCTCACCTTTAGTTTAAAGATAATCCAATGTTCTATGGTATTGATCACATCCACTCCTAGACATCACATTACTTTTAGAATTGAATCTAACATTTTCTACTAGTTGTCTCTTATGCATGGTTATTTCTATTCTGTTTACCAACAACAAAAGAATGACATCCTGTCTGAAAACAATGATATAAATGTGTGAGTATACTGTATCTATAGAAGGGACACCATTATCAAAAAATACAATAACAAAAAAAAGGAAAAAGAAAGAAGCAGTAATTTTACAGAACATCAATTGTCAGTCACACCTACTTCCTGACAAATGGTTTAAGTAAATACTGAAATCTTGGAAGGAATCCAGGAGTTTAAAAATCAATAACAGAAAAATGGAAAGCCTGACCATATAGAACATGGGGCTTAAACAGCAAAGCTAACTTTCAAGAAGTTTAATGATGTAAAGTGCCTAGCAACAATCATTTTACTACAAAAGTTAGTCAAAAAATGAGAGATTAAATAAGTTAGTAGGGATGAGTAGTAAATAATGTAATAGTCACTACCAAAGAGGTGACAAACAAAATATCAGGAAAAAATTTAATCAATAAACAAATCATCTGGGTATACTGATGAAAGATCCAAGGTTAACAATATTCAACCTATGTACAAACTTCCAGGGGAAACTGATGAATTATTTTAGCATGTCCATAAGCATACGTTCTTTTACTGTAGTAACGATATTCAGTAAATTCAAGGTATTCAAACCAATTTCCAATTATTTAGATGAAAGCCCTGAGATAAGTTCATAATGAACCTATGGGATTCCCAACCTATGGTACTCCTTCTTCACATATCAGAATATTTAAAGCAATTTTATTGTTATTTTTGTTTCCCTATTCAGATTGCAATGTAGGTCTTGCCTTCTGTCCAGAGTAGAGGGAGTGAAGGATGAGTTTTCTTTCTTAAACATTTAGTTTAGAAAGGGATGTGGTGATGACTAAGAGCCATTATGGCTTAATTCAGAACTAACCATATCAGAGAAATCTCTTTTCTTAGAGGAAGCTAGGCGCTATAGTTGATGAAGTGCTGGGCCTGGAGTGAAGAGGACCTGAGTTCAAATAATTCCAGCTTATTATTAATTTTTAAGATGCAGATTATTAATAATCTATGCTTATTAGATGCATGTCCCTAGACAAGTCAAATGACTTCTATTACTTCTGGGTGTTTTTGTTATTGTTGTAAAATAGTATTTTAATTTTTTTCTCAATTACACATAAAAATTTTTTTTTTAACATTTTTTACTGTGTGCCAAATTCCCTCCTTTTTCTCCGTCCTCCCCACGATATGATAAATGGTAAATTTATGGTAAAATGATAAATATTGGAGGAGATGTGTTACCCTAAGAATGTGCATACCCTTTGACCCAGCAATACCACTTCTAGGGCTATATCCCAAAGAGATCATACAAGTGGAAAAGGAACCCGTGTGTACAAAAACATTTATAGAAAGTCTTCTTGTCATGGCAAAGAATTGGAAATCAAGAAGAAGCCCTTCAATAGGGAAGGACTAAATTGTTCTCTCTCTTTATTTCCTTCTTTTTTGGTTTTGGATTCCTTCTAAGATTTCAGTATTTACTTAAACCATTTGTCAGGAAGTAGCTGTGACTGACAATTGATGTTCTGTAAAATTACTGCTTCTTTTTTTTTCCTTTTTTTGTTGTTGTGTTTTTTGATAATGGTGTCCCTTCTATAGATACAGTATACTCACACATTTATATCATTGTTTTTAGATAGGATGTCATTCTTTTATTGTTGGTAAACAGAATAGAAATAACCATGCATAAGAGACAACTAGTAGAAAATGTTAGATTCAATTCTAAAAGTAATGTGATGTCTAGGAGTGGATGTGATCAATACCATAGAACATTGGATTATCTTTAAACTAAAGGTGAGAAATTCTGAAGAGCAATAGCAGGGCTTAGGTAGAATATTTTTGAGATTAATCAGTGGAACAGCCAATTTTTATGTAGGCCCCATATTTTATTACTTAACACCTCTGAGTGTTAAGTAAAATGGTAAAAAAAATTGATACGCATTAAATATGTGTAATCAAGCAAAACACATTTGCTTAACAGTCATGTTGTAAAAGAAAAGACAAAGAACAACAAAAAGAAAAACCATGAAAAATTAAGCAAAATGGTATGTTTTGATCTGCATTCATATTCCATCAGTTCTTTCTTTGGAGATGGAGACCATTTTTCACCATCAGTCCTTTGGAATTGTATTAGATTAGTGTATTGTTGAGAATATCTAAGTCATTCACAGTTGAACATCATATGATATTGCTATTACTGTGTGTAATGTTCTCTTGGTTCTGCTCACTTCACTTTGCATCAATTCACACAAGTCTTTCAAGGTTGTTTTTTTTTCTAAAATCAATCTGCTTATCATTTCTTCTAAAAATAGTATTCTATCAAAACCATATACCACAACTTGTTTAGCCAAACTGATGGGCATCCTCTCAATTTCTAATTCTTTCCCACCACAAAGAGATGGTATAAATATTTTTGTCCCTATAGGTCCTTCTCATTTTTTATTATCCCTTTGGGATACAGACCTGGCAGCAGTATTGTTGAATCAAAGTATATGCATAGTTTGATAGCCCTTTGGGCATAGTTTCAAATTGCTCTCCAGAATAGAGAGCAGAATTTTGAACTAGTTCAAAACTCCACTAATATTTCATTCATATCCAAAATTTTCCTACATCTCCTCCAATATTTATCATTTTCCTTTTCAGATGTATTAGCTGATCTGATAGGTATGAGTTGTAGTGATAAAGAGATTTTTATACGAATATACATAGCTTGATATCTTAATCTGAAAACTACCTGTTATAATGCCTTGACTATTTATAAATTGTGGAATAATTTGTATTCTTATAAATTTAAATTAGTTGCCTATATATTTGAGAAGTGAGGACTTTGTCAGAGACAGCTAATCAATTTTTCCCTCATCTTTCTGCTTTCCTTCTGATCATGGTTGCATTGGCTTTGTTTGGCAAAACCATTCAATTTAATATATTCAAAATCATCAATTCATATGTTAAAATGCTATTATATATATAAAGCTTTCTTATTTGGTCATAAATTCTACCTTTATCCATCGATCTGAGAGGTCACTTATTTCATGCTTCCTTAATATGTTTATGGTATCATCCTTTATGTCTAAATCATGCACCTATTTTGAACTTATCTTATTATACAGTGTCAGATGTTGGTCTATACTAGTTTCTGCCATGCTGTTTTCCTGGTATCCTATCAGTTTTTGTCAAATAGTGGGTTCTTGTTTTGAAAGTTTTAATTTTAGGGTTTATCAAACACTAGATTAGTATGGTCATTTACCACTATTTATTGTGTACCTAATATATTCCAATGATTCATCACTATTTCTTAGCCACTACCAGACTGTTTTGATGATTACTCCTTTATAATACAGGCTGAGATCTGGTACAGCTAGTTCATTTCCTTTCCTATTTTTTCTACTAATCCCTTTAGTATTCTTGAGGTTATCTTCTTTCAGATGGATTTTGTTATTATTTTTTCTAGCACTATTTTTTTGGTAGTTTGGTTGGTATGTCACTGAAAAAGTAAATTAATTTAGGTAGAATTGTCATTTTTACTATATTGGCTACCCATAAGCAATTGACATTTTTCCAGCTGTTTAGATCTGATTTTATTTGTGTGATAAGTGTTTTGAAACTCTGTTCATACAGTTCCTGAGTTTGTTCTGGTAACTATATTCATGAGAATTTCACATTGCCAATAGCTGTTTTAAATGGAAATTCTATTTCTATCTCTTGCTGATGGACTTTATAGTAATATATGGAAATATTGATGATTTATGTAGGCATATTTTATATCCTCCAAATTTCTAAAGTTAATTATTTCAATTAGTTTTTCATTTGATCCTTTAGGATTCTCTAATACACCATCATATCATCAGCAAAGAGGGATAATTTTGTTTCCTCATTGCCCATTCTATTTTTTAAATTTCTTTCTCTTCTCTTATTTCTATAACAAATTAATTTAATATTGAATAAGTATGGTGATAATACACATACTTGATTCACATCTGGTCTTATTGGGGAGGTTTCTAGTTATCCCCATTAAAGATAATGCTTGCTAATGTTTTAGATATGCATTACTTAACATTTTAAGAAAGGCTTATTCCTGTGCCTTCTACTGTTTTTTTTTTTTTAAATTGGAATGAGGATTGTATTGTAATGTATATAATGTACCAAATTCTTTTTTCTGCATCTATTGAGGGAATTATATGATTTCTCTTGGTTTTGTTATTCATGTGGTCAATTATACTGATAGTTTATATTGAATACTGAACCACCCCTGCATTCTGGGTATTAATTCCATCCGTTCATACTGTATAATCTTTGTGATATATTGCTGTAGTTTCTTTGCTAGTATTCTATTTAACATTTTTACATTAATATTCATTAAAGAAATTGGTCCATAGTATTATTTCCCTATATTTGCTTTTCTTGGTTTATGTATCAGCACCATTTTTTGTCATAAACAGTATTTGGTAGAATGCCGTATCTGCCTATTTTCCCAAATAGTTTACAGAGTATTGGACTTATTTGTTCTTTTAGCACTTGGTAGAAATCACTTGTGAATCCATTTTGTACTAGTGATTTTTCCTAGGGAGTTCATTGATGGCTTTTAAAATTTCTTTTTCTAATGTACAGTTTTATACACACACACATTCTTTTTTCTCCTTAGTTAATCTGGGGAACTTATGTTTTTTGTAAATGTTCATCCATTTTATTTAGATATATATAATTATATATATAATTAAATATATATAATTAGACATATAATATAGGCATATAATTAGGCAAAATAGCTCATAATAATTGCCTTAATTTCATCTTCATTGGTGTTCAATTCATTTTTTTTTAATATTTTTGATACTGGTAGTTTGATTTCCTTCTTTTTTTAATTGAATTAACCAATGGTTTATCTATTTTATTGGTTTTTCCTCACAAATAGAGCTCGTACTTTTGTTTAGTAGTTCAACAGACTTCTCATTTTCAATTTTATCAATATTTCCTTGATTTTCAGGATGCCTCTTTTGGTGTTAGTTGGGGATTAAGTTAAATTAAAATTTAAAAAAAAAGCTTGTTTTCCTTTTTCACTACATACCATATTTATTAATATTTTCTTTCTCTGTTTTCTTTACATAATCCTTTAGAGGTATATATTTTCCTCTAAGTACTGTTTTGGCTGCATCCCATAAATTTTGGCATGTTGACTCTTTGTTTTCATTATCTTCAATGAAATAACTTATTTCTATGATTTGTTCTTTGGCCTACTCAATATTTATGATTATCTTTTTAGTTACTAGTTAATTTTAATCTATGTTTCTATGGTATTTATTGAATATACCATTGTTTTATAAGAATCTGAAAGGGATGGATTTAATTTTTCTACATTTGATTTTGAGGATTTTATGACTTAGTACATGGTCAATTTTTATGTAGGTATCATGTAGTACTTAGAATAAAAAGTATTTTCATTTCTATTCCCATTCAAATTTCTCCAGAGATCTATCATATCTGAGCATGCCTTCAATAATATGTATGTGTCTTTATTTAAAACTATTTATGCATAAGCAACTACGTGACTAAAGTTTAATGTTAATGTTTCTCATGCTTCTTGTGAGCCTCCTGTAATTTCTCATGTAGTTTGATTCTTCTAATAAATGTAAAGATACTGCTTCTTGGGCTTTGTATTTTCCTCACTAATCACGGGAGAGCCAGAAAAACTTAGGTTCAATCACTTCCTGCTGATACATACTGGCAGTATGACCATGTTCAAATCACTTCATCTCTCAGTTCCAGAGGAAAATGTCAAAAACTATGAGATAGAGGAGTTCCCAATATGAATCACAGTAGAGAGTTTCCATATAAGGACATCCCTCCTATATGAGAGATGTCAAAACCAAGACCCCCAAAAACAAGAGGGTGAAAAACACCCCATTTGCTGCCTAAATTAAAATTAGAGAATTTTTAACATAATAAATAAAACGATATGAAGCAAGCAGAGATCTCTTACCATTGGTTTTAAAAATCATTCCCAAACACCAATGGAATAACAAATTCAAAAAAAAAAATAAAATCAAACTCTTATTGTCACCTTCTTCATTGAAATACTCAAGTAGTATGAACACTAGTAGTGAAATATAGTAGAAGGAACACAGATCCTGAAATCAGAAGGACTGTAATTAGTATCCAACCTCTGGCATGTAAAACTTCTAAGACCTTGAACAACTACTATAATTTCCCTGGACCTTAATTTCTTTTTTTTTTTTTCTGTAAAATTAGAAGTTTGTATTAGATGGCTTCTGATACACCTTCCAGGTATTCTGAACAATACGATTATAAACAAAAATTCCAAAGGACTCTCAATGAAAAACCTTATCTACCTCCAGAGACAGAACTGCTAAACTCTGAGTGCAGACTGAAACTTTTTCAATTCCTTTATTTTTTTTTAACGTGGATAACATAATTTTTTTCATGACTGCATATATAATGAGGATAAGATTATGTGCCTGCTCAATGGTTGGGGGAGGGATTAAGGAGGGGAAGAGGATGTGGAAATAAATGCAGAAAAATTAATCTTTAACATTTGATTATGTTTTAAAAATCTTTTAAAAAATCTTTAAAACTCAATTTAAGATACTACATAGGGAGCTAAGATGGCAGAGAAAAGCCAGGAAGTTGCTTGAGCTCTCCATAATTTCCCTTGTAAAAAATGTTAAATCAACCCTCTAAATGGATTCTGGAGTGACAGAACCCACAAAAAGATAAAGTGAAACAATTTTCCAGAGTAAGATAACTTAGAAGGACTTCAGGAAAGGTCTGTATCAATTGGATAATAGTGAAGCACAGACCAGCACAGGTAGGGTCCAGGCAAGCCAGCAGGAGGCTCTTGGGAACAGCAAAGGTCAGAAACCAAGGGTCCTCAGTCCTGGCTAAGCAGGCAAGTGGCATAGAAAGCCAGCTATGAGGCCCCCAGGCCCAGGGAGAAGGAAAACTGACAGGCCCAGAACCCTGCACACAATAGATATGGCAAGGTCAATCTATCCCACTGCAATGGCTAAGGCCCAGCACATGAATTCCCAGCCCCAAAAGCCAGTGACCAGATTTCTGACTCCCAGTACAGGAATTTTGGGACAGTACTAACTCTACCCCAGAGGAAAAGCTCAACTGTAATGGTGGAGTGAAAACAGGAATTTGCTTGAGTTCTCCCCCAAATATGTCCAAACACCTGTAAAATATGACTAAACAAATTCTAGAGCTATAGAACCGATAAAATGACACAGTGAAACAGGTCTCCAGCCCAAGACAGCCAGGATAGTCACTGGGAAGGGTCCATCACACTGTACTGGGAGCAGAGCACAGCCCAGCATGGGACAGACCAGGGGGGAGCAGATGGGGTGGGGCAGTCCTCAGGGCCCTGAATCACTGAACTGGGGCAGTTTCCAGACATCTCAACCCACAAATGCCAAAAAAACCAGAACAGATCAGTGAGAAAAATATTGGACCTCGGTGAGAGAAGGGTGTGGTCTGGCCCCAGCCCTAGGGGTAGTGAAGGTGGCTGAAGGGGCAGCAGCAGCAGCAGCAGCAGCAGCTACTTATGCAGCTCCAGGCCCATAGATGGTGGGAGGAATCAAGTGGCTGATCAGAGCAGGAGTGCAGGGATCTCTTTGCTGGCATTGAGGCAGGATTCTCTTGCTTTGCCTTCCTTGGATCTGGGACACAGTCCTGGTTGGCGGTCCTTGGGGAAAGAGGAGTGCTGGTGTGGCAGAGCTTATGGTGGCTGTGGAGAGGGAGTCCTCCTGGTAGTTATATGGCAGAAAAGAGTGCTTGAGATCACTCACAAACCAGAGCAGAGTTTAGGAGAGGAGCAAACACCTCTCATTGGATCATATGCCTCAGAAGAACTAAAAAATTACAGGTGCCTACGGGAACCTCAGAAAACAGTAGCAGAAAACCTCTGAAGCATGGAACAGAGCACTCTACACTCTGGAAGCAGAGTCAGGCCTTGACAAAGAGCTCAAAAGTCACAGAATTGTCTGGTAAAATGAGCAGACAGTTTAAAAAATCACACACTATAGAATCTTATTTTGGTGCAAAAGAAGATCAAAACATACACCCAGAAGAAATCAACAAAGTCAAAGAGGCTACACCAAAAGCCTCCAAGAAAAAAATGAATTGGTCTCAGGTCATGGAAGAGCTCAAAAAGGATTTGGAAAAGCAAGTAAGAGAAGTAGAGGAAAAATTGGGAAGAGAAATAAGAGTTATGGAAGACAATCATGAAAAAGCATTCAGCTTATTAAAGGAGACACAAAAAAATACTTAAGAAAATAACAACACCTTAAAAAATAGATTAACCCAAATCGCAAAAGAGGTCCAAAAAGTCAATAAGGAGAAGAATGCCTTAAAAGGCAAAATTAGCCAAATGGAAATGGAGCTCCAAAAGACCACTAAAGAAAATATCTGCCTTAAAAATTAGAATGGAGCAAGTGGAAGCTAGTGACTTTATGAGAAATAATATATATAAATATATGTATGTATATATATATATGTATATGTATGTATATATATAAAAAACAGAACCAAAAGAATGAAAAAAAATGAAGACAATGTGAAATATCTCATTGGAAAAACCACTGACCTGGAGAATAGATCCAGGAGAGATCATTTAAAAATTATTGGACTACCTGAAAACCATGATCAAAAAAGAGCCTAGAAATCATCTTTCAAGAATTTATCAAGGAAAACTGCCCAGATATTCTAAAACCAGAGGGTAAAATAGAAATCAAAAGAATCCACTTCTTTAAAAAGATCCCAAAATGAAAACTCCTAAGAACATTATGGCCAAATTCCAGAGTTACCAGGTCAAGGAGAAAATACTGCAAGCAGCCAGAAAGGAACAATTCGAGGACTGTGGAAATACAATCAGGATAACACAAGATCTAGGAGCTTCTACATTAAAGGATCGAAAGGCTTGGAACATGCTATTCTGGAGATTAAGGGAGCTGGGATTAAAACCAAGAATCAGCTACCCAGAAAAACTGAGTATTATATTTCAGGACAAAAATAATGATTTTTCAAAGAAATAGAAGACTTTCAAACGTTCTTGATGAAAATACCAGAGCTGAATAGTAAATTTAAATTTTAAATACAAGAATGAAGAGAAGCATGAAAAAGTTAAGGGGAAAGAATTCATAAGGGACTTATTAAACTTGGACTGTTTACATTTCTACATGGAAAGATTATATTTGTAACTCATGATACCTTCCTCAGTATTAGGGGAGTTGAAGGGAATACACACACACACACACACACACACACACACACACACACACACATGCTACAAAATGTACATAAAACAGAAGAAAATAAAAGCCCTGCCCATAGAAAGCTACTATGGCCACAGGGAAGATCAAAACATGAACTAAGAAGAAGACAACAATGTCGAAATCTTTAAATTCAAAGCCTCAGAGGGGAATGTAAATGGGTCTGAATACCAAGAAGTCTTCTTGGAAGAATCCAAAAAGGATTTTAAAAGTCAAATAATGGAGGAAGAAAAAACGGGAAAATAAATGAGAGTTATGTAAAAGACAGTTAATGGCTTGGAAAAGGAAGGACAAAATAGACTAAATCAAACAATTTCTTAAAAAACATAATTGGTCAAATGGAAGACAAAATATCTGCTGAAGAATATAACTCCATAAAAAGTATAATCAATCAAATGGAAAATGAGGTAAAAAAAAAAAGCTCATTGAAGAAAATAATTCCTTAAAAATAGAAGTGAGCAAGTTGAAGCTAATAACTCTATGAGAAATCAAGAATCAGTCAAACAAAATCAAAAGAATGAAAAAAATAGAATAAAATATAAAATACTTCATTAGAAAAATAACCTGGAAAATAGATCCAGAAGAATCATTTTAAGATTTATTGGACTACCTGAAAATCATAATCAAAAAGGAGCCTGGATAGTGTTTTTCAATAAATTTTCAAGGAAAACTGCCCTGATATCCTAGAAACAGAGGGCAAAATAGTCATTGAAAAAATCTACCAATCACCTCTTGAAAGATATCATAGAATGAAAACTCCAAGTTACATTGTAGCCAACTTCCAGAATTATGAGGTCAAGAAGAAAGCTCTGCAACCAGCCAGAAGGAAACAAGCCAAATATCAAGAAGCCCACAGTCAGAATTACAAAGGATTTAGCAGCTTCTGCAGTGAAGGATCAGCAGACTTGGGGTATGATATTCTGGAAGGGAAAGGAGCTTGGATTTTAACAAAGAATCAACTTCCCAGCAAAATTGAGTTTACTCTTTCAAGGGAAAAAATGGACATTCAATGACATAGGGAACTTTCAAAGTTGCCTGATAAAAAAGGCCAGAGCTGAACGGAAAATTTAATCTTCAAATACAGGACTCAAGAGAAACATAAAAAAGTAAACAGGAAAGAAACAAATATGGTATTCAATAAGTTTAAACTACTTATATCTCTGTATGGGAAGATGATTCTTACGACTAAAGAACTGTATTAGAAGTTAGAAGAGTACACATAGACAGAGGGTGTGAATATAAGTTGACTTTGATGTGATGATATATAAAAAAATTAACAGGTGAGAAAGGATTGCACTGGGAAAAGAAGAAAGTGGGATAGAATAGGGCAAATTACATCAAAAGAAGATGCATAAAAAAACTGTTACAGTAGAGGGAAAGAAGGGAGGGGGTATGTATTGTTTGAACCTTACTCTCAGTGGATATGACTCAAAAGGGAATAATACATTCAGTTTTGTAGAGAAATTTATCTTACCCTATAGGGAAATAGGAAGGGAAAGAAAGGAGTAGGAAAGAAAAGGGGGAGGGTTGATAGAAGGGAGGGCAGATTGAGGGAGGTGGTGGTCAGAATCAAAACACTGGTGAAGAAGAACGGGATGAAAGTAAAGAGAAAAATATAAAAAAAGGGAATAGGATGGGGGAAATACATAGTTAGTAATCATATTTATGCATGTGAATTAGATGCACTTTCCCATAAAATGGAAGCAGACAGCAGAGTGGGTTAAAAACCATAATCCTACAATATGTTGTTTACAAGAAACATATCTGAAGCAGAGAGATACACAAGGAACAAAGGTAAAAGGCTGGAGCAAAATATATTATGTTTAAGCTGAAGGAAAAAATGGGTAGCAATCTTGATTTCAGATAAATCATAAGGAAAAATAGATCTAATTAAAAGAGATAAGGAAGAAAAGCACACTTTGCTCAAAGGTACCATAGTCAATGAAACATATATGCACCAAGTGATATAGAATGCCATTTCTTAGAAGAAAAAATTAAGTGAATTACAGGAAGAAATAGATTGCAAATCTATACTAGTGGGGGGATCTCAACCTTCTCCTCTCAGAACTAGATAAATTTAATCACAAAATAAACAAGAAAGAAGTTAAGGAGGTGAATACAATTTTAGAAAAGTTAGATATGATAGACCTCTGGAGAAAACTGAATGGGAGAGAGAAATACATAACTTTTCTCAGCAGTACATAGCACCTACATAAAACCTGACCATGTATTGGCTCATAAAAGCTCACAATTAAATACAGAAAGGCAGAAATATTAAATACATCCTTTTCTCCAGATCAGGAGGCAATAAAAATTACATGTAAGAAAGGACCATGGAAAGACAGATTACAAATTAATTGGAAATTAAATATTTTAATGCTAAAGAATGATTGGGACACACAAGAAATCATAGACACAATCACTAATTTTGTCAAAGAGAGTGAAAATGATGAGAGAACATACCAAAATTTATGTGATGTAGCCAAAGCAGTTCTTAGGGGAAATTTTATGTCTCTAAATGCTTCCACAAATGAAATAGAGAAAGAGGAAGTCGATGAACTGAGCATGCAAATAAAAAAGCTAGAAAAAAGACAAACTAAAAATTCCCAATTAAATACCAAAAATAAATTCTGAAAATTAAGGGAGAGATTAGTAAAGTTAAAAGTAAAGAAAGTATTGAGATAATATATAAAACTAATAATTTAGTGAAATTACCAAATTGTTAAATTTTTCGTTAATTTGATTTAAAAAAGAAAACAAGAAAACCGAATTGCCAGTATCAAAAATGAAAAGGGTGTCTTCAACACCAATGAAAAGGGAATTAGAGCAATAATTAGGAAATATATTGCTCAACTGTATGCCAGTAAATCTGACAGTCTAAGTGAAATGATTGAATGTGTACAGAAATATAAATAGCAAGGAATAATTAAAGGATAAATAAAATAAATAATGACATAAAATAGCCAGAAAACAATATGAAACAAGCCATCAATGAATTTTCTAAGGGGGAAAAATTCCTGGGGAAAAGGATTTAAAATTAATTCTACCAAACATTTAAAGAACAATTAATTCCAAAAATATACAAATGACTTGGAAAAATAGGTGAAGTAATCCTTCCAAATTCCTTTCATGATGTAAATAATGGTGCATACCTAAACCAGGAAGAGGCAAAACAGAGAAAGAAAATTATAGTTTAATTTTCCTAATGAATATTAATGCAAAAATTTTAAATAAAATATTAGCAAAAAGACTACAGCAATTTATCAGCAGGATAATAAGCTATGATTAGGTGAGCTGTACACCAGCAATGTGGGGCTTGTTCTATATTAGGAAAACTAGCAGTTTAATTAGAATATCAGTAACAAAATACCAGAAATCATGCAATTGTCTCGATAGGTGCAGAAACAGCTTTTAACAAACTATAACACTGATTCCAATTAAAAACACTAGAGATCATAGGAATAAATTGAGTTTTCCTTAAAATGATAAGGAATATCTGTCTAAAACTATCAGTAAGCATTATATATAATGTGTATAATGAGCTTTCATAATAAGATCAATGGTGAAACAAGGATGCTTATTATCTCACCTATTATTCAATATTATCTAGGAAATGTTAGCTTTAGCAATAAAAGAACAAAAAGAAATTGAAGGAATTAGACTAGGCAATGAAGAAAAATAACTATCACTCTTTGCATATGACATGATAGTATACTTAGAGAATTCTAGAGAGTCAACTTTAAAAAACTACTTGAAATGCTTAACAAATTTAGCAAAGTTACAGGGTATCGAGTAAACATAAATCATCAGCATTTTTACCAAAAGTAAATAAAGTTCTATTCCTACCATCATGGAGCTCAGAATATAGCAGGGAAAAATCATTGATTAAATGCATTATACAAATATTTGGCTGTCAAAATATAAATAAGTTACAATAAAGAATGCATCATAATAACCACAATAAGAGGGATACAAATACAACACCATACAACTTCTGAAGAGGAGGCTATTTTAAAATGACATCAAGAATAGCCTCCTGGAGGAAATTGAAAGATTGAAGACTTTATTCATAGGGAGTGATATAGTGAGAGATAGTGGGTAACAACAATGCTACTGGCTGCTACTGTGGCTGTATAACACCAATAACACAAGCACACAGGAAGTCTGCTAGCACATGTTTTTTGATCTGCTTTTCTGAGGAAAGCAATTTCAATGCCTTTACGATCTCACTTTAAGTAAACATACATATATCATTCATTTAGTTCAAGGGAAAAAGTCAGCACCCAGAACTTCAGAGAAAACACAAACAGAAATTACAAGCAGAAATTATATAAACAAAATAAAATAACATGAATCAGCAGACAGCTGATCTTTTCAAGCTATCTGTTCAAGACATTACGTACATAGTTACCAGAGAGAGAAGCACCAACATCTGGGTTTTTTTTAAATCAGAGGGCTCCAATAGCTACCCAGAGTCTCATCTGGTCAAATTATATGACACTCTTCCAGTAAGTGAGCCCCAAGCAAAATTCTAACCTCAGAGTATATATACATTTCTTCAGCGTCAAATAGAAATCACAACCATGTGACTCAAACCCATGTGACCTAGGCCTTTATATGACTTAAGCACATCATCAAAGACTACTATTTCAATCAAAGACTCTTGATTGAAACAAAGGCAAGACTCAAAGGCACTTGGTTGCCTTAGGGCTGAAAAGCACTCCAAAACAAAAGACAACAAAAGTTCCACATTACTTGCCATTACACTCCACCCCTCCACATCCTTGGCCACACAATATAAATGGCTGTGGATCCTGGAATAAATGGAGGCATTATACATTGCCACCACATTCTGGCAACTAAAGCATAACATCAACAATTTAAGAAAACATCATTCAGTATCATTCCCAAAAATATTTGTTTACATAAGCAGGGGGTCCCAGGCCAGGGTTTTCCCTAGCACAACATTTCTTCTTAAAGGGTGAACAAAAATACAAACACCATCTACCACTAGGTTACAGCAAGTTACAATCTCTTCTATCAATATATAGTGTTTAAATGAAGTCCTTATTGAGGGTGTGTCCACCCAACACTGCTGTTGCAGGTTTCCTCGTGGCACCCTCAGGTACAGGCATGCTTTAATGAGCGAAGTCCTAACACAAAAATGTCCAAATAAAGTTTTCTTGGGAGTCTGTTCTCCTCACACTGCTCCAGTCCCTGCTTCCAAGTCCTGAGGGGCAGCTGGGCCACAAAGGAACATGGTGGGTCCTTGAGGGTCCGTGGCATTTCCCCCCACCCACCATAGATAACCACATCACCACCCTGGGTCCTGAACTGTCCCAGGAGAACACAGCAAAAAAGCACATTTAGTGCCTTGCTGCAAAGCTTTTAACTTGCCCTGGTGCTGAATTCTGAGTTGTGGGGTTCCCTGTGCTCTAGCAGAAGTCAGCTGCTCATGGCTTTTGCCAGGATCCCAATGCAGGCAGCTCTCTACTTTTGTTCTCACTTCACCAAAGTCAGCTCCCAGGCTGTTTTCCTCTCTTGCTGATCCGTACATGGACAACTCTCTGTTTTTCTCTCAACTCACCAACCACCTCTGCTGAGTCTGTACAAAGGCAGTTTTCTGCTCCTGCAATACAATCTCAGGACATTCACCCCTCCAGCACAGTCAGGAGCCAGGCTAATCTATTCAAACCCTGGGTCTGGCCATCCCTACCTTCCCCAAGCTTCTGCTTGTTTTCCTCCCACAGATTTATGTCAGTTACAACCTATATCAGCTTACATTTTTGAATCCAAAATATTACAGAGCACCACTTCCACCTGGTGGTAGATTGCACTAATTGCAAGAAAAAATACTTCTAGAAAAAAGTCCTCACCTGATTCTAACACATTCTTTTCTTAATATATATAGTTTTCAACATTCACTTCTACAAGATTTTGAGTTCTAAATTTTCTCCCCCTCCCCAAGATGGCATGCAATCTGATGTAGGCTTTAGATAAACATTCGTATTAACCATATTTTCACATTAGTCATGTTGTAAGGAAGAATTAGAACCAATGGAAAAAACCATGAGAGAGAGAGAGAGAGAGAGAGAGAGAGAGAGAGAGAGAGAGAGAGAGAGAGAATATGCTTCAATTTCTATTCAGATTCCGTAGTTCTTTTCTGGATGTGGAAAGCATTTTCGGTCATATGTCTTTTGGAGTTGGCTTAGATCTTTGCTTTACTGAGAAGAGTTAAGTCTATTAAGGTTAGTCAATACACTATGTGGCTGTTCCTGTGATTTCAACACTTTCAAATCTACTCTATAATGTGAAGAAGAAAATGAAATGAAACAATGGATAATCTAACGTGATTTTATTTTGTCTTCCAAGTTAAAATTTAAATTAATTTAAGGCAGGGGTCATCATGGTACTTTTCATATCCTCATAGCTTTCATTAGGCTTCTCTACATAACAGGCATGCGGCTATATTAAACAAATTGACTTTTAAATCTTTCAAACGTAAAAATTAACAAAACAGAGTGGGTGTAACAGGAGTAAAAATATTTTAACGGATAATTCATTTAAGTTCTCTTTATAATTGTTTTCCTAAACAAACTTATTTTAGTCTTTTCTGAGAATGAATATATAATTTATATTTCTTGCGGAGGTATTTTCCTTTTGTAGAAAGATTGTTTTTATAAGCTTTAACTAGCAATTTGTAACATTTTAAAATTTTTAGCCCAGTTCTTATTTAAAATTGTAAACTGATTCAGAAGGGAGAAAATTAGTACAATTCTTTTAATTTTTACAATAGAAGAAATGAAAATCCAGAGAAGTGTTGTGATTTGCTATAAAATCTGCAACTAATCAGACCAAGAATTGGTAAGAGAGCCCAGACCTCTCAGTACTCTGTTCCTCCAACTGAATTTAAGAAACATGCATAATGTACATACTATGTCAAAGAAGTCACTATATCAGGCTTGATAGCTTAGTAGCTTTGGGGTTACAAAGAAAAAAAAAAGAGTGTCAGCTCCCAAAGAGCTGTTTTTATTTCAGCTGTTTCACATATGCATTTTGATATTCTACCTTTGGTCCAATGAAGCCTCATGCTGTGGCTGATATATAAATGAAGCCTCATGCTGTGCCTATATATATATATATGTATATATATATATATATGTGTGTGTGTATATATATATATATATATATATATTTACATTTGACTTAAACTCTGTCATCATTCCAAAAGAAAAGTAGCATTCTGTGAATATATAGCGAAGAAGACAGTGGAGTGGGTGTTTATAGGCCCATATGCAGAGTGATTTGAAATGAAGCCACAAAATAAGAAACTAAATTTCATACAAATTTAAAAGAATAAACAAACTAAAGAGAACTCTAAGAATCAAGACACCAGTTTACTCTCTACTCCATCTTCTATGCCTTCGTTAAATGGATTTTCCTGAAGTGCAAGTATGATCATGTTGCCCCAACCTTCTACGTAATAAACTACAGTGGTTCCCTTTTGCCTCCAGGAACAAATACAAAATACAACTTTTGGCATTCAAAGCCCTTCATGACCTATCCGCCTCCTGTCTTTCAGGCTTCTTACACCTTACTCTCTGACACTTATTCTTTAAGTAAGTAACATGGACCTCCTGGCCATTCTACTAATACCCCTGGCTTTGGGCATTTTTTCTGGCTTTTGGTCAAGCTTCAAACACTCCCTCTCCTCCCTTCCAACTAGTGATTTCCCTGTCTTCTTGTGTTGGTAAGCAAAATGGGCTCCTTAGCACTTAGCGCCCTTGAAGAGTTTGGCTTTTGTTTGCCTTGAGTAATTCAGTGTATTTCATTGAGACTTATTAGGTGCTAAGCCCCAGGCCCAAACCCCTATTAGGTGTGGAACTTATGTGGGTGTGGATTGGTGAATTGTGTGGGGCCCAAGGTGGGGCTGGCTAAGGGGAGGTGCTAACTCCAGAGCCATGCCCTGTTAGGTGTTAACCTAACCTGTGTGGATGTAAACCTCCCAGGGTCCTAAGGGAAGGGGCAAACTCAAGAACCAATCATAGCAGCCTAAGTTCTAGTCATTCAAATGATGTTTGATGATGTCTGAAGTCCTATAAGAAGGGAGGACAGAGCCATTTGTGGAGGGATCTTGAGATGGTGTCGATGAGGAGACTCTGGGCAGCTGTAGCTAAGGAGCCCTCCAGCTTGTGAACCTGGATGCTGAGATTTTGTTGAACTCTGGTAACTATGTATTGGAATTTGAATCAGACAAGGTCTGTCTGTTGATGTTTGTAATTTGTTTGTATTTTGTTCTGAAGTTCAGGGTGCTGGCTTTTTCCTCTGAACTAAGTGAATGATATTTGTATGCTGAATTAAAGTAAGCTTGTCAACCCCTTCACCTTGCTTTCCTTAGTTAAGCAGATCAAAAGAACCTGTGCTGTTGGCAGCTTTCTGGGTGCTGGCTGTGGGTGGACCTTACACCCCCAAGGAAGCTGCTAGCTGGATTGTTGAAACACTTCTTTTATGCTTTAAATAAAATTTTGCCTTCCAAAGAAAGCCTTCTCGGCAGCCAGGTGGCAAAGAGGATAGAGGTTCCCTGTAGTCAAGAGGATCTGAGTTCAAATCCGGTCCCAGATACTTACTGTATCACTTAAAACTATTTGCCTCAGTTCCTTATCTGTTAAAAAAAATGATCTAAAGAAGGAAATGGCAAACCACTCCAGTATCTTTACCAAGAAAACCCGAATAAAGTCATGAAGAGTTGGACATGACTGAAACAACTCAACAACAAGAGCAAGTCTTTACCATCCCTTCTTTATCCCAGCATCTTTCCTTTATTAATCCCCATCCCATTTATCCTATATATAGCTTTCTTTGTATCTATTTGTTTACATGTTGTCTCACTCATTATATTGTAAGCACCTTGAGGGTAAAGATTGCATATTTTTCTTAATCCCCATTGCATACACAGTGCATGGCACATAGTAAGGACTTAACAGATATTGACTGATTTTTCCTAATCCATATACCAAGCACAGCCAGTATAAGTGACTGACAGACTTGTTGTATTACACAGCTTTAAGAACCTTTAACTTAGTCCTTATTGACAGCAATTCAGTCTGATCCCTCCATAGTCCCCTTTCCCCCCACAAATTACCTTCTATCATAATATATACATACACCCTATACATGCACATATTAAGTAAGCATATGATTTATTTATATATGTGATACATACAAATACCAGATACATGTATGATCTGAGGTAATTTGGAAGGGATACTATACATTTAGGGCATCAGGAAAGGTTGTATTGTGAATCAGAGGAAACTGGGGATTAAAAGAGATGAAGATGAAAAGGTGATACATTCTAGACACTGAGCATTGAGAATAGAATGTGCAAAGCCTTGGAGATGGAAAATTGTATGTTCTATGTGAGGAATATGAAGAAGGCCAATTTGGTTTATATTTAGAGTTAATGAAGGGAACAAATGTGTAATATGCCAGAATTAAAAGACTTTCAGCTCCAATAAGAAATTTATATTTAGTCCTTGATGTAATAAGAAACCAATGGATCTTAATGAAAATGGGAGTGACATTGTCAGACCTCTGCTTTAGGAATGTCACTTTGGTGAGTCTGAGAAAGATGGATTGGAGAGGGGAGAAATTTAGGGAAGGAAGCAGATAAGGAGAATATTGGAATAGCATTGATGAGAGTTGATAAGTGTTATACCTAAGGTCGTGTCTTATAGTGAGACTCAGGGAGAAAAAAATAGGAAAATACAAGAGCGAACATCCTTAAAATGTATTATACTGAGTAGGAAAATGAATGAGTTACTTATAATGGAAAAAATAATTGTATGTATGTTCCAGATGTCAAGGCAAAATAGCTACTAACTTAAGACTATATTAGGTATATTAGGGTAGAAATTCAGGTCAGAAACTATAGCCCTTCAGCTAGAATTCTTGAAGACCAACCAAAGTATACACAGCTTAGACCTCATGATGGAGAATTCCTCCAAAACACATACATCCATACATACAAACATGGAAAAAGCAATTGATGGTTGTAGAACCAGAACACAGAGAAGCGTAAGTAACATTGATAGAGAAGAAAAAAAAAGCAATAACTTCGGACGAATGTTTTTCTATATGTCAAAGTTCCTATCTTTATAGACAGGGTAAAGAAATCTAAACTGTCAAAAGTCTCCCAGATAATATAACATACTAAAAAAATACTTGAGTACCATATTCCAAGTGATAACAAAGGCAAACAAATCATAACATTTGAATACAGAGTACCGATTGGTCTACTCCATAGATTTCTGCCAGAAAAAAAAATACATCAGAAAAATCTACATTGTATTTGAAATTTTTCAATAACAAGAAGGAATGAGGGGCAATGAATTCTGCTCTCTAACCAAATGACTGCCTTACTTTCAACCTGGTTGAAGAAATGATGGCAGGGATGCAAATCACTGGGATAACGAGTCATTAATGTGTTATACAAAAGCGCAAAGATAATGCATGCTATAGTAAATCTGTATGAAGTGTGATTTAAGTTTCCCTGATGAAATTGGACTGGCAGCTTGACAATGGCTACTTGAAGATAGGCTGTATGTCTTGGGGTCTGTAAAAAGCTGATTTCCATTCTTGGGTACAGGCAAGAGAGTTTTGTGGAGTATGACCCCTTATAGTACAGACAAAAATAAGCTGTGGAGAAATCACCTATTTCTCCTTATATCTCTATGGGAAAGAGACATACCTCAAGGTTCACATTTTCACTGATTAACTCCATTTCATTGCAAACACTCTTTTATTATGAAAACTCGAATTCATTTTAAGTGTATTGGTAAGAAATGTAATTGTAATTAAGTAGACAAATTTTATATGGTAGGCATTTCCATTAAATAAAGTTTCTATTGGCATGGATTTTAAAATCTTGATAAAACAAAACAAAAATGTGAAGTTACAACATTTCTCAGCTTTTCAATGTTGATTATGAACTTACTATATAAATATAATGGTTGTTTGGGGGCAAATTTGATACTTTTGGAGGGGATAGAAACAATTTGGAAAAGTGATATTTATATTGCGTCTTTGAATGCAAGAAAAGAATTGAATCAACTGAATCAAATGATTAATAAACACTTATTAAGCACATACTATGTACCAGGTTGTACTTCTATTAAACACCGGGAAAACAAAAAGAGTCAAAAGACAGGTCCTACCCTCAAGGAGCCTACAATCTAATGGAAGAGACTACATGTGAAACAATGTATACAAAGCAACCTATATGCAAGATAAATAGGATACAATTAACAGAGTAGAGGGAAGACATAGAAATTAAGAGAAGTTGTGGAAGGCTTCCTGTAGAAGTTTGATTTTACCTGGGACTTAAAGGAAGTCAGATAAGTCAGTAGTTGGAAAGTAGATGGGAACATTTCAGGCATGACATAGTCAGAGAAAAAGCCAAGAGATGAGACACGGAGTGTCTTGTTTGTTAAACATTCAGAAAGCCAGTATTACTAGATCAGAGGAAGTGTTGGGGAGTAAGGCAACTGGAAGATATCAAAAGTAGTAGGGATAAGATTACGAAGGGCTTTGAATGCCTAACAGAGATTTTTTTTTATTGTAATCAACTGTCCATAAAGATAAAATTAAAATAGAACCCCCATCCCCTTTTTTCACTTAAGGTTTTGGATATTTAAGATGACAATACTTTGGGGATGTGAATTTCAATGTGTATTTTAGTTTTCCTCACCATTGTCCATAATAGATACAGTATTATATTGTAAGAAAATGTGCCTATCAAGGTCCCTGTGTCCCTCCTCACCATTTTCTCTGCTGTCTCTTATTTGTTTATTTTAAAATGAATTTTGGCATGAATGCTATTGATGGATCATATCATCTGAGAAACTGTCTGACCACTTACAGCTAGCTAAATTGCACTGAAACATGAATTTCTAGTTAAGCTTGAAAGTGGTTTGTGACATATGCGCAATCTACCCTAGAGGAATGTGTCCATATAGGCTAAAGCTAAAACACCTATCTATTAAAGTGTTTCAGTTCTGCCAAACACATCTTTTAGTTCAAGACAAGTAACAACTAATGTGAAGGGAACACATTATTTTCTCAGCAGAAATTTCACGCAAAAAAATCAGACATTTGGCAGGATAGTTAGAAATTTGAGAAAGAACTATATTAAAATTTACTTCACTGAATATTTCTTACAAAACTGTGTTACTAATGCTGAACATATACCCTTCCACCGTGAGTCAGATTATGTGAAAATAAAATAGTGTAGGGAATCTAGAATTGCCAAAAGATTTAGGCCCTCCCCCAGATCACATCAATAGCAAAATGAAACTATTTTCAAATAAGTTTCAATAAACTATTTTCAAATTTTCAAACTATTTTTCAAAAAGTGAACTATTTTGAGAAAAAAAAATAAATGACAGCATTATTGAATTTGGAGCTGGATTTTAAAAAAAGCTATCACCTACTCTTCTTTTTTTATGAAAAGAATTAAGAAGGAAAGGAGTTCATGATGAAACAAAGACATAAATTAATTTATCATGGCTTACACAGGAAGTAGAGAACAGAACCAGGATTTGAGGCTGCATCTTTTGACAAAAAGATTTACCCAGTTCTACTTATTCCATTAGCATGAACATTCCATCTCACAGACTCATTTGAAGTTAGCTATTGTGGACAGATACTTGTATAATTCTCAATGACACTAATGGAAATGTGACAAATCATGCAAATTTATACAAATTCATATTTTTTCTCATATCTCCTTAGTGAATTCAATGCCATTGAATATAGCAATTCGCCTTCAAAATTGAGTAAAAAAAACACCTGAACACTTTAAAAGTTCTAACATTAAGAAAACTTGTCATCAAAACCATGTTCTTATATTGTTTGAAAAGCCTAAAACACAAGCCTTGTCAAGAACACAACCTGGATAACAAAATGTTTTGTATGAAGAGGTTGTCATTTTATGGATTATTTTCAGTCTTCTAAGATTTCAATAAAAGACATGAGAAAATACAAACCACAACTCTACTATCTTTCTCTAAAGTATCTACAAGCCTATCTATTCTTATTGAAAATTATTTTGTCTCTAGCTTGATACTGCAATATAAACAGTAATTGTGCCTTTTTCTCCAAGGTTTAAAGATTCCTTTAGTGTTCCTTTAACACAAAGAAATTTATGAAGAGAATCATTTTCATCTGTCTGAGAATAAGGTAAAGTTTAAGTAGATTGGAATGAGTGAATCTTGCCCTCATCAGATTTGACCTGAAGAGGGAATACCATACATACTCAGTTGTGTATCTTACCCCACAGGAAAGAAGGAGGAAGAAGATAAAATAAAAGGGGGGGACGATGGAAGGGAGGGCAGATGGGGATGAAGATAATCAAAAACA
>CM053622.1:573121390-573138159 GCA_028646595.1 Phalanger gymnotis
GTACGCCATCTTGGAGTGGGGGGGAGGAAATGGGGAGAAAATTTGTAATTCAAATGCCTGTGAAGATCAATGCTGAAAACCAAATATGTTAAAAATAAAAATAAATAAATAAATAAATAAAAAAGAAAACTGAATCACTTTCATTTGAACTGTATTAGGAAGATTATGAACATCACCTGGCAGGATAAGGTACTAGACACTGAAGTCCTTACTTGAACTAAATTGCCAACCATTCAAACTCTACTTCATAGAGAACAACTCTGATAGGATGGCCACATTGTTCAAATACAAAGTGTGCACTTGCCAAAAAGACTATTTCATGGAGAACTCACCCAAGGCAAGTATTCAAATGGTGGTCAGAGGAAGCAAAACAAGGACACTCCCAGGGTCTCTCTTAAGAACTTTGGAATTCATTTTGTGACATGGAAAACAATGGCACAAGACCACTCAGCATGGAGTGCCCACATCAGAGAAGGTGCTGTGTTCTATGAGCAAAGCATAATTGAAATTGCTAAAAGCAAACACAGAATGTACAAATTTAGAGAATCCATCTCAAATATTCACATGGACTATTTGTGCCAGATCTGTGGTACAGCATCCCAAACTTGTGCTGGTCTGATCAGCCTCTGAAACTTGACTCTAGCATAGTGATGTCACTTTGGTCCTTTTCAAAAATGAAGGACAACAAGCAACTATTATGAGAATCTAGACAATGAAACTAAAATAAATATATAAATGTATTTTCCTTACTGTTTAAAGGAACAGAAAGAGGAATCTAGTAAATTTCTGACTACAGTGTCAAAGGATTATTGTTTCAGTTTTGCAAGGGACTTAGAGATCTCTGAGACCTCTTCTAAGTTGTAAAATTCCAAAGCCATTGATCTATTTTAGGCTGATTGCACAGGCAGATTTTTCTCCTCTTTTAGAGCCCCAGATTATGTTCTACCGGATTCTTATATATAACTGAAATGAAGCCTTTAAAAAAATATTATTTCTAGTGCCTCTTGAACTGTGTACCTTATGTTAAGGTAACATTATTAAAAACATATATACAATATCACTAGATTACATTCCCAATAAGTAGAGTACACTGGTGTCATGACTTTAAGGACCAGTTGGTTATAACCATCTTTTTTTTTCAAATTTGAACCAGTAATATCATTGGTACAAGATATTCTGCATCAGAGGAAGTCAAGATGGAGGAGAGAAACAAGGAAGTTCCTTGAGCCCTCCTCAGTGTTTGCCTTGGAAACAATGCCTCTAAATGGATGCTGGCACAACAGAAATCACAAAATATGGAATGAAACAACTTGTCAGCTTAAGACAACTTAGAAGGACTCCAGGAAAAGTCAGTCTCACTGGAGTAAAAGGAAAGCACAATCCAGCACAAACCATTTGGGGCAAGACAGAAGTAGGGTGTTAGCCACAGAAAAATCAGAAACCCAGGACCGTCAATTCTGGTTCAAAAGGCTAGTGGCATGGAGGGCCAACAGTGAAGCCTCCAGGCCCAGCACAGGCAAATTGGCAGCCCCAGGAACCTAGCAAAACAGGCACAAGTAGGCAGCACAGTTGGCAAGCCATAAACACCTAGCACCTAGCAAGTCCTAGCAAGAAAAACACTGAACCAGGTCCCTGGCCCCCAGCACAAGAACCTTGGGACAGTGCCCTAGGGTTACAGCTCATTTTTTTTTAAATGAGAAAAGCAAATGAGCAAAAACCGACTCTAACCATAGAAAGCTACTACTGTGAGAGGGAAAATCAAAACATAAATATGAAAGAGGAGAGCAATGTCAAAATGCTTATATGTAAAGCCTCAAAGGGGAATATGAATTGCTTTCAAAATCAAACCTATCTTGGAAGAACTCAACAAAAAATTAAAAATCAAGTAAGAGAGGTAGAATAAAAATTGGAAAAATGAAAGACTTATGCAAGAGAAGGATGAAGAAAGAGTCAACAGCTTGGAAAAGGAAGCACAAAAATTGACTGAAAACTATTTTAAAAAAAGAATAGAATAAATGGAAAAAATCCACTGAAGAAAGCAACTCCTTTAAATAGCAGAATTGGTCAAATGGAAAATGAGGCACAAAAGCTAATTGAAGGAAGTAATCCATGAAAAATTAAAAGTGGGCAATTGGAAGTTAATGACTCCACGAGACATCAAAAATCAGTAAGACGAAATCAAAAGAATGAAGAAAATGAAGAAAATCCAAAATACTTCATTGAGAAAAACAGCTGACCTGGATAATGGGTCCAGGAGAGATAATTTAAGAATTATTTTACTACCTGGAAGGCATGATTAAAAAAAAAGAGCATGGACAGCATCTTTCAAGAAATTATAAAGGAAAACTACTGTGATATCCTAGAACCAGAGGGTAAATAGTCATTGAAAGAATGTACTGATCACCTCCTGAAGGATATCCTAAAATGAAACCCTCAAGGAATATAGTAGTCAAATTTTAGAAATATTAGGTCAAGGAAAAAATACTTCAAGCAGCCCAAAACCATTCAATTATCAAGGAGCCGCAAGTCAGTGTTACACAGGACTTAGTAGCCGATAAATTAAGGAATTGTAGGGCTTAGAATATGATATTCTGGAAGGCTAATCAGAGTGGATTACAATAAAAAATCAACAACCCAGCAAATCTGAGCATAATATTTTAGGGGAAAAGATGAGCATTCATTCAAATAGGGGATTTTCAAACTTTCCTGATGTAAAGACCACAGCAGAATAGAAAATTCAATCTTCAAATACAGGAATCAAGAGAAATATCAAAAGGTCAAAAGGAAAGAAAAAACATGATATTTAGTAAGATTAAACTGTTTACAACCTGACACAGGAGCATAATTCTTATAACTCTTGAGAAATCTATCTCTGTTAGGGCACTTAGAATGAGTATACATAGACAGAAGGTGTGGATATAAGTTGACTTTGAGATGGTGATATAAAAATATTAAGGGGTACAAAAAATATTATACTTGGAAAAAAGGAAGTGGGCAGAATAGGGTAAATTACATAACATTAAGAGGTGCAAAAGACCTATTATGGTAGGAAAGAAGGGGGGTGGTGAGTATTGCTTGAACCTTACTTTCATCAGATTTGGCTCAAAGAGCGAATAACATAACCATTCAACTGAGTGTGGATATTTGTCTTACCCCATAGGAAAGTAGGAGGAGAAAGGGAGAAAAGGGGAAAGGGGGGAAAAGGTTATGAGAGAGCAGGAATAGATATATTAAACGCATCCTTCTCAGATCATGATGTGATAAAAATTCTGTGTAATAAGTGTCCATAGAAAGATAGACTAAAAATTAACAGGAAACTAAATAATCGAAACCAAATGAGTGGCTCAAAGAACAAATCATAGAAAAAAAAATCAATAATTTCTTCAAAAAGAATGATGGTAATGAGACAACATACCAAAACTTACTGAATAGTCAAAGTGGTTCTTAGGGGAAACTTTAGATCTTTACATGCATACATGAATAAAACAGAGAAAGAGGGATCAATGAATTAGGCATGCAACTAAAAAGCTAGAAAAAGAACAAATTGAAAATCCTTGATTAAATATCAAATTAGCAATTCTGAAAATTAAAAAAAGATTAATAAAATTTAAAGAAAACTATTAAACCAATAACCAAATTAAGAGCTTTTGATAAAAAAAGTGAACAAGTAGTTAATTTGATTTAAAAAAAAAGAAAGAAGAAAATCAAATTTTAAGTACCAAAAATGAAAAGGGTGAATTCCCCATCAATGCAAAGGAAATTAAAGCAATAATTAGTAGTTATTTTGCCCAACTGTATGCCAATAAATTTTACAATCTAAGTGAAATCAATGACTATTTACAAAAATATAAATTGCCCAGATGAACAGAACAGGAAATAAACTATTTAAATACTTAAATATTTAAAAATTTAAAATATTTATACCCCATTTTAGAAAAAAAAAATTGAACAAGCCAGCAACGAACTCCCTCAGAAAAAATCTCTAGGGCCAGATGGATTTATAAATGAATTCTACCAAACATTTAAAAAACAATTATTTCTGTTACTACATAAACTATTTGGAAAATCGGGCAAAGAAGGAATCCTACTAAGTTCTTTTTATGACACAATATGGTGCTGATACCTATACCATGAAGAACCAAAACAAAGAAAGAAAATTATAGACCACTTTCCCTAATGATTACTGATGGAAAATTTTAAAATAAAATAAAAATTTTAATAAAATATTAGTAAGGGGATTACAGCAATTTTTCATGAGGACAATACACTAGGACCCAGTGGGATGTATAACAAGGATGCAAGGCTGGTTCGATATTAGGAAAACTATCAACATTATTGACCATATAAAAAAACTAAGTTAATCATATATTTATCAGAACAGATACAGAAAAAGCTTTTGAAGAAATACAGCAACCATTACGATGAAGACAATAGAGAGTATAGAAATAAGTGGAGTTTTCCTTAAACTGATAAGCATAGACTATCTAAAACTATCAGTAAGCATTATATGTAATGGGGGTAAGCTAGAAGCATTCACAATGAGATCAGGGGTGTAACAAGGATGTCAATCATCACTAGTATTGTTCAATAGTGTGCTAGGACTATAATCTATAGCAACAGAAGAATAAAAAGTAATCGAAAGAATTAAAATAAGTAATGAGGAAACAAAACCATCACTCTTTGAAGATGATATATTGGTATACTTAGAGAATCCTGGACAATCAACCAAAAAACTGCTTCAAATAACAACTTTAGCAAAGTTGAAGGACATAAAATAAACCCACATGAATCATGAGTATTTCAATATCTTACCAACAAGGCCCAGCAGCAAGAAATAGAAAAACTCCATTTAAAGTAAATCTATACAATAAATAATATTTGGGAGCCTACCTGCCCAGACAAACCCAGGAACTATAAGAACACAATTAAAAAAACACTTTTCATATAAATAAAGTGAGATGTGAACAATTGGAAAAAATATCAATTGCTCACAGATAGGCTGAGCTAATATAATAAAAGTGACAATTCTATCTTAATTTACTTATTCAATGCCATACTAACCAAACTAACAAAAATTATTTTATTGAGATAGAAAAAATAACAAAAAAATTCATCTGGAAGAACAAAAGGTCAGGAATAGCAAAGGAATTTATGGGGAAAATGAAAGTTTAGGTGGCCTAGACAAAAGAGATCTAAAACTGTATTAGAAAGTGGCAATTGCCCAAACTATTTTGTACTAGATGGTGGCTGGAAAGTACAGACTTGCTTAAACTCTCCCCCAAATCCCTCCAAACACATGTAAAAAAGCTCTGAACAAATTTTAGAATGGCAGAACCAACAAAATAGCAGAAGGAAGCAGGTCTCCAGTCGCAGACATCCTGGATGGTCGCTGGGAAGGGTCTATCATATGGTGCTGGGAGCAGAGCAAAGCCCAGCATGGGCCACACCAGGACCAACCAGACTGGAAGTCAGGCAGAGCAAGCCTGAGGGCTGTGAATAATTGAGCTATGGTAGTTACCAGACATCTCAACCCATAAAAGCCAAAGGCCACAGAGCAGGTTAGTGGAAAAAAATGTTGGGTCAGGGTCAGAACAGTCTGGCCTCAGGCCTGGGTGTGGTGGTGGTGGCTACAGCAGCAGCAGGAGCAGGAAACAATTGTGACTGCGGGCTCCAGCTGCAGCTGCATCTGGAGTCCCTGGCTCACATGGTGAGAGGAATCAAGTTACAGATTAGAGGGGGAGTGCAAGGAGCACTTTCCTGGCACAGAGGCAGGTTCTCTTGTTCTGCCCTACTTAGATCTGGGTCACAGTCCTGGTTGGTGGTTCTTGGGGGAGGAGGAGTGCTGGTGTGGCAGAGCTTGTGGTGACAGTGGAGTAGCTCTGAAAACAGCAGCACACCCCCTAAAGCTCAGGACAAAGTACTCTCTACTCTGCAAGCAGTCATACTCTGACAAGAACTGAGGTGTCAAGTAGTTGGCTGGGAACATGAACAGGCAGCAAAAAGGACTCCAACTCAGACTCAGACTTTAGAATCGTTTTTTGGAGACAAAGAATATCAAAACATGCAGCCAGAAGAAGTCAACAATGTCAAAGAGCCTACATCAAAAGTCATCAATAAAAATATGAATTGGTTTCAGGCCACAGAAGAGCTCAAAAAGGATTAGGAAAAGCAAGTAAGAGGAGTAGAGGAAAAACTGGGATGGGAAATGAGAATGAAGAAAGAAAATTATGAAAAACAACTCAATGACTTGCTAAAGGAGACGCCAAATAATACTGAAGAAAATAACACCTTAAAATAGACTAATCCAAAAAGCTACAAAAAGACAAGGAGGGGAAGAATGCTTAAAAAGACAGAATTGGCCAAATAGAAAAGGAGGTCCAAAACACCCCTGAAGAAAATACAACTTAAAAATTAGATTGCAGCAGGTGGAAGCTAGTGACTTTATGAGAGATCAAGATAATATGAAACAGAACAAAACAAGTAAAAAAAAATGGAAGACAATGGGAAATATATCATTGGAAAAACCACTGACCTGGAGAATGCATCCAGGAGAGATAATTTAAAATGATTGGACTACCTGAAAGCCATGATTTAAAAAAGAGCCTAGACATTATCTTTCAAGAAATTATCAAGGAAAACTTCCCTGGTACGCTAGAACCAGAGGGTAAAATAGAAATTGAAAGAATCCACTGACTGCCTCCTGAAAAAGATCCCAAAAAGAAAACTCCTAGGAATATTGTTGCCAAATTCCAGAGTTCCCAGATCAAGGAGAAAATACTGCTAGCAGCCAGAAAGAAACAATGTGAGGATTGTGGAAACACAATCAGGATAACACAAGATCTAGCAGCTTCTACATTAAGGAATTGAAGGGCTTGGAATATGATATTCTGGAGGTCAAAGGAGCTAGGATTAAAACCAAGAATCACTTACCCAGCAAAACTGAGTATCATGCTCCAAGGCAAAATATGGACTTTCGAATAAAACAGATGACTTTCAAGCTTTCTCAGTGAAAAGACCAGAGCTGAATAGAAAATGTGACTTTCAAATACAAGAATCAATAAAAGCATGAAGAGGTAAGCAAAAAATAGAAATCATAAGGTACTTACTAAAGTTGAAAAGTTTTGGTTACATTCCTATGTGGAAAGATGATGTGTGTAATTCATGAGACCTTTCTCAGTATTATGGTAGTTGAAGGGAAGATAGATAGATAGATAGATAGATAGATAGATAGATAGATAGATAGATAGATAGATAGATAATAGATAGTGAGATAGATGATAGATAGATGATAGATAGATAGATAGATAGATAGATAGATAGATAGATAGATAGATAGATAGATAGATAGATAGATGGATGGCACAAGGTGAGGTGAACATGAAGGGATGATATTTAAAACATAAAGTGGTAAGAGAGGAATATATCGAGAGAGGGAAAACGGGAGAGCTAGAATGGGGTAAATTATCTCACATGAAAGTTTCAAGAGAAAGTAGTTCTGCTGGAAGGGAAAAAGGGGTAGGTTAGGGGAAATGAGTGAATCTTGCTCTCATCTGAATTGACCTGAGGAGGGAATAAAATATGCATTCAATTGGGTATCTTACCCCACAGGAAAGTAGGGGGAAGGGGATAAAAAGGGGGGGCACTTAGGGGGAGGAGGTAATCAAAAGCAAACACTTTTGAAAAAGGACAGGGTCACAGGAGAAAAGTGAATAAAGGGGGATAGGATAGGATGGAGGGAAATATAGTCTTTCACAACATGAATATTGTGGAAGTATTTTGCATAATGATACAGGTGTGGCCTATGTTGAATTGCTTGCCTTCTTAGGGAGGGTGGGTATGAAAGGAAGAGGGGAGAGAATTTGGAACTCAAACTTTTAAAAGCAGATAGTCAAAAAAAGTTGCTTTTTGCATGAAACCTTGAAATAAGATATATGGGGAATGGGACATAGAAATCTATCCTGCTCTACAGGAAAGTAAGGGGAAAAGAGATGGGGGGGGTGAGCGGGGTGACAGAAGTTTGGGCTGACTGGGGAATGAGGCAATCCAAGTATATGCCATCTTGGGGTGGTGGGGGAGGGTAGAAATGGGGAGAAAATTTGTGACTCAAAATCTTGTGGTAATCAGTGTTGAAAACTAAACTGTTAAATAAAAATGATAAAATTTTTAAAAATTAAAAAACGAAATGGAATATAAAAAAAGAAATCTATCCTGCCCCACAAGAAAGTAAGGGGAAATGTGATGGGGGGGAGGAGTGAGGTGACAAAAGGGAGGGCTGACTGGGGAATGGGGCAATCTGAATATATGCCATCTTGGAATGGGGGGAGGGCAAAAATGGGGAGAAAATTTGTAACTCAAAATCTTGTGGAAATCAATTTTGAAAACTAAAATATTAAATAATAAAATATGAAAAAAAGAATAGGCAAAAATAAATACATCCAGCTTAAAAAAAACTATTTTGTACTGACTAAGAAATAGAGTAGTGGATCAGTGGAATAGACTAGATACACAAGTCACAATAGTCAATATAGCAATCTACTTTTTGATAAACCCAGATTTCTGGAAGGAGTATTATCTGGGTAAGGAAGGGAAGGATGAGAGCCATTTTATCTTTTAAACATGGATTCCAGAAGTTCAAGAAGGTGAGTTTCGAACCTTTAGACTGTGGGTTGGGGGCCTGAGGGATAGCTGCTCCCATGGTTGCAGACTCTCTGCTGATGTTTCCGGTAGCTCCAAAAGACTCCCGTTCTGGGCTGAGAGGCCTGGGATCAATCTCCACCATATCTGGTACTTCCCCCCTGGGCCTGCTCCTGCATCCCTGTTTTGCCCATCCAGCACTTTCCCAGACCAGTGTGCTGGCTGTATTCCTCTGCTGCTCCTGTTCTGGTGTGGTCTGTTACTGTTCCATGACCGACATTCCTGCCCCATTTGGCTAGCAGAAGCTGTTGACTTATAAGACCCAACAAGAACAGCAACACGAGCTGCCAGCACATGTTCTTTTGATCTGCTTTACTAAGGAAAGTAACTTTAAGGGGTTAACAATCTTGCTTTAATCAAACATATATATACATATGCATACATATATATATACACACATATATATATACATACACACACATATACATATATAATAAATAAATAAATAATATGCTTATTTATTTATTTATATGCTCAGTTTAGGAGGACAAGCCAGCAACCTGAACTTCAGAACAAATATGAACAAATTACAAACATCAACAGACAGACCTTGTCTGATTCGATTCTCAATTAATAGTTACCAGAAAAGCATCATCTTCTGGGTTGTTTACAAGCCAGAGGGTTCTTAACAATGACTGCTCAGACTCTTCAAATCATGTGCCACTCTTCCAGTGAGTGAGAACCCCAAGAGTCAAATGCCAACCCTGGATCTTATATACCCATATCAGGGCAATGAGGCACTTGATGACCTCGGTGCAGAGAAGCACTCAAACAAAGAACAGTGGAAATTCCCATGGTGCTGGTCATTATATTTGAAAGGCAGGACTCATCAAAGGTACTTACTTCCTTCAGCATTCCAAAGGAGAAGACAAGGAATATAACTTTTCCTCAGTGGTACATGGTACATTCTCAAAAACTGACCATATACTGGAGCATAAAAACCTCTCAATCCAGCACAGAAAGGCAGAAATAGTCACTGCATCCTTTTCAGATCATGATGCAATTGAGCTTATTTGTAATAAAGGACCATGGAAAGATAAATTAAAAATTAATTGGAAACTAAATAACCTAATCCTAAAGAATGACTGGGTCAAACAACAAATCAGAAACAATAATTTCATTCAAGAGAATGTCAATAATGAGACAACATACCAAAACTTACAGGATATACTAAAAGCACTTCTTAGGTGAAGTTTTATATCTCTAAAGGATCACATGAATAAAATAGATAAAAAGGAGATAGTCAACTACTATAGCAATCTACTCTTGGATGAACCCAAAGAATCCAGCTTCTGGGCTAAGAATTTACTATTTCACAAAAATGCTGGGAAAACTGGAAAAGAGTATGGCAGAAACTAGGCATAGACCAATATCTTATACCGTACACCAAAATAAAGTCAAAATGGGTTCATGATTTAGGAATAAGCAATTAAGGAGAGCAAAAAATAGTTTTCCTGTCAGATTTATTGGAAAGGAGAGAATTCATGACCCAACAAGAGACAGTGTTACAGAATGCCAAATGAATAATTTTGATTGTGTTAAACTGAAAAGATTTTGTATAAACAAAGCGAATGCAACCAAGATAAGGAGGTAAGCAGAAATTGGGAGAAAATTTTTACAACCACTGTTTCTGATAAAGGCCTCATATCTAAAATATAGAGGTAATTGAGTCAAATTTATAGGAATACGAGTCATTCTCTAATTTAGAAATGGTCAAAGGACATGAACAAGCAGTTTTCAGAGGAAAACATTAAAGATATCTATAGGCATATGAAAATATGCTCTAAGTCACTATTGATTAGAGAAATGCAAATCAAAACAACTCAAATACCACATCTCTCCTCCCGGATTGGCTAACATGACAAAACAGGAAAATTATGAATGCTAAAGATGATGTAGGAAAATTGGAACATTATTACGTTGATGGTGCAGTTATGAACAGATCCAGCCATTCTGTAGAGCAATTTGGAACTATGCCCACAGGGGTATAAAAATGTGCATACCCTTTGACCCAGCAATTCCACTTCTAGGGCTATCTCCCAAAGAGATCATACAAGTGGGAAAGTAAAGCATATGTACAGAAATATTTATAGCATCTCTTTTTGTGGTAGCAAAAAATTGGAAATCAAGGGGATGCCCATCAATTGGGGAATGGCTAAAGAAATTGTGTTATATGAATATAATGGAATACTATTGTGCTATGAGAAATGAGGAGCAGACAGACTTCATTACAACCTGGAATGACTTATAAGAATTGATGATGAGTGAGAGGAGCAAAAGCAGGAGATCATTATACACAATTACAAATACATGGTATCTTTAAGGACTAACTTTGATAGACTTGACTCTTCTCATCAATGCAAGGTTCAAAGACAGCTTCAAAAGACTCATGATGGAAAAAGCTATGCACATCCAGAGAAAGAATTATGGAGTCTGAATGCAGATTGAGGCAAATTATTTGTGCTCTCTCTGTTTTTCCCTTTTCTGGTTTCATTTCTCCTTTATCTTAATTCATTCCATTGTTTATAATTCTTCATCATAAATGGACTATTATGTAAATAAGTTCAATGTGAAGGTATATGTAGAACCTACACTGGATTACATGCCATCTTGAGGGATTGGAGGGAGCAGTGGGAGGCAGAGAATTTGGAACCAAAAAACTTGTGGAACTGAGTGTTATAAACTAAAAATAAAAAGTAAATTAAAAAAAAATCCAGGCATAGATCATTTTCTCATACTTTATACCAAGATAAGGTCAAAACAGGTACATGATTTAGACATAAAGAGTGATATCATAAGTAAATTAAGAGAGCATGGAAATTTACCTGTTAGATATATACAGAAGGGAATAATTTATGACTAAAGAAGAGATAGAGAACATCATAAAATGCACAATGGATCATTTTGATTACATTAAATTAAATTAAACAAATCCACAAACAAGATCAATGCAACCAAGAGTAGACAGAAAGCAAAAAAGTGGGAATTTTTTTTAGAGCCAGTGTTTCTCATAAGGGTTTCATTTCTCAAAAATATAGAGAACTCAAATTTATAAAAATACAAGTCATCCCCCAATTGACAAATAGTCAATGGCTATGAACAGGCAGCTTTCACATAAAGATATTAAAGCTATCTGTAGTCATATAAAAATTCTCTAGATCACTATTGATTAGAGGTATGCAAATTAAAACAAGTCTGAAGTACCACATCATACCTTATGGATTGGCTAATATGACAGAACAGGAAAATGCTAAATGTTGGAGAAGGTGTGGGAAAATTAGGACATTAATGCACTGTTGGTAGAGTTGTAAACTTATCCAACCATTCTGGGGAGCCATTTGGAACTATATTCAAAGGGCAATGAAACTGTGCCTACCCTTTGATCCAGCAATACCACTACCAGGTCTGTATCCCAAAGGGATCATAAAGAGGAGAAAAGGATCCACATGTACAAAAAATATTTAGAACAGCTTTTTTGTAGTGACAATGAATTGGAAACTGAGGGGAGGCCCATCAGTTGGAGAATGGTTGAACAGGTCGTGGTATATGAATGCGGTGGAATACTACTGCATTATAAGAAATAAAGAGCAAGCAGATTTCAGGAAAAAAAAATGGAAAGACTTGCATGAACTAATGCTTAGTGAAGTGAGCAGAGCCAGGAAAACAGTGCACATGGTAACAGCAACATTGTTCGACTATGTGATGTTCAACTATGAAAGACTCAGCTCTTCTCAGCAATATAATAACACAAAATAATTCCAAAACACTAGTGATGGAAAATACTATCCATATTCAAAGAAAGAACTGTGGTGTCTAATCACAGATAGAAGCATACTATTTTCACTTTTTTTTGCTATCTTGTCTTTTTTTCTTTTTGTTTTGATTCTTCTTTAACAATATGACTAATGTGGAAATATATTTAGCATGACTGTACATATATATGTATATATACACACACATATATATACACACGCACATAACACACACACACACAAACACACACATATATATATCTACATCAGACTGCTTGCTGTCTAGGGGAAGGAGAAAAATTTGGAAATCAAAATATTACAAAAATGAATGTTGAAAACTATCTTTACATGTAGGTATACTATTAAGTGCAAAAAAGGAGGAAGTTCTCATGAGGAAACTAAGTACTTTAATTTCTGCTCTGACATTTAAATTCTTAGAGATGACAGGGATCTTAAAAGATTAAGTTAATTGCCCTTGTACTATCTCTCTGGCACAGAGTTTCATCCCTGGTCTTCCACACTCTAAAGCAAGTTTTCTATTTACTATGCAGTACTATTTTTGATACGCCTTTCTCCAAGTTAAAGCATTTAACATTACATGTTTACACATACCAATGCTTCATTAAATTTCCTCATTGTTATGGCAATCAGACTTTTTGCTGTTCTCCCCTTTCAGGAGGCTAAGACTATCAAGTCTCCCCTTTGTTTGAATTGGTGGGAAACCTTTTGCTATCTTTGTCTTGGAATATTTCTTGGCTATTTCTCAGCACTAAAACAATCAGGAATCATTGACTTGTATATGATGTAATACTGGGGATGTGGAATTTTCACACACCTAGCCTGGGTGAGGTCAAAGCCCTCAGGCCTCTGAACAGGATATGATTGAGGGGAGTTTGGTGTTTAACTTTTGGGGCTCACTCATGGAAGGAGTGTTGAGACTCTGGGTAAGCTGTAACTGACCCCCTCCACACACACACACACACACACACACACACACACACACACACACACACACACATACACACACACTTTGATAATGCAAACAGATATTGGTGCTTCTCTGGTAACTATGAATCGTGATTTGAATCAGACAAGGTCTGTCTGTTGATGCTCGTAATTTCTGTCTGTATTTGCCTTGAAGTTCAGGGGGCTGATCTTTTCACCCTGAACTAAGTGAATGATATAAATATATGTATGTTTAATTAAACTGAGATTGTTCACCCCTTAAAGTTCCTTTCCTTAGAAAAGCAGATCAAAGACACTTTGTTAGCAGCCTTCTGTGTGCTGGTTGTTGTTGGTTTTAAAGAGCCACAGTAGCTGTGAGCTACATTGCTGCTACACTCATCACCATCATCTTTCATGATTTTTCATTACATTCATGGTTTGCTTCTAACCAATCTCTAATTGATAAATTCTGAGCATAAACCTTGTGATCACCACATTGTGACAAAAGTCCACTCACATGGTCATTTGGCTATAAGATTTTTGTCTCATCATTTACTCTACTTCCCCTTTCAGTGGGAAGAGATGATGGGAATGAGAGTGAAGAAAAAGGAAAGGCCAATCCATTATTTTTGGTTGTTTAACATATTTTAATATACATATAGTATAATATAGTATAGTATAATATAATGTAATGTAATGTAACATAATATGATATGATATAATATAATATATAATATAATAATATATTATATTATAATTATATTATAATTTATATTATATTATATATTATATTATATATAAATATATTATATATAAATATATATTATATATAAAATTATAATTATAATATATTATATTATATGTAATATATTATAATTGTAATATAATTATAATATATTATATATGATATAATATATTATATTATATAAAATATAATAATATATTATATAATATATGTAATATATATTATATATAATATAATATATAATATAATATATTATATAATATATTATATTAATAATATGATATATAATATATAATATAATAAATAGTATAATATAATATAGTTTAATATAATATATAAAGATGTTATATACATATATATGTATTTGGAAGATTAAATTATATTCTTTGTACTACAATCTTGATAAATAAAAGAAAGGAAGATTGGAGGGAGGGAGACCTGCAGGGAGACAGAGATGGAGGAAAACAAAAGTGAAAAAAGAAAGAAAGAAGGAGTACATAACCGTAGGAGATGTAACAATGACTACAGCATGTGTCAGGCAGGAAGCCACTGGAGATTCTGGGCTCTGGCCTCTTGTAGGTGCAGTCTTGATCTGGGCATCCAGAAGGACAGCAGCAAAGACATGATAAGGAATTATTTGATTACTTTATTCTTCTCAAGGGGGTTGCTGATAGTGTGAGCACCAACTCCTATAGCATCTCCTAATTACTCTTCTTCAAGGACTGGTAAGGGTAAATAGAGTAGGAGCACAACTCCTATTTATACCCTAAGTCTCTATGGGGGACAATCGAGACAAGCACACACATTCACAATTCTCCCCAAGCCTTGATGGGGGATGGTCAAGACAGAAACATAATTCCATCTTGTACATTCGCCTGGTGAGTTCTCTACTTACTGACCAGGACTCATTTGATTTATAGAAGAGCACACGAAAAAGGCAATTTGCCAGCAATAGCCTCACGAGTTTACATTAATATTAGCAATATCACTGTGATTCACCATAGCACACACACTCAGTATGTGTTTACCAGGTTGACTTAAATGTTTATATTATCTCAAGATTATTAGATGATGTGTAAGCATGATGGAGATGTTTACAAGCCATGAGTCTGGGAACTAGTAGATTGTTATGGCCATGGATCCTGGGAACTAGTATTTTAAAAAAGAATAACAAATCCACTTTACTTTCAATGACGAAGGAAGAAAGCAACAAGAAAAAAATAAAGGATGGAAATGAAGAGGTTTAAGAAAAAATGATCATGGTAGGGAACCATAGGTGTCTAACGGTGCTCGAGACCCCAAAATACCTACCAGCCAGGTCCTGCTGAAAGAATTTGACCCAAGCCTTCTCAGTCAAAGAAAAAGACAAAGTTTATTAAGGGTTTGCCATATTGGGTTGTCTTAAGAACTCCCACCCTTTGTAATGCCTGTTTTCACAAGTGGGCCAGATTCAATCTACTGAGCTAGATTGAATCTGAGTGCCTTCATGGAGGCAAGATGAAACTTTTATACACAAAGATTGTAGGAGGGATCTAGGATGGTCCTGGGGTGATGGGAGGAGGTGCTTAGGGAAGGTCTTGAGGAGGAGTCTAAGGAGGAGCTTGAAGGCATTGGGATGAGGTCAGACTCCAGGATGAGGTCAGACTCCAGGGTGGGAAATAACTGAAGGCTACCTGGAGATGAAAGACAACAGAAGGCTAGGGTAACCGGGCTAGGGTATAGGTATTTTGATCAGGATTAAGGGTAGGAAGTAACTGAACAATAAAGGGCAAGGGTAGGTAGAGATTTGGGCCTAATGATAATGTAAGGTTCATAGCCTCAGGCCAAGGCCAGATCAAGCTAGAACATTCAAGGAGAGTTCAAGAGGACTCCCAGAGACTGTACTCCAGGGCTAAGGGGGTTCCCAGAGACTATACCCTCATCAAGAAGAGAGTAAGAAAGAAATGAAAAAAGAAAGAAGAATTCTGGAATGATAGTAGAGTAGGTTAGAAAACTTTCAGCTCTTCAAATTTCCTCCATAAGAAAAACAGAAGATCACCTCAGAGCAGCAGAAATGTAGGGTAAAGCAGTTGTTCTCCTAAGACAACTTGAGAAGCCCCCAAGAAAGATCTGACCCCCCAAGGGGCAGAGGTTTGGCCTGAGTAAAGTACAAACACCTCCAGGCCAACTCTGCAGAATCAAAAACAACAAGCCCTAGGGGCGGAGCCAAGATGGCCACATGAAAACAGCGTCTTGCCGGAGCTCTCTCACAAGTTCTGTTGGATTCCTATAAAAAAAGTGAATCTGAGCAGATTTGAGAGAGTTAGAAATTACGAGCACTCTGACTGGGGCAAATTTCCCAGCCGGGAGAATCTAAAAGGCTGAAGGAACGATTCTGTAGGCTAGGTAAGCGCTCAGCCTGCGGAGCTGCCCTAGACGGGACCAAAGCAGAAGCGGCTGGCCGAGAAAACCCACGTGGGAGACAGGCTGGGAGAAAGCCGGGTGCCTGAAACCAGCGCAGATCCCCAGGCCTCCCAACACAGGACGGCACTCTGTGGAAGCGAGGAGAGGCGGCGCAACGCCACGGACGGTGAGATACCAGCCCCTGAGGCTTGCAGCCCAAAGGTTTCAAACGCTTCTTGAGCTTCCAGGAG
>CM053622.1:573138659-573157464 GCA_028646595.1 Phalanger gymnotis
AAGAAAATCTGGAACCCAAAATTATGTAGAACTGTATGTTGCAATCTAAAAAAAAAAAAAACAAAACAAAAACAAGCCCTGGGGGCAGCTGGGGTTGGGAGGAAGTCTTAGCCTTACAAACTTTCATGTCATGGACAGCATCAGGTTCAAATGGCTGAGCAGGCAGCAACTGAAGGACATTCCACTGTACAGGGATCCCAATCATTGCAGGTGGCCAGATCCTCTTTGGCTGGTCTGCTGCTTCAGGAAAGAAGGAGCTAGCACACATCTGTTAAGTGCAGTAGTAGAGGAGCAGGGACCATGCTGGCTATGGGGAGTTGCAGGAGAGAATACTGTTTGCTTATAGTTACAGGGAAGTTAGGACAGCTGTAGTTTGTAGCCACAAGAAGGACACCGTGATGGGGGCTATAGCCATGCTGTAGGAGTAGAAAGGAGAACCTGAGGTTGAACCCTGGGATAGACCTCAGAAAATAACAGTAAGAAGGAACTGAGACTAGTGGCATTACTGTCTTACCTCAGGACTACAACTTTATCACACTAATAGCTGCTAAAAGATTAAATACTACTACTATGACGACGATGACTACTTCTACTACCACTAAAACAAAAATAAATAAAATGAGCAAGCAAAAGAGAAAGAACACAGCCATAGATAGCTACTATGGGGACAAAAAAGATCTGGGTTAGATACCTCTGAAAAAGTGAATCTGAGCAGATTTGAGAGAGTTGGAAGGCAGTATTAGACTGAGTTTGGCAAATTTCCAAGCCAGGAGAGTCTGCAGGGTCAACAGGATGGATCTGGGGGCTGGGAGACCACCTGGCATGGAAGCGACACCAAATCACACCAGAACAGGAGCAGCAGCCAAACCCAGCCACTGAACCAGGCTAGGAGAGCACTGGGGGTGAAATCTAAACCGTACCTGAGCAGGAGCTTGAGTATGCCCAGGGCTGAAATGCCATCTACAGTGGTGATCCCCAGACCTCTCAGCTCAGGACAGGAGCCAGTTGGAACTACAGGAGACACCAGTGCAGAGCATGTGGCCATGAAAACAACTACCCCTGAGGCTTGTAGCCCACAGTTTAGATGCAAGGGAAGTTGGCCTAGCCATACCAGATATTAAACTGTACTATAAAGCAGCGGTCAACAGAACTACTTGGTACTGGCTAAGAAACAGAGTGGTGGATCAGTGGAATAGGTTAAATATACAAGTTGCAGGAGTCAATGACTATAGCAATCTAATCTTTGATAAACAACCCAAAAATCCAGCTTCTGGGCTGAGAGCTCACTATTTCACAAAAACTGCTGGGAAAATTGGGAAATGGATGGCAGAAACTGGGCATAGACCAATATCTTATACCATATACAAAATAAAGTCAAAATGGGTTCATGATTTGGGAGTAAAGGCTGATACTATAAGCAATTTGGGAGAGCAAGAAATAGTTTCCCTGTCAGATTTATGGCAAAGGGAAGAATTCATGACCAAACAAGAGATAGAGAGCATTACAAAATGTAAAATGGATAATTTTGATTATGTCAAATTGAAAAGTTTTTGTATAAACAAAGCCAATGCAACAAAGATTAGGCAAGAAACAGAAAATTGGGAGAAAATCTTTACAACTAGAGTCTCTGATAAAGACCTCATATCTAAAATGTACAGGGAACTGGGACAAATTTATAGGAATATAAGTCATTCCCCAATTGAGAAATGGTCAAAGGATATGAACAGGCAGTTTTCAGAGGAAGAAATTAAAGATATCTATAGGCATACGAAAAAATGCTCAAAATCACTATTGATTAGAGAAATGTAAATCAAAACAACTCCTAGGTACCACAACCCTCCTGTCAGATTGGCTAAAATGACAAGATAGGAAAATGATAAATGCTGGAGAAGATGTGGGAAAATTGGAACATTGTTACACTGTTGGTGAAGTTGTGAAGAGATCCAGCCAATATGGAGAGCGATTTGGGACTATGCCTAAAGGACAACAAAAATGTCCATAGCCTTTGACCGACCAATACCACTTCTAGGGCTGTATCCTAAAGAGACCACATAAGAAGGAAAGTGATCCAGTATAATATCAATTACATTGGGACTTTTTGACTGTCTTAGAATGATAAATTAATTGTCTTTGATTGCGCCTTACTAGGTGTAAATCCCCAGGCCCAAACCCCTATCTACCAGGTGCTAAGCCTATGTGGGTGTGAAGCCCTCAGGGTCCTAAGGGGAACTGCTAAGACCAGAGCCAACAGTAGGAGCCTGAGTTCTGGTTGCTCAGAGGACATTTGATGGTGACTAAAGAGTGTATAAAAAGAGAGAACAGAGCTATTTGCTTGAGGCTTTCACTCCTCTGGAGGAGTGCTGGCATGGGAATATGGGCAGCTGCTCTTAGAGCCTCCTGTCTCACCCAGATGTTGATGGTTTCTGTGTAACTATGAATTGTATTTGGTCTGTTTATAATGTATGTTTGTAATTTGTATTTGATCTGAAGTTCAGGGTGCTGGCTTTTCTCCCTGAAATAAGTGAATGATATTTGTATGTTGGATTAAAATAAGGTTGTTAACCCCTTAATATTTTCCTTAGTAAAGCAGATGAAAACAACCTGTGCTGGCAGCATTCTTGTGGTTGGGCTTGTGTTGGTTTTTCACCCCCACAACAGCTGCTAGCTGAATTGTTGCAACACACATATGCACAAAAATATTTATAGCAGTTCTTTTCGTGGTGGCAAGATGGAAATCAAGGGCATACCGATCAATTGTGTAATGGCTAAACAAGTTGTGGTATATGAATACAATGGAATATTATTGTGCTATAAGAAATGGGGAAGATACAGAATTCAAAATAACCTAGGAAGAATTACATGATATGATGCTGAGTGAGAGGAATAGAACCAGAAGAACATTGTACACAACCACAGACATATTATTCTGTGATGACTAACTTTGATAGACTTGGCTTTTCTCAGCAATACAAGGTTCAAAGACAGCCCCAAAGGACTCATGATGGAAAGAGCTATCTACCTCCAGATAAAGAACTATGGAGTTTAAATGAGGATTGAAGGAAACTATCTGCTCTACCTCATTTTTTCCATGTATTTTCTTGGTTTTCTTTCTTCTTTCTCATGATTCACTCCATTGATCATGGTTCTCCTTTACGACTTGACTACTGTGTTAACATATTTAATGCAAAGGTATACATAGAACATATATCAGATTCCCTGTCATCTTGGGGAGGGGGGAAGGAGAAGAAAATTTGGAAATCAAAAACCTTTCAAACTAAGTGTAGTAAACTAAAAACAATAATAATAATAAAACAGGAAATCATAAAGGAAAACTGCCTGAAGGTCTTAGAACCACAGGGTAAAATAGTCATCAACAGAAAACACTGATCACCCCCTGAAAGAGATCCCAAATTGAAACCTCCAAGGAATGTAGTAGCCAACTTCCAGAATTATCAGGTCAAGGAGAAAATACTGCAAGCAGCCAAAAAGAAACAATTCATATATCACAAAACTAAGTCAGGAACACACATGACCTTGCAGCTTCTATGTTAAAAGACAGGAGTAATTGGAATGTGACATTCTGTAAGGCAAAGGAGCTTGGACTAAAAGCAATAATCAACTACCCAGAAAAATTGAGCATAATCTGTCAGGTAAGGAGATGGATACTCACTGAAATAATGGAATTCTGGACCATTCTGAAGAAAAGGCCAGAGCTCAATGGAAAATTTGATCTTCAAATACAGAACTCAAGAGAGACATCAAAAGGTAAACAGAGAAAAAACTTGTTATTCAATAAGGGCAAATTGTTTCCATCCTTATATGAGATTATATTGTGTGTGTATATATATATATGTATGTGTGTGTGCATGTGTGTATATATGTGTATGTATATACATATATATATGTCAATCTTGAAAATGGTTTAGTTATTATGACAATTAAAAGGGATATACATATAAGGAAGGTAATGTGATGATAAAAAACATAATTAAGGGGTGTGAAGAGATAGTTCTAGGAGAAGAGGTAAGGAGGTGGTAGAAAAGTGTAACTTATATCACATAAAGAAGCACAAAAACATAGTAGAGGGAAAGAAGGGAGGGAGAAGAGCAGTGTTTGACCTTTACCCTCATCAGATTTCATTCACAGAGTGAATAACATAGTCTGATAAGTATCAAAATCAAATTTGTCCTGCAGGCAGTAGGAGGAAAAAAAGGGAAAGAAAGGAGGGGTGGATAGAAGGGAAGGAAGAAACAGCAAGGGAAAAAGGGTAAGATAAGGGAGGGGAGTCAATAGAGAGGGAAAATTGAGGAAGGCAGTGGTCAAAAGCAAAACTCTTGAGGAGTGGAATGGAGAAGGGAGAAATAAAGCATAAAGAGGGGCAAAATAGGATGGCGAAAAAGACACAGATAGTAATCATATGGGTGAATGTGAATTAGATGAACTATCCCATAAAACAGAAGTGAACAATAAAAGGAATTATAAACCATAATCCTACAACATATTGTTTGCAAGAAATACCATTGAAATATGGGGATACACCCAGAGTAAGGTAAAAGGCTGGAGTAGAACATATTATGCTTCAGCTGAAGTAAAAAAAAAACTGAGGTAACAAGCCTAATCTCAGACAAAGCAAAAGCAAAGAAACATCTAGTTAAAAGAGATAAGGAAGGAAACTATATCCTCCTAAAAGGCACCATCGACAATGAAGCAATATCATTACTTAACATATATTCGCCAAGTGCTATAGCATACAAATATTTAGAAGAAAAGTTGAGGAAGTCACAGGAAGAAATAGGTAGCAAAACTATACTAGTGGGGGAACTCATCCTCCTCCTCTCTCAACTTGATAAACCTAACCTCAAAATAAACAAGAAAGAAGTTAAGGAGGTGAACAGAATTTTAGAAAAGGTACATATGATAGACCTCTGGAGAAAACTGAATTGGGATAGAAATGAATATACAATTTTCTCAGTGGTACATGGCACATACACAAAAATTGAACATGCACCAAGAGACAAAAACCTCACAATCCAGTGCAGAAAGGAAGAAATAGCCAATGCATCCTTTTTAGATCATGATGCAATAAAAATTATTTGTAATAAAGGGCCATGCAAAGATAAAATAAAAATTAATTAGCAACTAAATAATCTAATCCTAAAGAATGATTGGGTCAAACATCAAATCATAGAAACAAGTAAAAACTTCATTCAAAAGAATGATAATAGTAAGACAATATACCAAAACTAATGAGATGCAGCAAAAGTAGTTCTTAGAGGAAGATTTATATGTCTGAATACTTATATGAATAAAAAAGAGAAAGAGGACATCAGTGAATTTGGCATGCAACTGAAAAAGCTATATAATAAATTGAAAATCCTCAATTAAATACCAAATTGGAAATACTGAAAACCAAAGGAGAGAATCATAAAATTGAAATCAAGAAAACTATTGAACTAATAAATAAAACTAAGATCTGTTTTATGAAAAAAAAAACAGTAAAACTGATAAACCTTTGGTCAATTTGATTAAAAAAAAGAAAACCAAATTATCAGTATTAAAAATGAAAAGGGTGAATTCACCAGCAATGTAGAGGAAGTTAAAATGATACTTAGGAATTATTTTTCCCAATTGTATGCCTATGAATTTGCCAATCTTAGGGAAATGGATTTATTTTTACAATATAAATTGCCCAGGTTAACAGAAGAGGAAGTAAAATACCTAAATAACCCCATCTCAGAATAAGAAGTTGAGCAAACCATCAATAAACTCCCTAGGGACAAATCTCCAGGGCCAGTTGGTTTTATATGTGAATTCTATCAAACATTTAAAGAATAAATAAATCCCATACTTTATAGACGATTTGGGAAAATAAGTGAAGTACTACCAAATTCTTTTTATGACACAAATATTGTGCTAATACCTAAATAAAGAAGAGTCAAAACAGAGAAAGAAAATTATATACCAATTTCTCTAATGAATACTGATGCAAACATTTTAAATAAAATATTAGCAAAACGATTACAGCAACTTATCATGAAAATAATACACTATGACCAGGTATGATTCATTCCAGGAATGCAAGGCTGGTTCAATATTAGTAAAACTATGAGCATAGTTGATCATATCAACAACAAAAGTAGCATAAAACATGATTATCTCAATGGATGCAGAAAAAGCTTTTGACAAAACACAATACACATGCCTATTAAAAATACCAGAAAGCATAGAAATAAAAGGAGACTTCCTTAAAATTATAAGTAGCATCTACCTAAAACAATAAGCAAGCATTATAAGTGACTGGGATAAGCTAGATGCATTCCCAATAAGATTGGGTGTGGTGGGGACAAAAAGGTCCATTATGACCTCTATTATTCAATTTGGTACTAGAAATGTTAGCTTTTGCAATAAGAGAAGAAAAAGAATTGAAGGAATTAGAATAGGCAAAGAAGTAACTAAGTTTTCACTCTTTGCAGATGATATGATGATTTACATAGAGAATCAAGTAAAAAACTACTTGATATAATAAAAAAAAAAACTTTAGCAAAGTTGCAGGATATAAAATAAACCCACATAAATCCTCAGCATTCCTATGTATTACTAACAAAGCCCGACAGTAAGAGAAAGAGAAATTCCATTTAAAGTTACTTAAATATTTGGGAGTCACCTGCTAAGATGAACCCAGGGGCTATATGAACACAATTACAAAACACTTTTCACATAAGAAAATCAGATCTAAATAAATGGAAAAAATTTCAGTTGCTAATATAATAAAAATGACAACTTTACCTAAATTAATTTACTTATTCAGGGCCATACCAATCAAAGTACCAAAAATTATATTACAGAGCTGGATGAAATAATAACAAAATTCATCTGTAAGAATAAAAGGTCCAGAATATCAAGGGAATTAATGAAAAGAAGTGCTAGGGAAGGTGGCCTAGTCATACCAGATATTAAACTGTACTATAAAGCAGCAGTCATCAAAACTACCTGGTACTGGCTGAGAAACAGAGTGGTGGATCAGTGGAACAGGTTAGGTATACAAGATGCAGTAATCAATGACTATAGCAATCTAATCTTTGATAAACTCAAAGGATCCAGATACTGAGTTAAGAATTCACTATTTTCCAAAAACTGCTGGGAAAACTGGAAAAAAGTATGACAGAAACTGGGCATAGACCATGTCTTATATCGTATACCAAAATAAAGTCAAAAGTGGGTACGTGATTTAGGAATAAAGGCTGATACTATAAGCAGTTTAGGAGAGCTAGGAATAGTTTACCTGTCTGATTTATGGGAAAGGGAAGAATTCATGGCTCATCAAGAAGCAGAGAGTGTTACAAAATGGAAAATGGATAATTTAGATTATGTTAAATTGAAAAATTTTTGCACAAGCAAAGCCAATGCAACGAAGATTAGGATGGAAGTAAAAAACTCAGAAAGAATCTTTACAATCTCTGATAAAGGCCTTATATCTAAAATATACAGGGAACTGAGACAAATTTGGAAGAATAGTCATCATTCCTCAATTGAGAAATGGTCAAAAGATACAAACAGTCAGTTTTCAAAGGAAGAAATTAAATATCTCTATAGTCATATGAAAAATGCTCTAAATCAATATTGATTAGAGCAATGCAAATCAAAACAAGTCTTAGATTGTCTCCTGTCAAATTGGCTAAAATGACAAAATAGGAAAAAGATGAATGCTGGAGAGGATGTGGCAAAATTGGAACATTGTTACATTGTTGGAGGAATTGTGAACAGATCCAGCCATTCTGGAAAGTATTTTGGAACTATGCCCAAAGAGCTGTAAAAATGTGCATAGCCTTTGACCCCCCAATACCACTTCTAGGGCATATCCTAAAGAGATCATACAAGGGGGAAGGGACCCTTATGTACAAAAACATTTAGAGCAGTTCTTTTTGTTGTAGCAAAGTACTGGAAATCAAGGTGATGTCCATCAATTGGGAAGTGGCTGAACAAGTTGTGGTATATGAATGTAATGGAATCCTATTGTGCTACAAGAAATGGAGAAGATACAGAATTCATAATAATCTGGAAAGAACTACATGATATAATACTGAGTGAGAGGAGCAGAACTAGGAGAACATTGTACACAACCACACACATATTGATTCTGTGATGACTAACTTTGATAGACTTGGCTCTTCTCAGCAATACAAGGTTCAGACAGCCCCAAAGATCTCATGATGGAAAGAGCTATCTACCTCTAGATAAAGAACTATGGAGTCTGAGTGAAGATTGAAGGAAACTATCTGCTCTTTTTTTCTATATCTTATTTTTTTGTTCTGTTTCTTCTTTCTCATGATTCACTCCATTGATCATGGTTCTTCTATATGACTTGATTATTATGTAAATATGTTTAATGGGAACATATATGCAGAAAATATATCAGATTCCATGCTGTCTTGGGGAGAAGGGGGAGGGAATGAAGGGGAAGAAAATTTGGAACTCGAAAACCTATGGAACAGAGTGTTGTAAACTAAAAATTAAAAAGTCTTTAAAAATGTGCATACCCTTTGACTCTGCAATACCACTTCTAGGGCTGTATCCCAAAGAGATCACTCAAGTGGGAAATTGACCACATATCTACAAAAATATTTATAGCAGCTCTTTTTGTGGTGGCAAAGAATCAGAAATCAAGGGGATGCCCTGCAATTGGGGAATGGCTAAGCAAATTGTGGTATATGAATGAAATGGAATACTATTGTGCTATAAGAAATGAGAAGCAGATGGGCTTAATTATAACCAGCAATGACCTATATGAGCTGATGCTGAGTGAGGGGAGCAGAAGTAGGAGATCATTATACATGATTAAAGACACATGATATCTGTAAGAACTAACTTTGATATACTTGGCTCTTCTCAGCAATGCAAGGTTCAAGGACAGCTCCAAAAGATTCATGATGGAAAAAGTTATGCATATCCAGAAAAAAGAATTATGGAGGCTGAAAGCAGACTGAGGCAAACTACTTGCTCTCTTTTTTTCTTCCTTTTTTGGTTTCATTTCTTCTTTCTCATGTTTCATTTCATTGGTTATAATTATTCTTTACAACTGAACTATTATGTAAATAAGTTCAATGTGAAGGTATATGTAGAACCTACATTGGATTACATGTTGTCTTAGGGGTAAGGAGGATGAGAGGGAGGGAGAGAAAATTTGGAACTCCAAAACTTGTGGAACTGAATGTTGTAAACTAAAAATAAAAAAAAAATTAATTTATAAAAAAATAGACAAAAATATCTGGGCTCCTAGACAGAAGAAGAAAATGGAGCTCAAAAAGCTACTCCTTTTTTAATGAGAAATGTCAAATGGTCCCAACCACAAAAAGATTTCCTGGAAGAATTTTTAAAAGACTTTAAACATCAAATAAGAAAGAAAATTAGAAAAAAATATAAGAACAATCTACAAAAATCAAGAAAATTATGAAAAGAAATTCAAACAACCTGAAATACAAAATCAAAAACTTAAGGAAGAAAATATTTCCTTGAAAGCTAGACCTGGACAAAGAGAAGCTATTGACATTCTAAGACAAAGAAAAAATAAAACACAATAAAAATAAATAATAGAAGAGAATGTGAAACAACTCATCTGAAAAAAAAAACAACTGATTTGGAGAACAGGTTGATGAGAAATAATGTAAGAATAGGCAGACTGACTGAAAAATATGGTAAAAAAAGTATTTGTATACAATATTACAAGATGTGGGGTTTATACATGTGTAGTCATGCAAAACATTTCCAGAATAGAAGGAAAAAAAGTGAAAGACATGCAAAAGAAAACACATACCAAAAAAACCCCCAAAACCCCACAAACAAATAAAACCAAATCTCAAAAAAAAATGAAGGAAAAAAAGGATGCAGACACCATCAGTTCTTTCTCTGGGGATGGACAGCATTTTTCATCATAAGTCACAGAGTTTTCTTGGATCACTGTATTACTGAGAATCGGTACCTATCTTATTTGATTATTTGATTTTCGAAATCTTTTTTGAGCTCTTCCATGGCCTGAATCCAACTCATATCTTTCCTGGGTTTTTGCATGCAGGAGCTTTGACTTCATTATATTTTGAATGTGTTTTGATCTTCCTAGTCATCTCAGTAACATTCTAAGGCCAGATTATTTTTTCTTGTGCTTGCTCATATTCCTAGCCTAGTCCTTGATTTAACTGTTTGTTAAAGTAAAGCTGTGGTGTGCACTGTCCCTAGGTTCAGGGGTTTTATGCAGCTGTTTTCAGAGATACTTCTAGGGACCTATAAGTCCTCGGTTCTTCCAAGGTGGCATGATTTAAGGTGAGTTGTTTACTATTCTCCTGGCCTATGCTTTGGTTTGTGAGTGACCAAACACTCCTTTCTTCCCTAGAATTGTGAGGATGGTTCTTACTCCACTGTGGCACAAGCTCTGGTGTACTAGTACTCCCCCTTGCCCTGGGACTGCCACCCATAACTGTGACACAGATCATCTGTAAGCTGAGAGTTCTGGAAGCAACTAATGCTGCTGCTGATTCAGTGGCTCCCAAGGCCTGGTCCTGGTTAGCAGGGGCCATGGCTTTCCTGGCATGGTCTGCACTGGACTTTCCTCCATTCTTACCCCAGTACAACAGACCTTTCCTGCCAACTTTCTAAGTTGCCTTTGGCATCTATGGACTGAAAGGTCTGGAAACCACTATTGCTGCCACTGATTCAGTTGTTTTGAGTGCTGTGCCTAGTTTGCTGGGGCATGGACTATGCTCCTCTTTTACTCTTATGCAACAAACTCTTCCTGCCAACCTTCTAATTTGTCTTGGACTGGAAAATTGTTTCACTCCATCTTTTTGTGGGCTCTGCTGCTCTAGAATTTGTTTAGAGTCATTATTGTTGAGGGGATAGTGTAATCAAATTGTTTGTGCATTTATTTGTGTTATTTTTTCCATTGAAAAGAATATAACATTTATTAAATATACACTTTTCTCATTTTCTGTTGAAAGTCTAAAACAAAGGATGAATAACGATTCTTATTTTATTTTTTCTTCTATATTTTATATTCGACATACCGTTTTTTGGTCTATATTTACTTATTTTTCTCAATTACAAGTAAAAACAATTTTTAACATTCCTTTTTAAATAAATGAGTTCCAAATTCTCTCCCATCCTCTCACTTTCACTGGAGAAGGTAAGCAATTTGATATAGATTACGAAGGTGTGAGAGTGGAAAACATATTTTCATATTAGTCCACTTTCCTTCATATGTTTTTTTTTCATTTATTCCATTGATATTATTGACCTTTTCTTCTTCCAGATCAATGTCATTATTTTTCCTATCTCTATAAAATATTTTCGGTATTTTGATTTGTATGGCACTGAATAAGTAAATTAATTTAAGTTGAACTGTCATTTTTATTACATTGGCTCAGCCTCTCAATCAGAAATTAATATTTCTCCAATTGTTTAAACGTGAATTTGAATGAAGTCTTTTGCAATTGTGTCCATATATTTTCTGGAAAGTAAAGTCCCAAGTATTTTATATTGGCTACAGTTATTTTAAATGGAATTTCTCTATCTCTTCCTCCTGGAATTTGTTGGTAATGTATTGAAATGCTGATGATTTCTTTGACTTTATTTTATATCCTGCAACTTTGCTGAAGTTGTTAATTATTTCAACTACTTTGTAGTTGATTCTCTCAGATTCTTTAGATATACCATCATGTGAAATTCAAAGAGTGGTATCTTTCCCTCACTGCCTAGTCTAATTCTTTCAATATCTTTTAGTTTTATTACTATAGATAGCATTTCAGGAAGAATATTGTACAATTATGGTAATAATGAGCACCTTTGCTTCACCCCTGATCATACTGGGAAGCATTCTAATGTATCTTCATTACATATAGTGTTTGATGAAGGTTTTAGGTAGATATTATTTATTATTTCCAAGAAATGTCCATTTATTCCTATGGCTTCTTGTGTAATATAATAGAAATTATATTCTAAAAATGCTAATAGAATTAATAGTATGTTTCATCAAAAAGGTTTTTTTTTTTTGCATCTTGAGATTATTAAATTATTTTTGTTGTCTTTGTTCTTGATATTGTTGACCAATTATGTTGATAGATTTCCTAATATTGACCTAGTCCTGCATTCTTGGTATAAATCTTACCTGGTGATAGTGAACAATCTTTTTGAAACATTACTCGAATCTCCTTGTTAGGTTTTTTTAATGTTTGCATCAATATTCAATAAGGAAATTGGTCTTTAAATTTCTTTCTCTGTTTTCTTTTCCTCTTCCTGTTTTAGCTATTAGCATCATATTTGCATCATAAAAGGAATTGGATAAAACTCCTTCCTTGTCCATTTTTTTCCCAAAATAGTTTATATAGTACTAGAAATAATCATTTATAAAATGTTTGGTACAATTCACTTGTGAATATGTCTTGGGTAGGGATATTTGTTTAGGGATTTTGTTTATTGCTTCTTCAATTTCTTTTCCAAAGGTAGGTCTATTTATATATTCTATTTCCTTTTCTGTTAATCTAGGCATCTTTTTTGTTGCAACTATTTCATTTAGATTTTAAATTTATTGGCAAATAATTGAGAAAAATAGCTCCTAAGATTGCTCTAATTTCATATTCATCGGTGGTGAATTTGCCCTTTTTATATGTGATACTGATAATTTTCCTCACTTCTTTCTTTTAAAAAAAAATAAAATTAATCAATGGTGTTTCATTTTTATTATTTCTGTCATAAAAACAATTCCCAGTGTTACTTAATAATCCATTTTATAAACTTTCACATATACTAATTACTCCATTAATTTTCAGGATTTCTAATTTGATGTTTGAGGATTTTAAATTTCTTTTTTCTAGTTTTTTTTAGCTGCATGTTCAATTCTTTAATCTGCTCTTTCTCTATTGTATTAATACATGCATTTAGTGATATAACTAAGTGCTGCTTTTGCTTATTACCACAAATTTGGGCATGCTGTCTTATTATCATTCTCTTTAAGGAAATTATTTATTTCTTCTATATTTTGTTCTTTGACTCACTCATTCAGTAGGATTTGATTTTTAGCCGCCAATTAATTTTGACCTATGATTCCATGACCCCTTATATAATTTGGCTTTATTTCATTATGATTAGAAAAGAATGGATTCCATATTTCTGCTTTTCTACATTTGGATGTTACATTTTTATGCCCTAATACGCAGTCAAATTTTGTGTAGGTGACCACACACCACTGGGGAAAAAAAAGATTATTCCTTTCTATTGCCATTAAATTTTCTCCTGAGGTCTAACAAATCTAACTGTCCTAAAATTTAATTCATCTCCTTAACTTATGATTTTTTTTTCCTTTGTGGTCAGATTTATTGAAATCTGAGAGGAAAATATTGAGGTCCCCAGTGAGTATAATTTTATTGTCTATCTCCTCTTGGTATTCATTTAACTTTTCATTTTAGAATTTGGATGCTATACTGTTTGATGAATATATATTTGGTATTGATACTACTTTATTTTCCGTGGCATCTTTTAGCATAACTTTTTTTCTTATCTCTTTTAAATGGATCACTTTTTTCTCGCTTTTGCTTTGTCTGAAATCATGATTGCTACCCCTCCTTTTTTTAACTTTAGTTAAAGAAACAGCATACCACCTCAGAATAGAAGTAGCTCTGAAAACAGCAGCACCAAACCCCTGAAGTTGAGACAAAGCAATCTCCACTCTGAAAGTAGTCATACCCTGACATAAAGCTCAAAAGTCAAGTAATTGGCTGGGAAAATGAGCAAGCAGCATAAAAAGATTTAGACAAGAGAATCTTTTTTGGTGACAAAGAAGATCACAACATAGAGCTAAAAGAAGTCAACAAGGTCAAAGATCCTACATTAAAAACCTCCAAGGAAAATGTTAATTGGTCTCAGGCCACAGAAGAGCTCAGAAAGGATTTGGAAAAGCAAATAAGAGAAGTAGAGGAAAAATTTGTAAATGAGTGTTGCAACAAATTAATGAAAAACAAGTCACCAACTTGCTAAAGGAAACCCGCCAAAAATATCGAAGAAAATAAAACTTTAAAACATAGACTAACCCAAATGGCAAAAGAGCTCCAAAAGCCAATGAGGAGAAGAATGCCTTAAAAGGCAGAATTAGCCAAATGGAAAAGGTGGTCCAAAAGACCACTGAAGAAAATACTGTCTTAAAATTAGAATGTAGCAAGTGGAAACTAGTGACTTTATGAGGAATCAAGAAATTATAAAACAGAACCAAAAAAATGAAAATAATGGAAGATGATGTGAAATATGTCATTGAAAAAAACACTGACCTAGATCAAGGAGAGGCATTTTAAAATTATTGGACTACCTTAAAGCCATGATCAAAAAAACAAAAGAGCCTAGACATCATCTTTCAAGAAATTATCAAGGAAAACTGTATTGATATTCTAGAAGCAGAAGGTAAAATAGAAATTCAATATACTGAGCATATCTTGAAAAAGATCCCAAAAAGAAAGTTTCTGGGAATATTGCAGCCAAATTCCAGAGTTCCCAGGTCAAGGAGAAAATACTACAAGCAGCTAGAAAGAAACAATTCAGCTTCTATATTAAGGGATTGAAGGAGGTTAAAGGAGCTAGGACTAAAACCAAGATTCACCTATCCACCAAAATTGAGGGCAAAATATGGACTTTTCAATAAAATAGAGGACTTCCAAGCATTCTTGATGAAAAGACCAGAACCAAATAGAAAATTTGGCATTCAAACACGAGAATCATTAAAAGGTCAACAGGAAAGAGAAATCATAAGGGACTTACTAAAGTTGAACCATTTTGTTTACATTCCTACATGGAAAGATGATATTTGTACTCACGAGACCATTCTCAGTATTAGGGTAGCTGAAGGGAATATAGATAGATAGATAGATAGATAGATAGATAGATAGATAGATAGATAGATATAGATATAGATATAGATATAGATATATAGATATATAGATATATAGATATATAGATATAGATATATAGATATATAGATATAGATATTATACACATATAGACAGAGGGCACAGCGTGAGTTGAATATGAAGGGATGATATATGAAAAAATAAAATTTAGGGATGAGAGAGGAATATATTAGGAGAAGGAGAAAGGGGGAGATAGAATGGGGTAAATTATCTCACATAAAAGTGGCAAGAAAAAGTAGTTATAATAGAAGGGCAGAGGGGCAGGTGGAAGGGAATGAGTGAATCTTGCTCTCATCACATTTGACTTAAGTTGGGAATAACATACACATTCAGTTGGGTATCTTAACCTACAGGAATGTAGGGGGAATGGCATAAGAGGAGGGGGATGATAGAAGGGAGGGAAGATTGGAGGAGAAGTTAGTCAAATGCAAACACTTCTGAAAAGGGACACAGTCAAGAGAGAACATTGAATAAAGGAGAACAGGATAGGATGGAGGGAAATATAGTCTTTCACAACATGACTATTATGGAAGTATGCATAACAATGCATGTGTGGCCTACTCAAGGAGGGTTGGAGAGGAGGGAGAAAGGAGAGAATTTGGAACTCGAAGCTCTAAAAACAAATGTTCAAAAAAAGTTGTTTTTACATACAACTGGGAAATAAGATATACCAGCAATGGGATATAGAAATCTATCTTTCCATACAAGAAAGTAAGGGAAAAAGGGATAAAGGGGAAGGGGAGTGATGTGACAGAAGGGACGGTTTGGAAAAACAACTGACCTAGCAAATAGATCCAGGAGAGGTAATCTAAGAATTACTAGTTTACCAAAAAGGCACAATAGAAAAAAGAGCCAGGACAGTATCTTCCAAGAAATCATGAAGAAAAACTTCCCCAAGGTCCTAGAACCAGAGGGTAAAATATTCATCAACAGAAAACACTGATCACCCCCTAAAAGAGATCCCAAATTGAAAACTCTGAGGAATACAGTAGCCAAATTCCAGAATTATCAGGTCAAGGAGAAAATACTTCAAGGAGCCAGAAACAATTCAAATATCATGGAACTACAGTCAGGATCAAACAGGACCTTCCAGTTTCTACATCAAAGGAGTAGAGGGATTGGAATATGATATTCTGTAAGGCAAAGGAGCTTGGAATACAATCAAGGATCAATTACCAAAGAAAATTGAGCATAATCTTTCAGGCAAGGAGATGGACATTCAATGAAATGAGGGAATTTCAGATGTTCCTGATGAAAAGGCCAGAGCTCAATGGAAAATGTGATCTTCAAATACAAGACTCAAGAAAGGCATAAAAAGGTAAACAGGAAAAAAAAGAAAAAAAGCTTGTTGTTCATTAAGGGCAAATTGTTTGCATCCCTATATGGGAGGATGATACTTGTTAATCTTGAGAATGGTATATTTATTATGACATTTAAAGGGGAAATATACAGACAGAGGGTGTGGATATAAATTAATCGATGTGATGATAAAAAGTCTAATTAAGGCATGCAAAGTGATTGTAACGGGAGAAGAGGAAAGGAGTAGGCATTAAAGGTAAATTACATCACACAAAGAGGCACAAAAACATCATAGTAGAAGGAAAGAAGGGAGGCACACGAGCCCTGTTTGAGCTTTAATTTCAGTGGATTTGGTTCAAGGAGGGAACAACATATTCTAATAAATATAGAAATCTAACTTGCCCTACATGCAGTAGGAAGGAAAAAGAGAAAGAAAAGGGGTGGGGTTAGAAGAGAGGGAAGAAGTAGTAAGGGAAAAGGGAAAGAAAAGAGAAGGGGCCTGATAGAGAGGGAAAATTGAAGAAAGTGGTGGTCAAAAGCAAAACACTTTTAAGGACGAGAAGGGAGAAATAAAAGCATAAAAGAGGGGGATAGGATGGGTAGAAAGACACAGATAGTAAACATAACTGTTAATGCAAATGGGATGAACTCTCAGATAAAATAGAGGTGGACAGCAGAATGGATTAAAAACCATAATCCTACAATATGTTATTCAGAAGAAACCCATTTGAAACGGTAAAGGTAAAAGGCTGGAGTAGAATATATTTTGCTACAGCTGAAGTTAAAAAAAGCAGGGTTAGCAATCCTAATTTCAGGCAAAGCAAAAGCAAAGGTATATCTAATTAAAAGAGATGAAGAAGGAAACTTTATTCTGGTATACGGTGTCAAACATTGGTCTATTCCCAGTTTCTGCAATACTATTTTCCAGTTTTCCCAGCAGTTAACAGTGAGTTCTTATCCCAGAAGCTAGAGTCTTTGCGTTTATCAATCAGTAGATTGCTATAATCACTGACTATTGTGTCTTTTGTACCTAACCTATTCCACTGATCTACCTCTCAATTTCTTAGCCAGTGCCAAGTGGTTTGATGATAGCTGCTTTATAATACAATTTGTAGTTACACCTACCAGTTTGGCTAATATGACCAAACAGGAAAGTGATAAATGCTGGATAAGATGTGGGAAATTTGGAGCTCTAACGCATTGTTGATGGAGCTGTGAGTTGATCCCATTCTGGAGAGTGATCTGTTACTACACACAAAGGGCTATAAAAATGTACATACCCTTTGAATCAACAATAGCACTTCTAGGACTATATTCCAAAATGATCATAAAAATGGGAAAATCTCCCACGTTGTACAAAAATATTTACAGCAGCTCCTTTTGTGGTGGCCAAGAACTGGAAATCAAGGGGACGTTCATCAATTGGGGAATGGTTGAACAAGTATATGAATGTAATGGAATTAGTATTAGTATTGTGCTATAAGAAATGATGAGCAGGCAGACTTCAGGAAAACCTGGAAAGACTAATATGAACTGATGATGAGTGAAGGGAGCAGAACCAGGAGAACTTTGTACATAGTAACAGCCACACTGTGAAAGGACTGATTTTTATAGACTTAGCCCTTTTCAGCAATTCAAGGATCTAAAAGTTTTCCAAAGGACTAATGAAGGAAAATGCCATCCACATCCAGAGAAAAACACTATGGAGTTGGAATGCAGAGTGAAGCAGACTCTTTTCTCTTTTCTTTTGTTTGTTTCTCATGGTTTCTCCCACTCTTCTTCAGCAACATAATTCTTCTATGCAACATGATTAATGTGAAAATGTGTTTAATAGGAATGTATGTGTAGAGAACATATCAAATTGCTTGCCATTTTGGGGAAGGAGGGGAGAAAATTTAAAACTTATGGAAATAAATGTTGAAAACTGAAAATAAATAAATCAAATATTAAAAAAGAACACTACACACACACGCACACACATACACACACAAGAAAATAGTGGTATGGAGGTCAAACTAGTTTATCTGGAACATAAGAGTATTTTGCTAGAATATAATGTGTATCATATTAGGCAGAATGAGATTAGGTTAGTCAAGTAGGTTGGAATCAAAAGAGAGAGCCTTTATTGTCAGGGTCAGGAATTTAAACTATATTGTCTAAACTCCAGGGACTGAGAGATCTTATTAGAAAGAGGAGTAATGAAGTCATCGTAGTACGTTAGGAAGGATATTTGGGCATTTTTAGAAATAGGACTTTTCAGGTGACTTTATGAATTTACTTTTCTCATTTAGCACCAATAGTATGTCATCTGTATGACTTATATGTTGATTCGTTTTGAGTATGTAAACATTTTGTTATAAGGAGGAACCACAATAGTTGGGGGGTAGTTTAGATTCAATTAGAAGTGATAATTTTGGTTAGGTGAGGGGCGGAGCCAAGATAGCGACTGGAAAGCAGTAACTGGCGTGAGCTCCCCTCCAAGTCCCTCCAAAAACCTATGAAAAAATGGCTCTGAACCAATTCTAGAACTACAGAACCCACAAAGGGGCAGAGGGAAGCAGGACTCC
>CM053622.1:573173692-573190804 GCA_028646595.1 Phalanger gymnotis
CCTCCACTTTTTTTTTCTTCTCTCTTTTGTATTTGTTGTTGGGATCTGTTTTTTTTTTTATTTTGATTCTGTTTCGTCTTTCTCATGAGTCATGAGAAAATGTATAAATTAATTCAATGCCTAGTTATACCTGGGAGTTATATGGTACTCCATGGGAGGTGAGGAGGGAGGGAAGAAAATCTGGAACTCAAAATTATGTAGAACTGCTTGTTGCAATCTAAAAATAAAAAAAAAAAGAAACTTTAAAAAAAAAGAAGGCAAGCAATTCAAAAAAAAAAAAGATTCTGTAGTCTGATTTTTTTAAGTATGTGCTCCTTTTCCCAGTCCATTACTTGAATTTTGAGTTCTTTGTCAAGATAGGACTGTTTCCAGAGTGTAGAGTGCTCTGTCTCAAATTTCAGGGTTTTAGGCAGCTGTTGTCAGAGACTTCTAGGCACCTGTAAATTTTCCGTTCTTCTTAGGTGATCAAAGAAGAGATGTTTACTCATATCCTGGCCAGTGCACTTGTCTATGAGTGGCTACAAGCACTCTTTTCTGCCTTGGAACTTTGAAGAAGATTCCTTCTCCACAGTTACCAAAAGCTCTGCCATGTTAGTGCTCCTCCTTACCCCAGGACCAGGACTTGGACTCCCACATCCAAGCAGGGCAGAGCAAGAGAATTCTGCCTCAGCACCAGCAAACAGATCCCTGCATTCCCCCTCTTATCACCTGCTTGTTACCCTCATTGTCTTTGGGCCTGGAGATCCAGAAACAGCCATTGCTGTTGCTGCTACCACCACCACCTCTACCACCCTGGGGTGGGGGCCAGACCCCACTCTTCTCTCACACATATCTGACAGAGTTTCCCCACTGACTTTCTACTTTGTCTTTAGCTTTTGTGGATTCAGAAGTCTGGAAATCACCACAGCCACCAGAAACTCAATCCCCTGAGGCCTTCTCTGGCCCAGTCTGTGTTACTGAGGCCCATGCTGGACTGTGCTCTACTCACAGCCCATTGTGACAGATCCCTCCTGTAGCCCTCTAGGTTGTCCTGGGTTGGAGATTTGCTTCATTCTGTGACTTTATGGGTTCTGTACCTGTAGAACTCATTTAGATTCATGTTTTGCAAGTATTTGGAAGGGTTTGGGTGAGAGCTCAAGCACATCCATTATTTCCCACCACCATCTTGGCTACATCTCCTCTCTGCTAATTCATTTTTTATTTAATATTTTTTAGTTTTCATCATTGATTTCCATAAGGTTTTGCGTTACAAATTTTCTCCCCATTTCTACCCTCCCCCCACTCCATGTATCATTATGCAAAACACTTCCATAACAGTCATGTTGTGAAAGACTAACTATATTTCCTTCCATCCTATCCTATCCCCCTTTATTCAATTTTATCCCCTTGACCCTGGTGCTTTTCAAAAGAGTTTGCTTTTGATTACCTCCTTCCCCACTCTGCCCTCTCCTCTCTCTTATCCACTTCCTCCCACTTTACTGTAGGGTAAGATACCCAATTGAGTGTGTATGTTATTCCCTTCTTAAGTCAAGTCTGATAAGACAACAGCTGCACAAAACCCCTGAAATTTGGGACAGAGCACTTTCCACTCTAGAAGCAGAGCCCTATCTTGATAAAGAGTCCAAATGTCAAGTAATGGACTGGGAAAATGAGCACACACTTTAAAAAATCATACTATAGAATCTTACTTTGGTCACAAGTCATTTCCTTTCACCTGCCCCCTCTTCCCTTCCCATATAACTGCATTTTCTTTCCACTTTTAAATGAGATAATTTATCCCATTCTATCTCTCCCTTTCACCGTCTTCCAATATATTTCTCTCATCCCTTAATTGTATTTATTTCCTTATTTTTAGATGTCATCCCTTCATATTCAACTCACCCTGTGCCTTTTGTCTGTGTGTGTGTGTGTGCGTGTGTATTCCTTTCAACTACCTTTATGCTTAGAAAGGTTTCATGAGTTACAAATATCATCTTTCCATGTAGGAATGTAAACAAAACAGTTCGACTTTAGTAAGTCCCTTATGACTTCTCTTTCCTGTTTACCTTTTCATGATTCTTTTGATTCTTTTATTTGAAAGTCAAAATTTTCTATACATCTCTGGTCTTTTCTTTTTCAAGAATGCTTGGAAGTCCTCTATTTTATTGAAAATCCATATTTTCTCCTGGAGTGTTATACTCATTTTTGCTGGGTAGGCGATTCTTGGTTTTAATCCTAGCTCCTTTGACCTCCAGAATGTATTCTAAGCCCTTTGATCCTTTAATATAGAAGCTGCTAGATTTTATGTTATCCTGATTTGTTTCCACAATACTCAAATTGTTTCTTTCTGGCTGCTTACAATATTTTCTCCTTGACCTGGGAACTCTGGAATTTGGCTATAATATTCCTAGGAGTTTTTGTTTTGGGATCTTTTTCAAGAGGTGATTGGTAGATTCTTTAAATTTCTATTTTGCCCTCTGGTTCTAGAATATCGGGCAGTTTTCCTTGATAATTTCTTGAAAGTTGATGTCTAGGCTCTTTTTTGAGTTTTTTATTTCTTAAGTTTAAGTTATTTCTTAAGTTATTTCTCCTGGATCTATTCTCCAGGTCAGTGTTTTCCAATGAGCTATTTCACATTGTCTTCAATTTTTCATTCTTTTTGTTCTGTTTCATAATTTCTTGATTTCTCATAAAGTCACTAGCTTCCACTTGCTCCATTCTAATTTTTTAGGTAGTGTATTGTCTTCAGTGGTCTTTTGGACCTCTTTTTCCATTTGTCTAATTCTGCCTTTTTAGGCATTTTTCTCCTCATTGGCTTTTTGGAGCTCTTTTGCCATTTGAGTTATTCTATTTTTAAGGTGTTATTTTCTTCAGTATTTTTAGGAGTCTCCTTTAGCAAGGCATTGACTTGTTTTTCATGATTTTTTTGCATCACTCTCATTTCCTTCCCCAATTTTTCCTCTACTTCTGTTACTTGTCTTTCCACATCCTTTTTGAGCTCTTCCATGGCCTGAGACCAATTCATATTTTTCTTGGAGGCTTTTGATTTTGGCTCTTTGACTTTGTTGACTTCTTCTGGCTGTATGTTTTGTTCTTCCTTGTCACCAAAAAAATGTTCAATAGTCTCAGTCTTTTGCTGCCTGGCTATGTTCCCAACCAATTGACCCTTGAGGTCTTTGTCAGGGTATGACTGGTTTTAGAATAGCAAATGCTTTGTCCCAAGTTTCAGGGTATTGTCCTGCTCCTCCTCCCCCAAGAACTGCCAACCAGGATCATGACACAGATCTAAGTAGGGGAAGACAAGAGAATCCTGCCTCTGTACCAGCAAAGTGCTCCCTGCTCTGATCTACTTCTTGATTCCTCCCACAGGCCTGGGGCTGGAAGAACCTGCAGCTGAAGTCTGGAAGCAGCCACAGGAGCTTCCTGCTGTGGTAGTCGATGTCCTGTACCAACTCCACTGGGCCAGGGCTGGAGTTGACTGCACACTCCTATCCAGATCCAGCAGTTTTCCCACTGACCTGCTAAGTCATCTTTGGTGTTTGTGGGTTGAGAAGTCTGGTAGCTGCGACAGCTCAGTGATTCATGGCCCTATGCCCCACTCTTCCCGATAACCTCAGCACCTGGTCTGTCCTGGTGTGGCCCATGCTGGGCTGCATTCCACTACCAGAATGGTGTGATAGACCCTTCCCAGCTACCACCCAGGCCATCTTGGGTTGGAGACCTGCTTCCCTGTGTTATTTTGTGGGATCTGCAGTTCTATGATCTGTTCAGAGCCATTTTTATAGGTGTTTGGAGGGATTTGGGGGAGAGCGTAAGCAAGTACCTGCTTTCCTGCTGCTGTCTTGGCTCTATTCCCTCATTAATTCAGTTTTTAAAGGGATTGTTTTCTTCAGTGGATATTTTTCCCTCAATTTGGCTAATTCTGTTTTTTAAGGAGTTGCTTTCTTCAGTCAATTTTTGCACTTCCTTTTCCAATCTGTTGACTATTTTTTCACAATTCTCCTATATAGGAGAATTTCTATATTTCTTCTTTCATTTCTCTTTCTGATTTTTCTTCTACCTAATTTATTTTTACATCCTTTTTGAGGTCCTCCAAGAGGACTTTTTGGGCTTGAAACCAAGCCCTATTCCCATTTGAGGCATCATATGTAGCCATTTTCACATTGTACATTTCTGAGTTTGTATTTGGATCTTCCCTACTGCCATAGTTGCTTTCTATGCTCAAGGTGGGGTTTTTTGTTCTGCTTTTTGCTCATTTTGTAAAATTGAATTCTTTTCCTAATGCATGGCATGCACTATTCCAAGCTTCTTTTGCCATGAGCCTGGGGCCTGGTCACTGTGTTTCCAAGCTAGACCTTCAGGTTCTTATGGCTTACTCACTGTTCTGGCATGATCCAGCTTAGTTCTCCCATTGTGCTGTGGCTCTTGGCTGGTAATTTGCCTTCTGTGCTAGTCCTTTAGGCCTCACAGCTAGACTTCTATGCAACTAGCCTGCTGAAACAGAATTGAGGGAGCTTCATTGCTGATCTGTACTATAGCTAAGAGCCTCCTGTTGGCTTGCCTGGATACCCTGTACACTTAACTGCAGTCCCCTTTTACCCAAGTGAGACAGAACTTTCCTGAAGTCCTTCTAAATTATCTTAAGCTGGAAAATTGTTTTGCTCCATCTTTTTCTGCATTCTGTCACTCCAGAATCCATATAGAAGCTTGATTAAAAGTTGTTTCTTAGAGAAACTGGGGAGACCTCATGTAACTTCCTGGCTTCTCTTTGCCATCTTGGCTCCACCCCAATTCAGTTTTTGAAGTTGTTGTTTTCTTCAATGTTTTATGCCCCTTTTACAAAGCTGTTAATTCTCATTTTTATAATTTTCTTGAATCATTCTTATTTATTTTCCCAATTTTTCCTCTAATACTCTCCTAGTTTTATTTAAGTCTTCCAGGTGTGCTTGTTGAGCTTGAGTAAATTAGCACTTTTTCAGGCTTTGCTTGTAGCTATTATTCCCATTATTGTCTTCTGAGTGTGTTCTTTGTCTTGCCTGACACCATACATGCTCTTTATGGTCAAGTATGTTGCTATTGCAGCCACCTCCAAGGCCCATGTGCTGCTGCCACCTCCCACTCCAGGGTCACAGGCTTTTGCTGACCTCATAAGTTTTCTTAGGCTTAAAAAAGTCTCACCCTAAACTCTTGTTGCCTCTGATTATCCAAAATTTGATTTGAGTCATTATTTTAAAGTGGGTTGGAGGGAAAAGTTGGGAGAGTTATGTTGAGTTGCTACCTTTCCTGCAAATTTTGGCTCCTCAGCAGCCTTTGTTAATTTTTGTTCTCAGTAGAAAATATTTCCTCTTTCAACTCCATGTCTTCACCTAAATTCCCCCATAATTGGAGTGCACTCCTACTTCATACCTGCTTCTCTAGTTCTATTCAATGTTTATTTAAAGAGGTCTTTCCTTATTCACATAGTTGTTCATTTCATGCCTTTAATAACTATATTTATTCTGATATGTCCTGTTTTTACTTATCTGTGTACTTATTTTAACTCTCTGGTAGCATGAAATTCCTTGAGGTCTAGGTCAAGGACCCAGATTGAAAAAGTTAATAATTACTAGCTTTATAAAATTGTAGGACACTGAACCAACTCATAAACACCCATATGTGTGTATGTATGTATATATATATATGTGTGTGTTTGTGTGTGCATGTATGTATTTATGTATAATTTCAATAAGATACTTCTGTAGGTATTAGAAAATTAGAGTTACTCTGAGAGTTCACTCCTTAATATCAGAACCTTTCAAAGTCCTTTTACTATTTCATTTTAAAATATATCTTAACAGATAGCATTTTTATTTTATTGTAATTTTCCAACATATTCTTCCCCATTTAAATTCTCCTGATAAAAAATAAACAAAAAAACTTACCATTAAGGCAGCTATGTCTAATGGTATATGCAACCTTCTTTATCTATAGATCTTAAATTTTCTAAAATCAGATCTCTTTCTAATAGCCTTTTCTTGTTTAGAGTCTATGTTCCTTAAAGAACTGTCATTTGCCTTTGTATTTCCAGTTCTTATCAAAGTGCCTGGAAATTAATAAGAGCATAGTAATTGTTGGTAGACGGACTGAAAGACATAAGCTATATTCTGAGAGGCAGAATGATATTATGGCCATAGAAGTTGGAGTAAAAAAAGATGTGAGTTCAAGTGCCACCTAAGATACAAATGAAATATGTAACTTTAGTCAACTCACTTGTCATGGGCAAATCTAAATTTATAAATTGCAGACTAGTTGGTAGTTCCCATTCATCAGTGGAAGTAAGTGTCCATATACAGAGTTATTCACAAAGATATGAAGAAACAAAAAAGCAAATTGCAAAACAAATTTGCAGTGTTAATTAGTGCAGTATATAGACTTGGCTAAAGAAAGGATCGGGCAGGAAGTATGTGTTTTTTACACTTGATCTCCACCTCCAATCCAACACTTCCTGTAGAACACAGAATCACTGGCAGTCAGGCAAGGTTAGACCAATACAGGCATAGGATGAAGCATAGGGAAAATATAATCAGAAGTGGGAGCAAATGAAAGGTTCCCAAAATTGAAAAGGGGAAGACAATACACTCTACCCATTGTATTAAGAATACTATGAAATGTAAAATTTATTAACTATTACAGAGATAAAAAATAAATTTCAGAAACTCAGTATTATTTTCAAAATTTCTTAATTTTTATGATTCCTTTATGATCACTCATGTGATTAATGGTACAGAGATTAAGAAGAATTAAGGATTTGGATTAATAATTAAAAGTGTTTAGCAGATGTAGTATCATAATTTTATATATAAAATAAGAGAATTTAACTGCAAGAAAATATATAACTAAATTATCCTGAACATTATTTGATGTATTTTACTGGTCTAGAAGGAACTTTATAATCTTCCTGGACCTCAGAGTATCATTATGTGCATGGATTAACAATGTATTGTGGACATAAAGAAATGCTGCATTTCAGTTAAGAAGATACTGAATGAGCTATATTTTTATGCTAGTTTATTAATCCATAGGATCACATTCCTTATTGGTCATAGAGTCCATACCTTTATTTTACAAACAAGAAAATTGAAGGCAGAGAGATCTAATGCAACTTTTCCTAAGTTGCAGAGCTAACAGATATCTATGTTAATGTTTGACTAAAGATCTTGATTACAAACTCAGGAATTTATCCACTATTTCAGGTTGCCAGCATAGTCTTTGACTTAACTAAACAAATATTAAGTACTGATTTATACAATGTACTGACTACACCATGTGTTACAAATATGAAAATGCAATAAAATATAAATCTTGCTATCATGATGCATTTGAACGAATAGGAGTATTGAAGGGCAAGGTATGTCCATTAATAGAGGATTAATGGCAGAGTATATTAAGTACAGAGGAAAAATCTGAATAGTACTTTAAAATTTGAAGACAGAGACATGACTTTTTATTTGGGAAAAATGGATAGCAGGGTGGATATGATACCTGAGTTAGGCCTTAAAGGCGAGACATTTCAACAGGTGGAGATTATGGTGGAGCATGTTCATTATAGGCATACAAAATATCATTAGAAAATATTTTGAATGTTTGTGCATGTCCAGGTCTTGAGGTCTGGGCCTCGTATAATATCTTTGTGTAGTGTTGTCTGGCAAAAGAGACAAATTTATTTCTGATTACTTTACTCTGCAGACAACATTATCTTTGTTTCATATAACTCACTCGAGTTTGTCATACTTCTTTTCAAAATGGGGAAAAAGTAGTTGGGATTGGACAAGGTAGGAACAGACAACATAGAATGACATATTAATTTTGAGGGGTGATGTTTCTCAGCTCCCTTGAATAAATGGAAATGGATACTTGTCAGTAGTACATTTAAATTTCCTAATCTTCATGGGGAATATGAACTTTGAAGAAGTTCTATCATCAGCTCAAGATATCCCCAGTGTCAAACTTTTCCTATATATATGTATATATGTAGACTAATTATATATAATTATAAACACACACATTTAGACTGTTTGGGTAGGTTTTCTGTCATTTAAAATTAATATTTAGGAATCCATGGTATTTCAAGAAGATTTTACAATTTAAAACAAATTTAAATAAATGGGAGCTTCTAAATTCACATAAAAATGTACACAATGACTGATGAAATTTACCAAGTATCTAATGTTATTCAGGCAACAAAATCTTGTTTGGATTCAGAAAAAGGGAATTTGCAGAAAATAGGAAGTTTGTTGGATTCATCATAATTGTCTGGGAGATTATTCTGCAAAGTATTGACTTCAAATTTAGTCCTATATCTTTGATGTGGTCCAGACTAGAAAAAAGTGTTGGTTTATGTCCATTCATTCTTTAGATGGTTTTCAAAAAATCTGTTTGTCAGCCCAGAATTGCCAAATTCACATCTGTTTTTGTAAAGTGTTTCTATGTAAGCAAATCTTTGCTAGAGATATATCGTAGAGAAAGAAACATCTTTTTGTTTTAAGCAAAGATACAGAGATCAGAGAAAACATGGAAAAAATGGGAACTTTCATTGAGAGCTTCATTGCTGCTCACCAAGATTATTGCAAGTTTCCTAAATGGATTTCCTGTCTTGTCTTTCCCCACTTTTCATCCATCCTATACACTGTTACCAAAATGCTTAAACTCATATCTGATCATATCACTCCGTATTCAACAATGTTCATTGGCTTCCTATTCCTTCAGGATAAAATGTAAACTCCCTTGTTCAGCTTTTAAGGTCTTTTGCAACCTAGTTTTGTCTTTCCTTCCAAACTCATTGGATATTACTCCTCCTTTTACACTCTGTAAGGCAATAAAATGCCCTATTTGCCACCCAGAAGCGCTTATCTCCATTTCTGCAGTGGCTGTCTTTGAAGCCTGAGATAGAGTCCCTTGTGATCTCTGCTTCATATAATCCTTCTCTTCACTCAACAGACTTTTCTACATGACATCTTTCCTGATTTATCAATTGCTAGTATCTTCCCTTCCAAACTACTTTGTAGTTATTCATATATGTGTATCTATCTATCTACATATCTACATACATGTATATAATATTTGCTTAAAATGCATTCTTAATAAACTTATATATGAAATTATATTCACCCTTGAAAGAGTATAAACTCTTGACAAGAAGGGACTATTTTCTTATTGGATATTTCTCTTTAGTAGTTAGCACATATCCTGGCACACAGTAGTTTTTGATTAAATTGTTGACTGATGAAATAAGTGGAGTTATAGGAAGTAAGGTTGGAAAATTAGGATGGAGTCAGAATGTGGAGTAACTTGAACACCACAGTTACAAAATGTATTTTATTAGATGACAGTAATAATGAAATTTTAATGACATGAATGCCAGAGCTCAGAGGTAAGAGAGTGGAGAGGGAGTGCTTTATGTATTTAGAATATATTATTCTATTACAAAATTCAGAAACCAGAAGAGATAATCAGGGTAGAAATTTTACACATGCAAGCAGAAATAGAGGCAAGATTGTTTTTAGAATATACTATATGACACTGGACAGAAAGATAAAACAGATAAAGAACAGAGGAAAATCCATCCTGAGATTGGCAAAGGAACAGAAAATGTTATTGAAGGCAAATGTCAATCACTCATATATCTGCTGGAGTCCCTTTTGTATCCAAAGAGCATTAATTTTTTTTCTTGGTTTATCTGACTAAAAATAAGGGGGGATTTTATTCTGGACCAATTTCTCACCAATAAAGAAAAGCTAATTTATTTTTTTAATTATTTTTTTTTTATTTTTAGTTTACAACACTCAGTTCCACAAATTTTTGAGTTCCAACTTTTCTCTCCCCTCCCCACCCCCATCGAAGACGGCATGTAATCCAAAATAGGTTCTACATATAACTTCACATTAAACGTATTTACACAATAGTCAAGTTGCAAAGAAAAATTATAACCAATGGAATGAATCATGAGAAAGACAAAACAAAACCAAAAAAAGAAGGAAAAAACAAAGCAAATAATTTGACTCCATCTGCATTAAGACTCTTTAATTCTTTCTCTGGATGTGGATAGCTTTTTCCATCATGAGTCTTTGAACCTTGTATTGCTGAGAAGAGCCAAGTCTATCAAAGTTAGTCATCACGGATACCTCATGTCTGCAATTGTGTATAATGTTCTCCTGGTTCTGCCGCCCTTACTCAGCGTCAGATTATGTAAGTCTTTCCAGGTTATTATGAAGCCCATCTGCTCCTCATTTCTTATAGCATGATAGTATTCCATTACATTCATATACCACAACTTGTTAGCCATTCCCCAATTGATGGACATCCCCTTGATTTCCAAGTCTTTGCTACCATAAAAAGCCTGCTATAAGTATTTTTATACCCACTTATGTGATCACTTTGGGATACAGCCCTATAAATGGTATTGTTTGGTCAAAAAGTATGCACATTTTTATAACCCTTAGGGCATAGTTCAAAATTGCTCTACAGAATGGCTGGATCCATTCACAACTCCACCAGCAGTGTTCCTATTTTCCTACATCTTCTCCAACATTTATGATTTTCCTGTTTTGTTGTGTTAGCCAATGTGGTACCTAAGAGTTGTTTTGATTTGCATTTCTCTAATCAATAGTGACTTAGAACATTTTTTCATATGACTATAGGTATCTTTAATTGCTTCCTCTGAAAACTTCCTGTTCATATCCTTTGACCATTTATCAGCTGGGGAAGAAAAGCTAATTTCTTAGCTAGAAAGCACAAAAAAGCTTGATGGAAAAGTGGCTACTACATTTTAGAAAATCTGGCAGATAATGACAGTAAAGTCTGACAAAATCTGACAAAATCTGACTTGACTACTCTTTTGGAGAGTAGGTTTCTTTTATAATGCATTTTTATCAAAATGTTGATCATCATTAAATGCACATAATAATTATATATACATATATATTTAAAGAAATTTATAATATAAAATATAATCTTTTTTCAGTAACTCTTAGCTTCTCTTTAGGACATAAATGCAGTAAATGACAGAGCTGTGATTTGAACCCAAGTCCTCAGACTTCAGGGCAGCTATGTGTCTCAGTGGGTACAGTGCCAGGCCTGGAGTCAGGAAGACATCTTCATGAGTTCAAATCTGGCCTCAGATGCTTACTAGTTCCATGACCCTATTTGCCTTAATTTTCTTATCTGTAAAATGAACTGGAGAAGAAAATGGCTAACTACTTCAGTACCTCTAAAAAGAAAACTCCAAATGGGGTCACAAAAAGTCAGGCACAACTAAAAATGACTGACTACAACCTCTGATTTTAAATCCATAGCTCTTCCCACTATACTATGGTACCACCTCAGATAAGTCAAAAGAACATTGCTTGGACCAATCCCAGGTTTATAGTTAGAGCATATTAAAGATGTCTTTGAGTTATTTCAACAATTTAACTGGGGTGAGCAGAAACCTGCAGCGTTGAGGCCACATATTACCTTCTTGGTTCTTGGGCATAGCCTTTTGACTTAGTCCAAGTTTAAGGTGATTTGTTCTGTGAAGTTTGCATTCAGTCAAATGGTTACGCTTGAGGACCCAGAGGGCCACATGCAGCCTTGAGGCCACAGGCTCCCCAGCACTGATTTTAATCTATTGTACCATTTTGCTAATGCTCTCCTCTTAGTTCCATTTCTAGCCCAATTGATGTTAACATTCACTATTTATTATTCCCATAATACAGTCATTCTGAATATAAAGTGCCAATGTCCAAAAAGATCAGTGAGAGAGAAATAAAAAGAGATTACCTGGGGTTAAGAGGATGACTGACATAGTGATGAGTGAGCACACAACAAGAATCACCAGCAGGGCGATAGCAATTCCCTTCCAGTTTCTTTGTGGAGGGCTGTTGCTTCCCAGCTCCTGAGATGGAAAAGAAATCATGATTACACATTCTCCAAGAGAAACATTCATAAATGAGTGATTTGATATACAGTACAATCACAGCATGCAAGCTATTTATAAAACATTCTCCTCCCCCTATCAAGAGTTTAGTTATTATTTCAAGGTGTCTATATTCAATTGTTTTTAAATGGATACTATTTCAGGTTTGTGGGCTTGGATTGGGGAATGGCCATAAGATTTCCCTAAGGGGAAGTAATGACATAGGTAACAACAATAGCAGCAGCAGCAATAAATTTCATAGCATTTTAAGTTTAATTAAGCACTGTCCTCACCACTCTTCAAGATAAGCAAAGCACCTATTATCATCTCCACTTTACATGGAGATTCAGGCTCAGGGAGATTCAATAGCCTTCCCAAGGGTCACCTATTCTGCCTGTTATTGAGAATGAAAATAGTGTTTAAAAATAAACTGAATCTAAACTCCAGATCATAGTAGGTACTTAAAATACTAGTTGAGTGGCTGCTGTGGAAATATGCTTTGCATGAGGTCAGATGTATAATTTTTATCATATTGCTTTCCTTCTCAATAATTGAAGGAAAGACTGGAGGAAGGAAGAAAATTCAGAACTCAATTTTTTAAAACGAATTTCGAAAATAAATCCTTTCTAAATGCTGGTTGGCTGATTGGCTTCTGAAATGATTACAAAAATAAAAGAAATAATTTGATCATACATGGACTTAGTCCTGGGAGAATTTTACATTCATGGAGTCCAATTCCCACATTTGATAAATGAGGAAACTGATCCCCAAAAGTGACTTGCCTAAAGTAACACAGTAAGTGGGAGAGGCAAGATTCAAGCCCATGTCACCTGCCTCCAAATTCACCACTTTAGTCTACTATGCTACACTATCATAAGATGATTTATATTCATTCTATCTATAGCCTGCCAAAGTTTACAATATAAATGTTCCAGAAACACAAGTGGGTCCATTTCTATTCAGGTTATGGGGTGGGGGGAATCACAGAAGAGCCAATAATACAAAACAGCCCACCTTGCTGAATAGTCCTCATTTGTCAAAAAAAAAAAAGGTTTCCTTCAAACTGCTCCCCCACCACGCATAAAAATCAACAGGGTGCAGTCACTAAATTAAACAAGTGCTTCTCTATCAATGGGTAATAGCATGTTCTCCCTGGGCAGCATGCATGATATTGGCAAGGAGATGAGATTGATGTGGAAAGCTGAATTGGAGTATCTTTCTCAATATATTGGAAAAAGGATTTGCACTTTTCAGCTTGTATTTTTCCTACTCTGTTTTAAAGAATGTATAAGCATAGCTAACAATGTCCAAATAAGAAGACTGGAAATTAACGTCAGGCTACCTGTAGAAGGTAGAGATTTTTGATACATGGACATATATTCTCTCTCTCTCCCACCCTCCTGTATTTATTTCTTCATATCATTGTTTTTCTATGACTTTCTGTGCTACTGCCTGTCTCCATCACTGTCTATTTCTATTTATCACTGCATTTCTCATTCTTTCTCTCTGTCTGTATCTGTGATTCTCTCTTTGTATCTGTCTCTGTCTCTCTGCCTCTGTCTCTCATACAGACAGACACACACACACACACATACACACACACACTCACACACGCACACACGCATGCACAATCAAGCACACATTGAAGACATTGCCTGGCACTTTATCCTTCTCCCCCTATCAAGAGTCTAGTGAATTATTTTAAGGTACCTATTTTTTAAAATGGATACCATTTTTAGATATGTGAGCTTGGAGTGTGTAGCAGCCTGAGGTTTCCCTAAAAGTAGGTAATGACATGGATACAACAAGAGCAGCAGCATCAATGGATTTCATAACATTTTATGTTTTATGAGGCACTGTCTTTACCACCTTTCAAGATGAGCAGGGCACCTATTATAATCTCCATTTTACAAGAGGGAAATAGGTTTGTGGAGAATCAATGGCCTATGAAGGGCCACCTGCTCTGCCTGCTATTAAGAATAAGGAAAGTGTTTAAAAATAAATTGATTCTGAACTCCAGAACATAGTAGGTGCATAAAAATGCTAGTGGAATGGCTAATATGGAAATATGTTTTACATGACTTCACGTGTACAATTGCTATCATATTGCTTTCCTTCTCAATGATTGAAGGAGGGACTAGAGAAAGGGAGAATCAGAGTCAGACACAACTGAACAACTCAACCACAACAAAACAAATAAAACTGAAATTCCAGAAGATGGTGGAATCAAGAAATCTCAGAGTTGAGAGACGCCTCAGAGGACATTTAAATGTCATTCACCTATACCTAATGAGAAAAATTGTAACAGTGTCCAAGAATTCAGTCTACTCAATGCTTAAAATCGCTACTGAAGAACACACTATTACATTCTCAGGCAACCGATTCTCTACTTTTTAGAAAATCTTGTCATTTTCTTTTCCCTCTTCCATGAAGCCTAAATGTTTGCTTTTGTAAGTAACAATACTTCCTCTCAGTCTTCCTCTGTAAAACAAAGCAGAGGAAGTCTAGCTCCTTTTCCACGTGGCAGTCCCAGAAGACTCCCTCAAACTAAACAAATGTAGTACCTTTGACTAGTCCTCATGTAATATTCAGGACCTACCATAATCTAGTGCTAGCTTATCATTTCTCTTTTATTAAATCTCTTTTCTTGCTTTTTTCACATATTCTTCATTCCATGCAGACTAGGGATAGATTTAAGGACTGGACCCCTGATTTGACTAGTATAGGGAACTCTTAGATGAGAAAATTATTCCTCTTAATGCTGGTCATCACCTCTACAATTTCTAATTCTAGATATTTTCCTTAGACACTGAGAGGTTCAGAGACTTCCCTATGTGCACACAGTTAGCATATTTTTCAGAGTAAGGGCTTGAATCCAGTTCTTGGCTTTATTCCTGACTCTCCATACCTTATTGTCTTTAAAAATACTCTAAAAATCCTGTTCATTCCTGATCTTATTCCATCCTTCATCTTTGGAATAGACTCTTGATAACTGTATCCCATTCCCTTAAATGTATCCTTTCTTCTTCTAGGGTCAAATAAGAAGCCATCTAATTGTTGAAACTTTGCCTTCTTTTCTGGATGAAAGTGATCACTATCTATACACAAACTACACAATATTATATAATTTCATTTTTCCCTTATCAAAATCTACTTTGACATGTAAATACTTGAGCACATGCTGGATTTTCCCCTAAAAAACTCTAAGGTCTTTGAGGTCAGCAACTGAATCCTTTCCATCTTTTTCACCCCAAGTATTACTTAGCACAGTGCCTTGCAGCAAGGAGACAATAAAAAATTGGCATATTTTGTTGAATAGTTAATTATAATAGGGGTTAAAATGACAAACTTCATAATTTTATATGATAAGCATTTATCAACTACTTTTACCTCTTTTTCATCTTTGTTCCATCTTTCTGACCTAGATAATAATCACATTTTATAGATATTTTATGGGTTAAAAATATTTACCCCAAAATCACATTTTTTTTTATCTTACATTAACTAGTCAAAAGAAGAAACTTAATTAAATCTCAAGTTTTCTAATTCTTGTCTTCATGCCCTTTACTCAGACTCATGGTAAACTGTAACATCAATGACATAAACAAAGGAGGGAATCTCAGACTTAATTTAGCACAAGCCTTAGCAGAAATTAACCAATTAATCATAAAGAATCTAACAAGTACCTATTATGCGCCAGGCACTGTGCTAGGTGCTAGGGGTATGAAGAGCAAAAAAAAGTGGCATGGTGCTCAATCTCAATTAGTGTATACTATGGTGTGAAAGGGAACTATACACCAAACAGTGGAAATTGTTTATACATACATATACACACACAAATACAGACATATGTATACATATATTTACATATATACACGTATATTTTGTTTTTAGTTAATTTTGTTTAATAAATATATTTACATATATTGAACTCATTACTGAACTCAAGTTTTATTCATCATAAAATTCATACAATAGTATGATGAAATTCAAGGAACTTCTGCTCATAGATTTCAGGCATCTTTTGGGCAAGTCTGGTGCATGTACGCATGCTTAGTCTATTCTGGTTCCTGAACTTGAAGCACTAATTGTATCCTCCTTTGAAATCAGTAACTTCTTTTTCATCAGCAATTCTTCTTGCTTCATGCTAAACCATCTTTGTGGACATGGGAATTCCAATTGCCCTTTGCTCTTCAATCCATATCTTCAATTCCCCCTCTAAATCAAGCCATTTTGCTGACTTGCCTCTCACGGCCTTCTTCTTTCATGGAGTTTTCTGTAGGGTTTCTTCTTCCTGTAGCCAGTCCCGGATTGTTTTCTCAGTTGGAGAAGGACAAAACTTACATTGAGCAGCATGATTTCCACTCATTTTGGCAAACTGGATCACTTTTAACTTGAATTCAGCACTGTGCAAAAATCTTTTCTGAGCCATTTCTGGGTAGAATGTGGCAAAACGTAACCTAACACACCGGTAAGAAATGTGAAACAATGAGCATGAAGACAAAAGAGTAAAAAAGCAAGTTAAAATAATCTACAACAATGAGTGTAAAAATAAGCAGGAAAGAGGGGCGGAGCCAAGATGGCGGCTGGGAAGCAGTGACTGGCGTGAGCGCCCCACCAAGTCCCTCCAAAAACCTATAAAACAATGGCTCTGAACCAATTCTAGAGCTGCAGAACCCACAAAGTGGCAGAGGGAAGCAGGGCCACAGCCCAGGATAGCCTGGATGGTCTCTGGGTGAGGTCTGTCCCATATGGACCTCCCAGTCCCCAGCTGAGGGGAGCGGAGCTGAGCCCAGCGCGCACGGCTCGAACAGACCAGACACGGACCTACCAGACCAGGAGACGAGCGGAAAGTGCCCTGGCATCCTGAAATACTGAGCTGCGGCATGTACCAGACCTCTCAACCCACAAAGAGCAAAGACATCAGAGAACTAGTGGGAAAAGCTGCGTGACTGAGTTTGCGGTTCAGGCCACTTGCCCCTGGGGCAGCGGAGGTGGGGCAGCTTTAGAACTAGGCTGCAGTTGCTTCTGGCCACAGGCCCACCTGGTGGAAGGAATTAAGTGGCTGATCAGAGCAGGAGTGCAGAGCCTGCTGAAGATTTAAGCCCAGTCTGGGTAGGGGGCTCTTGGGGAAGGAGGAGTGCTGGTGAGGCAGCACATCCACCCAAGCAAGGAACATAGAACTCTTTAGTCTTTAAGCA
>CM053622.1:573197405-573228038 GCA_028646595.1 Phalanger gymnotis
GGGCAGGCGAGGAAAGGAAAGGAAAGGAAAGGAAAGGAAAGGAAAGGAAAGGAAAGGAAAGGAAAGGAAAGGAAAGGAAAGGAAAGGAAAGGAAAGGAAAGGAAAGGAAAGGAAAGGAAAGGAAAGGAAAGGAAAGGAAAGGAAAGGAAAGGAAAAATTGAAAGTGTTTTTCTAAGGGAAAATGCAGTGTTTAATCTTGCAGTTAATAATTCTCCACTATCTGGATCCAATATTATTTCACATCATTCTTTATAAATGTATTATCAGAGATTCCATACTTATGAACTTTCACTACCAGGCTTTATGTATCCATATAGGTCATCTCATAATTTCCTAGACTTATCGAGATACCCTAAGGACCATCAAATCCAACTCCTGTATTTTGCAGATGAGAAAAGTGAATGTTGAGAGAGGTTAAATGATTTGTCTCCTCAATATTTCCTAGATGATTTCCCATGGATCTTTACAATGCCCCAACACACTGATCCTATCCTTGTCCCAATTCTAAATACACATGCACATTCACATGTGCATAAAGATTGAGCCTTAATCTTTAGTTTATTGGAGACTACATGGTGTCATTCACTACATAAGCAGATATTACAGTCCTATTTAACCTTTTGTCTTCTCCAGGTCTCGATTATTCATTTGAGATGGAAATCTGAAAATGTTCAGGTTGAAAAAAAAGTATTAAATGATGATTAAAATCATCACAAAAGTATAAGAAAATATTGAAGCTTTGAATTATCAAAGTCAAGGAAAATTTAAAAGAATCTTAGAAGTTATTAAACTAAGGAACACAGAGGCAGTTAAGCAAGGGACCTCAAGCATACATATGGTGATATCACAATTCTCCCTTTTTGAAATGTTTATATCTAGAAGAGGGAAAGGCTTAAACTACAGAGAGAGATTTAGGCTAGCTATACGGGAAATAGGAAAAAACACTAATTAAGAGTGATTCTGAAGACTTTAAAAACTGGCTCTGGAAATATTAATGAAGAGACTGGAAATCTTTAAGAGCAATACAAGAAATCATCATAAATATTCAGTTTAAGTACATCTACATGGAGGAAAAAGACACAAGTAAATACCTTTATAAGGTGCATTCTATTTCTAGGATATTATGATTACATAAAATTCCAGAAACTAAAACTTTTTCACATAATCAGGTAAAAATTTTATCCAAGCCACATGGTATCACCTGTGTGTCACAAAGCTGAAAATGCCAGTTACCATCACAATCTTCAGTATTGATTGGTATTTAGGATAACATAACTGATGAATGTGGTGAAAAAGAATGAATCTGAGATGGAAACATAGATGGTGACCTTTTCTAATCACAGGGGTATCTGTCAAACTTTCATGGTTATACATAACACAAAACTGTTCCTAGGTGGTAGTTGTTCCATTCTTGATGAATGGGGCAAGAGCCAAAAGATCTATCATTCATGTTATAGGTATTACAGGAAAAGAAACATATGTGAATATCTAAAATATTGATGAACTCAGCCCATAAATTTTTCATGGAGATAGACATTGTGACATCAGTATTTTTCAGGCCACTGCTTCATCCAATATTTAAAGACAAAAAAATATACCATTAGGTTACCTGCTCTAGGAAATTTGTGGTGAATAAAATTCAATATGCTCTGTTGATTACTGAGGTTTCAGAGTGTACATGAATTTATTATTACTTAGTATCTATGTCAATAACCTCATTGAGTTTGCAAATTATACAAATTGGGCAGAATCACTCATACTCCAAGAAAAAGGATATGAATTAAAAATGAGGTACACATATTGGAAAAATCAGGACTAGCCTTATGTGTGGGAAGAAATTATAATCATCTTTCTTATATAATTGGAAAGGTGCCAGAAAATTACCTTCATATGCTATGCTCTCCTCAGCCTTTGTTTTATGATTGATATTCAGAAAATCACAGAATCAGTGAATGTCAGAACCAGAAGAGATATTGTCGCCACTGTAACCTAACTGAGAAGTGGTCTCTGCTTAAAGACCTCCAGTAAGGGGGAATGCCTTCAGACACAAGACATTTCCCGTTAGATTGCTAACATTGTGGAAAAAAAATTGCCTTATATCTAACCTAAATTTGTTTATTCGCAGCTCCCACACATTGCTCCTATTTCTTTTTCCTGAGTACAGAGGGAATGAGTCTAATTAAACTTCCCATAACAACCACTGAACTTCAGTATTATGCTCTATCCCTCTGAAAATTTTTTCATTTAAATTAAGTACTTCTAGTTTCTTATGTGGCATAGACTAATGTGAATGATCATCTTTCATCATCTGACTTGCCATTCACTAAATACTCTTCAGTTTATCAATATCTTCCCTAGATAGTGGCATCCAGAAATGATTCTAATTCTCGAGATGTCTATTCAGGGGCTCTTCACTATATGTCCTGTTCTGTATCAAACATTTCATTTGGGCTAAGAACTCATCTAGTTTAATCTTCTTTTGTTGTAAAGAACTAACCTCTATTAAAATGGTATATGGCCTGGGAGGGATAGATATTAATACCTTCATATTGAATTATCACAAATATAGTATCAGAATTAAAGCTAGAATCAATTTTAGATGCCATCTAGTACCATCCCTTCATTTTACATGAGGAAATCTAGGCCCAGATTACTTAAGGGAATAGACAAGCGTCACATAAGTAGAAAGTTATATTTGAATTTAGTTTATCTAATTCCAAAACAAGCCCTCTTTCCTCTACACTATGGTATAAGCTTTTTTTTCCCCCAAGCTGACTAAAGAGATCTCTCTACCAGGACAGAAAATATACTAGAAAATTTAGACTTAGAGTGGTGTACATATAGTCCTAGAGATTAAGGAAATGGCAAGTTCTTGGTTGAACAGTGCAAAGGGAAGTTGTGAATGACCAACGCACAATTTAAAATCATGAGAAGGCAGTGCAGAGGAAGATGAGAGGATGATATGAAAAATTGGAAGCTCGACAGAATAAAAAATAAATTTCACCCATATCACTACCCTCCCTTTCCCAGTAAAAGCCAAAAGAAATGGTCCATCAAAAGTAGGAAGAAGTTCTAAGTACAACACAAAATATCAGGACCAAAACAACAAACTGAGATCCTAGATAAGAAACAATAATCTAGAGACTATTTTATTTAGCATTTAATGATCTCAGAACCAGTGTGTACCGTACACTTTTTATAATTTAGCAACACACTTCCATAACCAAAGCTGCATGCTGATTTGTTAATAAGAATCAGATGTGTAAGAACTGGAAACTCATCCTTCTGTTACTTTTATTGACCTTTGTAAAGTACGCCTACATTGCAATAGGGCCCAAATCAAAACATTAATTCAAAAACTATTGTCTAACAAAAAGAGTAACAAAGGGGATGTGATGAGAATTAATTCTTTTTATTGCTGTCTGCTTTATTTTAGGCCCCAGGAATGTAGGTCACTGCTCATTTAACTGTCTGCTCTAATTAAAAACAGCAATCTCTCTTATTTTGGCATATCTATAATACTAAGCATACTAAGACTGATTTTTGCTACTATATTTCTATGCTGCAATATTTAGGCTTGGAGTTCAAATAAGATTTTTACAGATTATGTGTAGTATCTTATTCTTCCAAGAGGCAAAAAAACAAAATCCAAAGTAGAACATGCTCAGATCACAAGTCTTCATAAGCTCACAATACTTGCTGCAACTAGTTACTGTTGGCACCAGGGAGACCCTCTATGACATCAATCTCAGAAATGAAGACCTTGTACCCAAATTTATTTTAATTACTTTTCATGGATCTATTATCCCATGACTTTCAACCTTTAGTCTACCTAATTATATTTTTGACGTTTCTTCTTCCTCTATATGTTATAATCTTTATAAATTTTCTGACCACTTCTTTAAGTAGAACTTTCCTTTATTTGTCATATGTTTTTCTCCCTCAAGTTTCAATGAGACCCTTCCCGTAACAGCCATTTCTAGGATTCTGTAGATTTCATACAGAATTATATTCACTGGTGTTCATAATTTTAGAAACTTCAACAATATCCCTTTCTTAGCTTCCATATTTCTAAAGCAAAAGGATCTGACAGTTTTTTTTATTATATCATAAGCAGTACTTCTGCCCCCCCCTTTAAATCCTGAGACTCGGTTTCCTTGTGTGTTAAGAACTTAACAGCACCATACACAGTCATGAAAGCTAATGACAGATTTTTTAACAGTATGATAATACTATGTGCTTCTTTCCCTTTCCCCTTCCATATCATCTTAGCCCTACCAATATTGCTCGATATCAGAGAGGAAATTCCACTTTTAGGAAAGAGAAACGAACATCAGTTTATTTCTTAGCACTTTACCACAATTCTTCTCTCTTCAAATAATCAATATAATTGGAGACAGAAGCAAAAACACATTTTTATAAAACTACAAGTTTAAAAAGACACAATATTTACATCTTAACAAAATAAAAAGACAATAAAATACAAAAGCTTAATTAAACATTTCTAAATCTGTATTTGGAATTAAAGCCAGAATTTATCAGTATACCAGGAAATGACTGAAATCAATTTTCTCTTAACTTAAAAGCAGAGATCTTTCTGCAAACGACATAGGTGCCAAATCTCCTGTTATATTATCAAGAGCTATTTCTGTGTAAACTTATAATGATGCTTACATGCTTGTATTACAACTAATAATTCTTTCTCGCAATATTTTACAATAAAATTACAGCTCTGAAATTGCTCCTGTAGCATTAAAAAAAAGTGAAAATAAATTAAATGAGTAGTGTAAAAATATGATTTAAAACCAAGCATTCTGCTTATTTATTATTACTAAAGTAAGGCCTTTCTAAAAGAATACATAGAATTGTAACAACAATATGCATGAGAAATTATTGTAAACATATGTTGTCTGGGGGGGGAAATGAAAGGTAATGAAGCAACAACAGACATGGGACATGTTTCATTAAGATCAAAATATTATTACTGAAATTCTATCTATACCCTCACTTAAATCTAAAGTTGCAAAAAATAACTATAAGGCAAAGAGAAAGAAATACAATTTAATCATATTCGGAAACATGTTCCAAATCATTCCTTTGTTTAATTTCTTGTTATTGTATCTTATTTACAACTTTTCAAAAGCATAGGAATCAAGGCCATACTCTTTTCCCTAGAGAGGAAGATAGGTTCCAGGAAGAAGTGACCAATTTAATAAAGTTCTTTTTTTCTGTGAGCAATTGCCATTTAATTCACCATTTGCAATACTATTTAAATGGTCAAAATAAGAAGCAAATTCATCCATAACATAAGATGTTCCTTCACTACACTAGAAATGACACTTATATCCAGAACAAAGTGAAAAAATACTCATAATTCCTTAATAACATCTTGAAAGAAATCAACGAGTATAAGTAATAAGGATCCCATAACATATAACTAATTACAATATGACTCATTGGACTACTCTAATGCTTTAAGTATATTTACTTTCACATTTGAGGTACTTCATCAATTAACAAATATCACCATCTCTTCTTGTCTTTGAATAGATGGTCATCATGAGTTTCTGCAGTTGAAAAAAATCACTCATCCTCAACTTTATTGTAATGAGTATTATATTGCATTCAACTTAATTCAAGATCGGACTATATTTTATGGATTCAAATCATACTTCCTTATCACAATACATAAAGAAAACATGGATTTATGAATGTTAACTTTATGACTGGATAGTGATTGATTGGAACTGTGATTTTGCTGGTATAGGGAACTCCTCTATAAGCAAATATTTTAAAACTGGTCAATAATTTCTTTGCCACTTACAGTCTTAGAGAATTACCTAAATTACTGAGAGGTTAAGTTACTTGCCCAGGGTCACACAGCCAATATATCTAATACGTGGAAGGCAAACCAAGATATTTTTGGTTTCAAGTACAGATTTATGCACCACACCACATACAGTCTCTCACTAACCCTAATTATCAACACTAGCACCATAAAGTGATTGCACTTTAAATATAATTATCATACTTTCTGCTCATACATTTTGCCTTACAAGAAGTAAATTTATTTTCCTTCTTTTAAATAAATAATTCCTCGGCCATTACCTAAAGCAGTAGGGCACTCCACAGATGACTAATGAATAAAATATTTGTTAAGCCTTTACTATTGACAAGGCTCTGTATTAAGCAACGAGAATATACACACAAAAGTAAGTAAATCCTAGACATCCAGAAGGTCAAATTCTAATATGACAGATAAAATAGAAGGAATGTTTCAACTGTGAGTCATATATAAAGGTCCCACTAATGTACAATGGCAAAGGAAGTGATAATTCCTGAGGGGATGTAGAAAAATTGAGATACTCAGGCACTGTTGGTTGAGTTGTCTACTGATCCTACCATTTTGGATAATAACTGGAACTATCCCCAGCACACGATAAAACTGTATATATTCTTTTACCTACCAATACTACTTCTACTTCTATGTCCCAAAGAAATGGAAATGCATAAAGCATTGGAAATTGAGAGGATGCCCAACAACTGGAGAATGGCTGAACAAGTTTTGGTATATGATTGTGATGGAATACTCTTGTGCTATAAAACAGAGTGAGGAGGATTCTTTCAGAAAAACCTGAAAAGACTCAGATGAACTGAGGCAAAGTGAAGTGAGCAGAACTGGCAGAATATTGTATATGGTAACAGCAATATTGTGCAATGATAAAATGTGAATGACGACTCTCAGCAATAAAACGATCTAAAGAATTTTTAAGGACATGATAAAATGCTATTCCCCTCCAGAGAAAGAACTGATGAAGTCTGAATCAAGATAGAAGCACAATTTAATTTTTACTTTTTTCATTTTTTTTTTTGGTTTGTGTTTTCTTTTTCTACATGGCTAATTTGGAAATATATTCCATGACTACAAATATAAAATCTATATCAAATTGCTTACCTTCTCAATGAGGGGAGATGGAAGGCAAGAATTTGGAATTCAAGAATTTTAAATCAAATGTTAAAAATTGTTTTTACATGTAATTAGAAAAAAGGAAAAACTCAGAGACTGGAGCTAAGATTTACCAGATGTCACAACCACAAATGGCTTTGCTCCATCAGAAAGGATAGCACATTCTACTTCAAAGAGATCATAGGAAGGGGAAAAGAACTCACAAGTATAAAAATACTTACAGCAGCTGTTTGTAATGACAAAGAACTAGAAAATAATGGGGGTCCTATCAATTGGGGACTAACCAAATAAATTACTGCATATGGATGTAATAGAAATATTACTGTCCTGTAATAAATAATGAAAAAGATGGTTTAAAATAAACCTGGGAAGACTTCTGTAAGCTAATGCAAAGTGAAGTAAAAAGCATAGAATGAAAAGAATAATTTGGTTAGCAACATTGTAAATTGTGATAGACTTAAGGATTTTGATCAGTTGTACAATCAACCATGATTGCAGAAGACTAATGATAAACTATGCTGCCCATCTATTGAGACAGAGATGATAGAGTCTAGATGAATGAGACCTATGTTTTGAGAAATGGCCAACGTTAAAATGTGTTTTGATTCACTATGCTTATTTGTTCCAAGAGTTTTGTTTTGTTTTGTTTTTCTTTTAAATTGGTTAAGGAAGTGTGGTAAGAAGACAAAGTAAGTACTAGTTAATTGAAAAATAAAATTTTAAATAAAAAATAAATAAAATTATTTATTCCTCTTTTAATGGTATTTCAGTTATTATAAAAATATTAGTTTCTAATGTTTAACAATTGCTTAGTACAATGATTTAAACATAGTAAAGGCTTAATAAATGCCTTATGAATTAATTCATTAAATCATGCACTCTATTTTCACTATTGAAGCACAACCTAAAAAATAACAGATTAATGCAGACAGAAATATATATGAAATTCAGCAAGGTACAAGACAAATATTTTCATAACATCCTTAGGGGCAAACTATGATACAGTTGTTGAAAAGGAATGAATTTGGGGGGGTGGAGTCAAGATAGCACTGTGAAAGGAACTACCAGAGCTCTCTCACAAATTTTGTCAGTTACATCTAAAAAAAAAATGAATCTCAGCAGATTTGAGAGAGTTAGAAGCCAATAGTAGACTGAGAGGGGTAGGAGCACCAGGCACGTGGATGGGCACCAGAACCAAGCAACTGTAAACAGCAGAGAAATCCAGACAGCAAGCTGGTCTGAGAGGTCACTGAGAAAGTGAAAGGTTGGAGCAGGAACAGGCCTAGGGCAGAAGTACTGGATATGGCCACGATCCAGCTCCAGGATGGGAGTCTCTCAGAGCACAGAGCCTGCAACCTCAGGAGCAGCTAGCCTGGAGGCCTCCAACCCACAGTCTAAAGGTTTGAAACTCACCGTCTTGAACTTCCAGGTGCTATGATGGGCAGGTAAAATGGCTCGTATCCCTCCCTTGAATAACCACAGAGGATAAAACCTCAGGAGAAACAGAGGAGCCAGAAGGGGGACTTCAGTAGTGAGAGAAGTGGGGGAGAGGGGCCTTCCTATGGTGGCAGAAGGAGACTAGTGCAGGAAGAGAGTTGTCCCAGCAGCCCTCACCTTAGCAAAACACCAACAGTGACTGAGCCCCAGGGGTTGGAGCTAACTAACATCAACACCACGACCCCAGACTTAGCTTTGCAGAGCCAGGGGAAGTGGCAGACACCAGCACAGACAAGAGCTAAGACCACTCATTCTGTAGAACAGTCCTGGGGAAAAGGAGACCCCCCCCCAGCAGTCAGACTACCCCTCCCCCACACCTCACAAAACCAGAGGCCATAGCACATAAAGCTAGATCCCAACACAAGAAACTTGGGACAGAGCCCCCTGAGCACCAGAAACAGAGATCCACTGCAGAAAAAAGGAGGAAAGAAAACACCATGTAAAAGAATAGCAAGAAGCTTTCAAAGACAATAGATTCATATTATGGAGACATGCATGATTACAATACCAATTCAGAAGAAGACAGCATGGACACTGCACTCACATCTAAAACCTCAAAAGGGAAAGTGAACTGGTCTCCAGACCAAAAAGCATTACTGGAAGAACTCGAGGAGGACTTTAAAAACCAAGTTAGGTAGGTAAAAGAAAAAATGGAAAAAAAATCAATCAGGAAAACAAATCTTTAAAAGGTAAAATCGGGGAATTGGTTAAGGAAAATCAGAATAAAACTGGAGAAAATGTCTCATTGAAAAGTGAAATCAACCAAATGGAAAAGGAGATAGAGAAGGTAAAAGAAGAAAACAAAACATTAAAAATTAGAATTGGGCAAGTAGAAGCTAATGACTCTATGAGACATCAAGAATCAGTCAAACAAATGTAAAAAGTAAAAAAAAAATAGAAGAAAACATGAAACATCTAATTGGAAAAACAACCAAAATGCAGAACAGATCCAGGAGAGACAACCTAAATATTATTAGGCTACCTAAAAGCTATGATGAAAAAAAGAGCCTGGACAGTATCTTCCATGAAATCATTAAGGAAAATTGTCGAGAGCTCCTGGAACCAGAGGGTAAAATTGTCATCAGAAGAATCCATCAATCGCCCCCTGAAAAAGACCACAAATTGAAAACTCCAAGAAATATTATAGCCAAATTCCAGAACTACCACATCAAGGAGAAAATCCTGCAAGTAGCTAGAAAGAAACAATTCAAATATCACAGAACTACGCTCAGGATCATGCAGGATCTTTCAGCATCTACATTAAAAGACAGGAGAAATTGGAATACAATCCTTCCTGATTAAAAGACCAGAGCTCAATGGAAAATTTGATCTCCAAATACAAAACTCAAGAGAGACATAAAAAGGTAAATGGGGGGGACCCTAGTTAATCAATAAGGCTAATTAATTATGCCCTTAAATAAGATCATGTTGTTTTATATACTTTTTAAATATATATGTCAATCTTGAGAACAGTATACTCATTATGGCAATTGAAAGGGATATTCATAGACTGTGGATATCAGTATAAAGTAACGGATATTATAATTTTAAAAATATAATTAAGAGATATAAAGGGATGGTTCTGGGAGAGGAGATAAGAAGGTAGCATAAAAGGGTAAATAATATCACATGAAGAGGCACAAAAACATATTGTAGTAGAGGGAAAGGAGGGAGGGAGAAGAGCAGTATTTGACCTTTACTCTCATCTGATTTCACTCAAGAAGGGAATAACATACCCTGATAAGTATAGAAATCTAACTTGTCCTACAGTAATTAGGAGGGGAAAGGGAAAAAAGGGAGGTTTGTGGTCAGAAGGGAGGGAAGAAGTAGCAAGTGGAAAACAGTAAAATAAGGGAGGGGAATCAAGACAGAAGGTAAACTGAGGAAGGCAGCAGTCAAAAGCAAAACTTTGTTGAGCAATGGAAGGGGAAAGGGAGAAATAAAAGCATAAACATGGGGGAAAACATGTTGGAGAAAAAGACATAGACAGTAATCATAACTGTGAATGTGAATGAAATCAACTCTCCCATAAAATGGAAGTAGAGAGCAGAATGGATTAAAAACCATAATCTTACAATATGCTGTTTACAAGAAACACATTTGAAACAGAGGGATACACACAAGGTAAAGGCAAAAGGCTGGAGCAGAACATATTGTGTTTTGGCTAAAGTAAAAAAAGCAGGGGTAGCAATCCTAATCTTAGACAAAGCAAAAGCAAAGATAGATCTAATTAAAAGAGATAAGGAAGGATGCTACATGCTGATAAAAGGCACCATAAACAATGAAGCAATATCATTGTTTAACATATATGCACCAAGTGGTATGGCATGCAAATTCTTAGAGAGGCTAAGGGAGTTACAGGAAGAAATAGACAGCAAAATTATAATAATGAGAGACCTCAACCTCCCCCTCTATGAACTTGATAAATCTAACCTCAAAATAAACAAAGGAAGAAGTTAAGGAGTTGAACAGAATGTTAGAAAAGGCAGATATGATACACCTCTGGAGAAAACTGAATGGGGATAAGAAGGAATATGCTTTTTTTTCTCAGAGGTACATGGCTCATATTCAAAAATTCACCATGTACTAGTGCATAAAATCCTCACAATCCAGTGTAGAAAGCCAGAAGTAGTCAAAACATCCTTTCCACATCATGATGCAATAAAAATTATTTGTAATAACAAAACATGGAAAAAATAAGTGAGAAATTTGTTGGAAACTAAATAATCTAATTATAAAGAATGAGTGGGTAAAAGAACAAATCATAGAAAAAAATTAATAACTTCATTCAAGAGAATGACAATAATGAGACAACATACCAAAACTTATGGGCTGCAGCAAAAACAGTTCTTAGGGGAAGTTTTTTATCTCTAAATACTTACATGAATAAAATAGAGAAAAAAGAGATCAACAAATTGGGCATACAACTGAAAAAGGTAGAAAAAAAAGAAATTGAAAACCCCCAATGTAATATCAAATTAAAAATATTGAAAATCAAAAGAGATTAATAAGATTGAAATCAAGAAAACTATTGAATTAATACATAAAACCAAGAGCTGGTTTTATGAAAAAAAAACAATAAAATTGATAAACATTTTGTCAACTTCATTAAAAAAAGCAAGAAGAAAATCAAATTATCAGTATCAAAACTGAAAAGGGTGAATTCACCTCCAATGAAGAGGAAATTAAAACAATAATTAGGAATTATTTTGTCTAATTGTATGCTCATAAATTTGACAACCTTAGAGATATGGATCTATATAAATTGCCCAAGTTAACAGAAGAGGAAATAAAATTCCTAAATAACCCCATCTCAGAAAAAAAAAATTGAGCAAGACATCGATGAACTCCTTAGGTAAAAATCTCCAGGGCAGATGGTTTTACATGTGAATTTTATCAAACATTGAAAGAAAAATTGATTCCTATACATTTTAGACTATTTGGGAAAATAGGTGAAGAAGAATCCTATCAAATTCTTTTTATGACACAAATATGGCATTAATACCTAAACCAGGTAGAGTCAAAACAGTTTTGAGAAAGAAAATTATAGACCAATTTCCCTAATGAATATTGATGAAAAAAGTTTAAATATTAGCAAACAGATTGCAGAAAATTATTAGGAGAATAATACACTATGACCAGGTAGGATTTATTCCAGGAATGGAAGGCTGTTTCAATATTAGGAAAACTATCAGCATTATTGACCATATCAACAACAAAACTAGCAGAAACCACATGATCACCTCAAGAGATGCAGAAAAAGTCTTTGACAAAATACAACACCAATTCATATTAAAAACATTAGAAAGCATAGGAATAACTGTAGTCTTCCTTAAAATTATAAGTAGTATATACCTAAAACCATCAACAAGCATTATTTGTAATGGGGATAAGCTAGATGCATTCCCAATAAGTTCGGGGTGAAACAAGGATGTCCACTATCACCTCTATTATTCAATTTGGTACTGGAAATGTTAGCTGTCACAATAAGAGAAGAAAAATAAATTGAAGAAATTAGAATAGGCAAAGAAGAAACTAAATTATCATTTCTTGCAGATGATATAATGATTTACTTAGAGAATCCTAGAGAATGAAGTAAAAAAAAAAACTACTTGAAATAATAAACAACTTCAGCATATTCCTTTTTATCCCCATTCAGTTTTCTCCAGAGGTCTATCATATCTGACTTTTCTAACATTCTGTTCAACTCCTTAACTTCTTCCTTGTTTATTTTGAGGTTAGATTTATCAAGTTCAGAGAGGGGGAGGTTGAGGTCTCCCATTATAGACTTCACTCTTCTCAGCAATACCAAGGTTCAAAGACAACTCCAAAGTACTCATGATGGAGAGAGCTATCTACATCCAAAGTAAGAACTGTGGAGTCTGAATCCAGGTTGAGGCACACTGTATGCTCTCCATTTTTTCCCTTGGTTTTTCTTTTTTTAGGGGGGTAAGGGGTTGTTTCTTCTTTCTCATGATTCATACCATTGGTCATAATTCTTCTTCACAACTTAACTATTGTGTAAATAAGTTCAATGTGAATTTATATGTAGAAGATGTATTGGATTCCATGCCATCTTCGGGAAGGGGGGAACAAAATCTGGAACTCAAAATTATGTGGAACTGAGTGTTGTAAACTAAAAATAAAAAATCTTAAATATAAATAAATAAATAAAATAAAGTTGTTTAGAGCTTCCAAAAAAAAAAAGAAAAGAAAAGGAATGAATTTGAGATGAAAAGATAAAATTTAGACCTGGTTGAACGTCTGAACCCTGAGTACACTGATACTGTTACATTTTCTCCAAATCAGGACACATTTGTTATTTTTATGTATTTGTATGTTTCTGGGCCTACTTGTTAAAAAGAATAGTCATCAGTTGGAGTCTGTCCATGTAGCATACGAACTGAATACTCTACACTGTATAAAAACTGGTAGAAAAACTGTGAATAGTCAGCTTAGAAAAGAGAAGACCTGGAATGGGGCATAGTTATCGTCTTCAAATGTGTTGAAGTTTTTATGTGAAAGATTTAACATAATGTAGAAAAAGAGTACCATAGGGTCAATATACTTTGGAAGACACATTTACAAGGGAGAGGAGGATGAAGATTCAATAAAAGTACTAATTTGAGGAGAATTAGAAATGTAAGCAAAAAGTGCAGTTTCACTGAAGACATAGGAAGATGTAGCATCAAGAAAGTTGGGTAATTCTACGCAGAGAAAATCAACAGTAGATTTATTAAAAAGGACATTTTTCTAGACCTTGGAAGGGAGGGACAGAAACCACATGCAAGGAGTTGCGGAATGAATGGATGGTAGAAGGATGAAGAAAATAAGCTTAGGCTACTTGTTCTACAAGGCCATCCAAGAAAGGGAGGAGAGAAATAGGTGAGAAGATTAAAGGTATAGTTGAGTCAGAGGATATATTTGTTGTTTAATAGGAATACTTACAATAATTAAGTTTAAATGAAAGAAAATAGTAGGAAGAGAAGATGAACAGGAGAATGGAGATGATTTATTAATCTATTTCATGGAAGATATGAGAGGAGACTGGATATAGAATACATATAAATGAAGGAGCATTTAGTTACCACTGTCCCAGAAAAGGCCACTTCTTTCTTAAACTAGAAGGTAGAGTAAATGTGACAAAAAAAGAGTGAAAACATGAATTTATTTTATTTGTTAATTATTTTAGGATTCTGGAGCCCTTAAACATGTTCCATATCGAATTCATTACAACTTTATCTACCTGGGATTGTAGAAGAAAAAAAGAGAGAAAGTCTGTTTTCATGTCGGGGCATTGTATCACTTTTGTACTTTCCCTGAATGGCTTTCAGCAGGAATGTTCCCTATCACTTCCAGCATCATTAGTCTAAAAGAAAATTCTTGCCTCATAATTAAGGTAAAAATCATCAAGGAACCACTTACTAAATACAAAATATTTTCAAACCAAGCTATAAAATCTCCTGGGCATAGTTTCCCTCGAATGTACCTTTATAATAACTTATTATTACTGTGTTCTAGGAATACTGCATGCATCTGGAGGCCCATCATTTGACAATCTCTACCTGCTAATTAATGAATCAACCAATGTACATTTGTTAATTACATACTATTCATTAAGAACTATGAAAGGCACTAGGGATCTAAATAAAAAGTGAAAAATTCTCTGTTCTTCAAGTAATTTACATTGTAGCCAGAGAATACAAAATATGCCTATAAGGTGTGAGCTACTGACCTTTTAATATGTGAACAGTTTAATTGCTGCAATGGGTAGAAAAAAGCACTTTTCTGTAAAGAAGAAATAAAAGAACAAAGAGACTAAAAACCAAAGGGAAGAAAAATAACTTTTTAAATAAAAGTACAAAAAACCTACATGTAAAGAAAATATGAGATAAAAGAGGAGTTTGGTTAATAAAAGAAGCAGAAAATGAACTTTGGCATGAATAGAAAGCATTAAATCACCTTGTAAAGTATATAAGGCAAAGATCTGTTCATATTTGAACAATCTGGTCAATCAAAGGAGCAGAGGCAGGATTTTTACACTTTACACTTTAAAATCATTAATGTAAATATGAAAAACACAGTTTTCTGAGATACAGTACATGAAAAGTACTGAGCTTGAGAACTGGTAAATGACTGAGTCTTCTGGTAACTATAATATTTTAGCTAATTTGTATATAACTTTCTTTTTAAAAATTATTATTTATTTAATATTTTTAGATTTCAGCATTAATTTTCACAAGAGTTTGAATTACAAATTTTCTCCCCATTTCTACCCTCCACCCCACTCCAAGATGGCATATATTCTGATTGCCCCATTTCCCAGTCTACCCTTCCTTCTGTCACCCCACTCCCCCTCATCCCCTTTTCCCATCTTTCTTGTAGGGCAAGATAGATTTTTTATGCCCCATTGCCTGTATATCTTATTTCCTAGCTGTATGCAAAAACATTTTTTTTGAACATCTGCTTTAAAAACTTTAAGTTCCAAATTCTCTCCCCTCTTCCGTCACCACCCACCATCTGGAAGAAGGCAAGCAATTCAACATAGGCCACACATGTGTCATTATGCAAAACCCTTCCACAATACTCATGTTGTGAAAGACTAACTATATTTCGCTCCTTCCTATCCTATCCCCCTTTATCCACTTTTCTTCCTTGACCCTGTCCCTTCCCAAAAGTGTTTGCTTTTGATTACCTCATCCCCCTTATCTGTCCTCCTTTCTATCTTGCCCCCTATTTTATCTACTTCCTCCTTCTTTCCTGTGAGGTAAGATACCCAATTGAGTGTTTATATTATTTCCTCCTTAGGTTAAATTCAATGAAAGGAAGATTCACTCATTGCCCCTCACCTGCCCCCTCTTCCCTCCCAACAGAACTGCTTTTTTGCCACTTTTATGCAAGATAATTTACCCCATTCTATCTCTTCCTTTCTTCCCTCTCTCAATATATTCCTCTCTCATTCCTTAATTTGATTTTATTTATTTAGATATCATCCCTTCACATTCAACTCACTATGTGCACCGTGAATGTGTGTGTGTGTTGTATACAGATATATATATATATATATATACACACACATATATATATGTATATATATATGTATATGTATATATATATATATATATATATTTTCCCTTCAGCTACCCTAATACTGAGGTCTCATGAAATACACATCATCTTTCCATGTAGGAATGTAAAGAAAACAGTTCAACTTTACAAGGTCCCTTATGATTTCTCTCTCTTGTTTACCTTGTTATGCTTCTCTTGATTCTTGTGTTTGAAAGTCAAATTTTCTATTCAACTCTGGTCTTTTCACTGAGAAAGCTTGAAAGTCCTCCATTTTATTGAAAGTCCATATTTTGCCCTGGAGCATGATACTCAGTTTGGCTGGGTAGGTGATTCTTGGTTTTAATCCTTGCTCCATTGACCTGAAGAATATCATATTCCAAGCCCTTTGATCCCTTAACGTAGAAGCTGCTAGATCTTGTATTATTCTGATTGTGTTTCCACAATACTCAAAATGGTTTCTTTCTGACTGCTTGAAGTATTTTCTCCTTGATCTGGGAGCTCTGGAATTTGGCAACAATATTCCTAGGAGTTTTCTTTTTGGGATCTTTTTGAGGAGGCAACTGGTAGATTCTTTCAATTTCTATTTTACTCTCTGGCTGTAGAATATCAGGGCAGTTCTCCTTGATGATTCCTTGAAAGATGATATATAGGCTCTTTTTTTTTGATCATGGCTTTTAGGTAGTCCAATAATTTTTAAAGTATCTCTGCTGGATCTATTTTCCAGGTCACTGATTTTTCCAATGAGATATTTCACATTGTCTTTAATTTTTTTTCATTCCTTTGGTACTGTTTTATAATATCTTGATTTCTCACAAAGTCATTAGCTTCCACTTGCTCTAATCTAATTTTTAAGGTAGTATTTTCTTCAGTGGCATTTTGGACCTCCTTTTTCCTTTGGCTAATTCTGCCTTTCAAGGCATTCTTCTCCTCACTGGATTTTTGTAGCTCTTTTGCCATTTGAGTTAGTCTATTTTTTAATTTTCTTCAGTATTTTTGGGTCTCCTGTAGCAAGTCCTTGACTTGTTTTTCATGGTTTTCTGTCATCCCACTCATTTCTCTTCCCAATTTTTCCTCTGCTTCTCTTACTTGCTTTTCCAAATCCTTTTTGGGCTCTTCCATGGCCTCAGACCAGTTCATGTTTTTCTTGGAGGCTTTTGGTGTAGGCTCTTTGTCTTTGTTAACTTCTTCTGGCTGTATGTTTTGGTCTTCTCTGTCACCAAATAAAGATTCCAAAGTCTGAGTCTGAATCTGAGTCCATTTTTGCTGCCTGGCCATGTTCCCAGCCAACTACCTGACCCTTGAGTTTTTCATCAGGGTATGACTACTTATAGAGTAGAGAGTACTTTGTCCCAAGCTTGAGGGGCTGCACTGTTGTTTTCAGAGCTTCTTCTACACAGCATGGTCTGCAACACCAGCACTCCTCCTCCCCCAAGAACCGCCAACTCGGATCTCGACTCACATCTTAAGCAGGCTCTGCACTCTCCCTCTGATCTGCCACTTAATTCGTCCCACCAGGTGGGCTTGGGGCCAGAAGCAACTGCAGCTGTAGTTCTGTCTTCAGAGCCACACCACCTTCACTGGGACCACGGCCAAATGGAAAACTCCTTTCACTCCGCCCCCACGACTTTTCCCACTAATCTTCTCTATTGTCTTTGGTGTTTCTGGGTTGAAAATTCTGGTAACTACCACAGCTCACTGGTTCATGGCACTAGGGCCTGTTCTGCCCAGCTCCTGGTCTGGTTGGTCGCAGCATGGCTCATGCTGGGCTCTGCTCTGCTCCACTTCCCAGCTCCCAGCGCGACAGACCTTACCCAGTGACTATCATGGCTGTTATGGGCTGGAGCCCTGCTTCCCTCTGATATTTAGTAGATTCTGCAGCTCTAGAGTTTGTTCAGAGCCATTTTTATAGGTTTATGGAGAGATCTTGGTGGGAAGCTCGTGTAAGCACCTGTTTCCAGCTGCCATCTTGGCTCCACCTTTCTGAAGCTTAAAAAGTTAAAATCCTTTCTATAACTTTCTAAAGCTTAAAAGGTTAAAATTCACAAAATGTTGAGCCAAATAACTGTATGAAGTGTATGGTAGGATTAACTCAATGATGGTGGTTTCATAGCTACTAGTAAACATAAAGTTTTTGAGGATTTTTTCTTCATAAGAGAAAAAGCAACTGAATAAGTAAGCACTATATGACTGATTTGCACCACTGAAAATATTATAATTAAATCCATAAGTATTTATGAAGTGCTTACTAATGTTCTATATAATCCATCTCCTCAAAAAGTATAACTTTTCATGGGATAAGACAAATCGGAAGTAAAATGGGGACTATGCAAAAGGAGAGAGGTCATGATACAAAGAAAGCGTAATGTTGCAATTGGGGAGAAAAGAATGAAAACATGATCATGAAATTTCCTTAAAATAGATTTCTGTGGTGTAGAACATGGTAAAGAGTAAAGGATATGGCAGGATAAGGAAGAATTGTGGGGTTGAGTGAGCAGCAGTGATGCTGTTCTAAGGACAGTAATGAAGAGCAGTTTCAGCAGACAAGAAAGCCTCAACTGATAGTTTCTAAAAGGCTGACACTCATTTGAGGAGAGATAAAGCATTCTAAATTATTACCTGTGGTATTATCTACATTTTGATAGAGGGGAAGTCTTTCAGAGCCACCTGTTGATTTCTGACATCTCTGGCTGGAGAGGGAAAGGCTACCATTGATTAGATAATAGAATGCCTGGCTAACAGGAGTTTGCATGATACCAAATCATGCCAAGAGAAAACCTGGTTAATGTGTCTGTACTACTCATTGAGATCCAATTTTATGAGCTTTGCAGGACTTTGGATGGGGGGAAATGGTAGCTAATGCAATAGTTTAACAATTTTTCCCTACCATTTAAGGGTGAATGCAAGTTAAAATATCACATCAATTCTTCTTTGAGAGAGGAAGAGAAGATAATTTGCCCCCTGGAAGAGTGATAAGGACCATGAAAAAAAGTGGTTAGTATGAATTTTCAAGGAGTAGAGCCAAGATGGTAGAGCAGAGGCAGCAATCCAGTTGAGCTCTGTCAATATCCTCTTCCAAACTATTTTAAAATAATTCCTCAAAATCAAGTTCTCAAATCACAAAGGGAAAAAAGGGTCAGAGTGAGACTTTTTTCAAGCCTAAGATAATTTAGGAGGTCCACAAAAGATGACTGCTACACTAGGGTGGGAGCTGTCTCAGAGTATATGAAGGACTAACACCAGCTACAGGCCTTGCTGGCAGCCTCCAGAGCTAAGAAGCAGCAACAGCTTTGGCAGCTCTAAGCCAATATATGGTAAAGAAATGGGAAAAGTGGTCATCAGGAGATTGCAGGAACCCTTTCCTTGCACCTGGTGCAAATGATGCTAACTGGCAACTTTATTGCCCATCCACAGTTCTGGGTTGTTGTTCCAGGGATGAAAAGAGAATTTATGATCTTTCACAATAAAGAAAATGCCTTAGTTCTAAATCTAAGACAGAGAGGAGAGCTAGCACATGCAGTTTCAGGGGAAGAAGAGACCTTTTAACAGTTCCAGGACAAGAGGAGCACTAGAGTTTGTGGCTTCAGGGGAGCATGGCTGTTCCTGGGAAAATACCAGAACTCAGACAAGGACAGCAATGACCACACCTTTCTCCAAATCATAAAAAGTACCAAAAATTTACAGACCCTCAAAACTAGGCCTAAAAACAGCAGATTTAAAAATATCCTACCCCAGGTGACCAAAACTCAACTTTTACATGAAGCTCAAAGTCAAGAAACAGGCTGAGAAAATAAGTAATAACCGAAAAAGAACTTGATCAGAAAAAAGTTATTATACTTAACAGGGAAGACCAAGACAGAAACTCAGATGAAGACAACAATGTAAAAACAGCTAGAAGCAAAGGTTCAAAGGAAAATACTAAATTGATTCAAGCCCAAAACAAATTCTTAGAAGACTTAAAGAGATAAGAGTTGTAGAGTAAAATTGCGAAAATAATTGAAAGTGCTACAATAAAATTATAAAAAGAGAATTAACCGCTTGGTAAATGAAAAATACTGAAGGAAATAATATCTTATAAAACAAAAATGTTCAAATGGAAAAAAGAGGTACAAAAATTCATTAAAGCAGAATAAGCCAAATGGAAAAGAGGCACAAAAGCTCATTAAAAAAGTAGTCCTTTAAAAATGAGAACTGGGCAACTGAAAGCTAATGACTCCATGAGGCACCGAGAAACAATAAGACAGAGACTTTTTTTTTTAAGTGAAATATTTCACTGGAAAACAACTGACCTGGAGAATAGGAATGAGGAGAGATTATTAAGAATTATTGGGCTATCTGAAAGCCATGTCAAAAAAAGAGTGTAGAAATGATATTTCAAGAAATTATCAAAAACAACTGACCTGATATCTTAGAGCCAGTGAGTAAAAGTAGAAATTAAAAGAATTTACTCATCATCTCCTGAAAGAGATCCCAAAACGAATACTCCCAGGAATATTAGAGTCAAACTAGACAGCTCTCAAGTCAAGGAAAAAATATTGCAAGCAGCCAGAGAGAAACAATTCAAATATCATTGAGCCATAGCTAGGATCACATAAGATATAGCTACATCTTGATTAAAGGTGTGGATGGCCTAGAATAAGAGATTCTGGAAAGTAAAGGAGCTAGGATCAAAACCAAGAATAACTTATCCAGCAAAACTGAATATAATGATTTAGGAGGAAAAAAAGGAAGCAATGAAATAGAGGATTTTTGAGTATTCCTGATGAAAAGGCCTGAGCTGAACAGAAAATCTAACATTAAAACACAAGACTCAAGAGAAACACAAAAAAGTAAACATGAAAAAGCAATCATGATGGCATCAATAAAATTAAACTGTTTACATTCCTATATCAGAAAATAACAATATAACACCTATAAACTTTATAATTATCAGAGTAGGTAGGAGTTTACACAGACAGAGGGCATGAGTATGAATCAATTGCGTTGAGATGATCTACAAATTTTTTTAAAAAAATATGTAAATATGAGACTTCCCAAGAGCCATACTTGAAACACAAAGATTCACACAGAGTTAAAATAAAGGGATGAGCCGAATCTACTATGTTTCATCTGAAGTTAAAAAGGTAGGACCTATCAAGGCCTCAGACAAATTAAATGATTGAACGTAAAAATAGATCTAATTAAAAAACATAATCAGGGAAAGTACATTTTCCTAGAAGATAGCATGAAGAATGAATGTGTGTGTGTGTGTGTGTGTGTGTGTGTGTGTATGGTGTAATATATTATATACAGGGGATGGAGTCAAATTTATTTATTTAAAAAAGAGCCGTTCTCCAATTCTCCAATTGATAAATGGGCAAAGAATATGAACAAACAGTTTTCAGAACAAGAAATCAAAACTATCTACTGCCATATGAAAACAAATCCTAAATGACTATTAATAAGAGAAATACAAATTAAAACAACTATGAAGCAACACCTCATGCCTATATGACTGGCTAACCTGACAGAAAAAAATAAATGGCAAATGATGGAGGGGATTAGAGAAAAGAGGTACACAAATAAAGTGCTGGTGGTGTTGTGAACTGGTTCAACCATTCTGGAGAACAATTCGGAACTATGCCAAATGGGCTATGAAACTGCATTCCCTTTGACCAGCAATAGTAATACTAGGTCTACACACCAAATAGATCAAATAAAAAGGAAAAGTATCTATAGAGGCAAAAATATTTCTGGCACCTATTTTTGTGGTGGCAAAGAACTGGTAATTGAGGAGATGTCTAGCAACTGGGGAATGGCTTAAAAATTATGACATAATTTTGATGGAGTACTACTGAGCTTTAAGAAATAATGTGGGGGGGTGAAAAAAATTATAAACCAATTTCCCTAATGAATATAGATGCAAAAATTTTAAATAAAATACTACCAAAGATTATAGCAACTTATCACAAGAATAAAACATTTTGACCAGGTAGGATTTACACCAGGAATGAGGGATAGTTCAATGTTAGGAAAACTATCAGTATAATTGACCTTATCAACAACGAAAGTAACAGAAACAATATGATTATGGCAATACATGCAGAAAAAGCTTTTGACAATATACAATATCCATTCCTATTAAAAAAAAAACAAACTAGAGCACGTAGGGATAAATGGAGTCTTCCTTAAAGTGATAAGTAACATCTATCTAAAGCCTTCAGCAAGCATTACGTGTAATGAGGATAAGCTAGAAGCAATTCCAATAAGATCAGGCATGAAACAAGGATGTCCACTATCATCACTGTTATTCAATATGGCACTGCAAACTTTAGCTTTCACAATAAGAGAAAAAAATGAAATAATTAGGATAAGCAAAGAAGAAACAAAGCTAATAGTCTTTGCAGATGATGATGTATTTAGAGAATCCTAGAGAATCAAGTAAACAATTACTTGCAAAAATAAATAACTAGCAAAATTGCAGGATATAAAATAAACACACATAAATCATTGGCATTTCTATATATTACTAACAAAGCCAAACAGCAAAAACAGATAGAAAGAGAAATTCCATTTAAAGTTACTGTATGTATTCTAAAATATTTGGGAGTCTACCTGCCAAAACAAACCCAGATATTATATGAACACAATTACAAAACAGTTTTCACACAAATAAAGTCAGATCTAAATAATTGGAAAAACACCAATGGCTCATGAATAGCCTGAGCTAATAGAATAAAAATGACAATTCTACCTAAATTAATTTACTTTTTCAGTTCCATACCAATCAAACTACCAAAAAATAATTTATAGAGCTAGAAAAAATAATAATAAAATTCATATGGAAGAATAAAAGGTCCAGAATTTGAAGGGAATTAATGAACAGAAATGCAAGAGAAAGTACCCTAGCTATTCCAGATCTTAAAGTGTATTACAAAGCAACAATCATCAAAACTACTTGGGATTGGCTAAGAAATATAGTGGTGAGTCAGTGGAATAGGTTAGGTACACAATACACAGTACTCAATGACTATAGTAATCTACTGTTTGATAAACCCAAAGATTCCAGCATCTGGGATAAGAATTTACTATTTGACAAAAACTGCTGGGAAAACTAGAAAATAGTATGGCAGAAACTAAGCATAGACCAACATCTTACCTTCTTTTTCAAAATAAAATCAAAATAGGTAGATGCTTTAGATATAAAAGCTGATACTATAAGCAAACTGGAAAGGCAAGGGAAAATTTATCTTCTAGATTTAAGGAGAATGGAAGAATTTATGACCAAGCAAGAGATAGAGAACAATATGAATTGCAAAATGGATAATTCTGATTACATTAAATTAAAAAGTTTTTGCACAAACACACACAATGCAACCAAGATAAGAAGGAAAGAATAGAACACTCAGAAACAATTTTTACAACCAGTGTCCCTTATCAAGGCCTCATTTCTAAAATATATAGAGAACTGAGTAAAATTTGTAAAAATATAAGTCAATTGATATGAACAGGTAGCTTTCAGATGAAGTAATTAAAGCTATCTCTAGTCACATGAAAAATGTTCTAAATCGCTATTGATCAGAGAAATGCAAATCAAAACAAATCAGAGGTACTGCAGCACACCTATAAGATTGGCTAACATGACAAAAGAGGAAAAAGACAAATGCTGGAGAAGATGTGGGAAAATTGGAAGACTAATCTATTGCTGGTGGAGTTGTTAATTGATCTAACCAGTCTGGATAGTGATTTGCAAAGTGGCTCAAAGGGCTATAAAACTGTGCATACCTTTTGAGCCAGCAATACCACTTCTAGGTCTCTAGATCCCAAAGAGATCATACAAATGAGAAAAAGGAGCCACATGTACAAAATAATTATAGCAACTCTTCTTATGGTGGCAAAGTATTAGAAGTAAAGGAGATGTCCATTCACCAGAATAATGGCTAAACAAGTTGTGATATATGAATGTATTGGAATATTATTTTGCTACAAGAAATGATGAGCAGGCTGACTTTAGAAAAACCTGGAAAGACGTATATGAACTGATGCTGAGTGAAGTGAGCGAAACCAGGAAAACATTGTACACAGTTAACAGCCACATTGTGTGATGATTAACTTTAATAGACTTATCTCTTCTTAGTAATGCAAGGATCTCAAAACAACTCCAAAAGACTCAGATGGAAAATGCTGTCCACATTCAGAAAAAGAACTATGGAGTCTGAAGGCAGATTGAAGCATATAATTTGCTCTTTTTTGTTTCTTTCTTCTTTCTTGTGGTTTCTCCCATTCCTTCTAATGCTTCTTTACAATATGACTTACAGAGAATAAGGTTAATATGAATTTATATGTTGGCATATATAAAATTGTATGCCATCTTGTGATGAGGGAAGGGGAGAGATAGGGAGAAAATCTGGAATTCAAAACCTTGTGTAAGTTAATATTGAAAAATAAAAATAACTATTTTTTTAAATTAGAAAAAGAAAAAAATAAAGAACGGGGGAGGTCATTTCAGGAAAAAAAATAGCAAAAAACTATGTAAACTTTGGCATAATGAAGTGAGAAGAACTGGAAGATCACTGTGCATAGTTAATAGCAATGTTGTAATGGTGATCAACTGCGAAAGACTTGGCTACTCTGATCAATACAGTGATACAAGACAATTCCAAAGGACTCATGAAGAAAAAAATTCTATCCACCTTCAGAGAAAAACTGATGACCTCATTGCAAATTGAAGTATAATTTTCTTTTTCTTTTTTCGTGATATATCTGATGTGAAAATACATTTAATATGATGTTATATGTTTAATTGATATCATTTTGCTTGTCTTGTGAGTGGCTAAGGGAATGGTATGAGAGAAAGAAAAATATTTATATATTTACATATGTACATATGTATATATTCACATATATATGTATGGAAGTGCATGTATTTACAAACTATCCATCTATAACTTAAAGAAAAGATGCTAGTAGAGAAGCATCTTGATGATACTGATTCAATGTATTTAAAGAGGGTAACAGTCCATTCTAAGGCCACCCTAGGTTCATATGCTATATATATCCAAATTAGAAATAATGTGATTTTGGGGAGAAAGGCACTAGTAACTGGGAGTACCTGGAAAGGTATCTCTTCATGTAGTTAGTGGTATTTGAGGTAAACCTTGATGGAAGTGAAAGAGGGAATACACTTCAAGCATGAAGAATAGATTGAAGAACAGACAGACTTGAGGCAAGGAGGTTAGTTAATGAGCCATTGCAACAGTCTTGGCGAGTAGAGACAAGGTCCTGAACCTTGTGGTGGATGACTGAAGGAAGAAAAAGGCAATGATAAGAAATGTTGTGAAGACAGAAATTGTGATTGGAACTAATAAATGAAGAAGGTGAGAAAGAATACTTGAGGATTACAATGAAGTAGAGAATCTGCAAGTCTGATACCTGCAAGTTGCCTGTAATAGAAATAAGATTGGTTGTCTTTTTTTGTTGAGGCAGGATATAGTGAATTCAGTTTAGGACATTTTGAGTTTGTATATTCTTCAAGATATACATTATAAAATGCCTAGTAAATGGGAGAGAGACTAGAACTAGAAACAGATGAGAGATTCATCAAACAGCAGAAAGTATAATTAAAGCTATATGAGTTGATGAACTCAAGAAGATTTTGAAGGAGGTTGTTACGGTAATTAGGGTGGGACTTTTTTTTTTTTTTACTATTTTCTCTTTTGGAATGCTAAGGTAATCAAATACCTTTGATGAGTCTTGCCTTTCAAATGTAATGCCCAGCAAAGTGGAATTTTTGTTGTCTGTTGTTTCTTTGATTGAATCAAGAATCTTTGACTTGCTTAAGAAACAAGAAAGCCTACTTTGCACAGGTTTGAGTCACATGGTTGTGATGGTCTCTGACCCTGAGAAGGGTATATAAAATCTGAGGTTGGAATTTTCTTTTGGGGCTCACTCATTGGAAGACTGTCCTGTGATTGGACAAGACTCTGGATTGCTGTTGGAGCCCCCTGGCTTTGAAAATCCAATTGTTGGTGCTTCTCTTTTTGGTAACTATGTATGTGATGTCTTGATCAGACAAAGCCTGTCTGTTGATCTCTTTATACTTTCTTTTGCAATTTGCTCTGAAGTTCAGAGTGCTAACTTTTTTCCCTGAACTAAGTGAATGACATATGTATGTTTAATTAAACTGAATTGTTAACCCCTTAAAGTTGCATTCCATAGAAAAGCAGATCAAAGATCCTGTGCTAGCAGCCTTCCTGCGTGCATTTGTTGTTGGTCTTTCACCCCCACAATAGCTGCTAGTACGTTGTTGTTACAAAGATCCAGTACTGAACATATGGGTATACTCACGTTTATGGGGTATTTTGTGCTTTATGACCCAGGAGAGATAACTAAAAAGGAGGATAAGAATAATGGAAGAACTATGACAAAGTCATGTCAAAGAATCCTACAGAAAAGAAAATGGTAAAGAATGTCAAATATAGCAGAAAAGTTAAGAGAATTGAAAATCGATGCAGTATTTGGCAGTTGAGAGATTATCAGTCACTTTCTAAAAAGGATTTTAATTTGAGTGATGAGACAATACCAGATTGTAGAGGGTATAGAATACAATGAGTGAAATGGGAAGTGACATAAATCTCACTCAAGGAGTCTGATTGAGAAAGGGAAATGGGATATTGAATGATATTGTTAGAGATTGTAGTGTCTAGTGAGAAGGTTTTTAATCATAGAAGAAATATGAGGTACTTCTAGATAGTAGGGAAAGAATTTGAAGAATAAAGAGAGAGAGGATGATAGTGAGAAGAATCTCCTGGAGAAGACATAAGGGGATGGAATCATGTGTATATGAGGAAGAGTCTAGCCTTGGTAAGAAGGGGCACATTTTCATCTAGGACAAAAGTAAAGCAATTGAGAATATTGAATGATGTCAGAGGTTGTATTCTGAAGAGAAAAGGAGATGGATAGTTGATTACAAATGATTTCTATTTTCATAGAAAACAACCAGTTCCTGGAATTAATCAAGGACAAAAAATCACAAACATGTAGATGCGCAAAAACATGCACAGGCAATGCACAAACATGCAGTCAAATGTCACAAATTTAAGGCAATGAAACTTATGCAATTCATTCATTCATTGAACAATATTAATTGGCCACCTATTATGGGAAAGCATCGTTTATTTTTTATAATCGCCATGCTTAAACAAATTTTCACTGATGGGGATACAGTTCAGTTCTTTGGATTGCTTGCTTAAGTTGAACATTTCATGAGGCATTACTATGTAAGTAAATTATTATATTGGCTCTCTAAGTCTTCTTTTTATAACATTTGGTAGAAGGTACACTATCTGATATGTAATATGTACGCTTAAGTATCTCAAGTCTTGCAATACAAACTATTGACCACTCAAAAAAAAAAATGTTGTAACTAACAGAATGTTCTCTGTACCTTCCTACCACTAGTCACTTACTTCCTAAGGTTACTACCACATTATTACAATATTGCAGATATAAATCACTTAATAATGCATAAGAAATGTGACTAAAATAAGAAACCATAATTTTCTCCTATTCCATCAGTTGAAATCATGTATCTTTGAAATAAGGGAGATTTATGTTGTAAGCATTATCTCAAAATCAGCAATGATCCCTGTGGAAAGACATCTCTCAGTAAATGAGTTCCACTGAGAGTAGATCAACCACATCTGTAGCGTTTCCACATCTATGACACTTCAGATGCAATGGGCTTTAAGGTTTTTCTCTCTAGTTCTCAAGAGCAGAGACAAAGGCAACAAAAGCTCCAAAAGATATAACCCACTAAGCAAATAGTCTGACCTTCACTTCTGACATGACAAACCAAAATTTTACCAAGTTCTGAAACTGGGTCCATACTTGCCTAATTAAAACACCTATTTACAGTTTGCACCACTAACCAGGGGGCAAAACTCAAGAGTCTTCTATGAGTTGTAGAGGATAGGGACATGGCAATTATACTTGTTGCTTTTTAGCTTCAAGCTGACAAAACACAGAAAAAAAATACACAGCTGAAGAAAGTTAATGGTTAGCATTGCTAATGAGAGCATGAGACTACAATTTATTTGCATATAATTAGTCTTTTAACTTTTTGTAGATCAAGATGTTTTAGTGATAGCTTTATAGCTTTTTAGGTGGAAGGAAGAGGGGGAGGGAGGGAGGGAACGAAGAGGGGAGAGAAAAAGAGAGACAGAGAGACAGAGAGAGGGACAGAGACACACAGAGAGACAGAGAGAGAGACCTGTATGTAAGTGATATGTAATAAAACAGGAAAATAAAGTAATATTTTGAAAGTATTACCTCCTTTTGCCATCCCGAGATACCTAAGAAGTGGATAAACAATCTTGTCTTTTGATAGAATTTATATTTATGTTTTTTTCATAGATATCAGAGGAATTCAAATAGTCGAATTGTAATCTATCTTATATGTAAAATAATGAATTCCTCTAGCATTTCACTGAAGGTTAGTTGACCTAGGTTAACCAAAAAATCCTTCTGGACATAACTTCCTCCATAGGTATGGAGCATAAAATCAACCATGCGATCTCATGTTCAAAAGAGATTATTTCCCTAATGCAACACATATTTACTGAGTGCCTACAATTTCAGAGATTCAGTGATAGCAGGAAACTTACATATCCTGTAGTCCACCCACTCCTTATTTCGCAAAAGAAAAAATTAAAGTCCCTAGAGGGTGTTATTTACTTAAGCCCATAGAAGGTTCAGAGTTAGATTCTAACCCACTTCCCCTAATGCTCAATTCTATACTTTCCATTGCACCACACTAACTGTCTAAATGATTATTTAGCATATATAGCCTGGTATTATGTCTTTGGTAGGCAGAAAAAGACAAAATGTGACTATAAAATAATGGGATTAACTCATATCTCTAGGTCTACAATCAGTCATTACTTTATGAAACCTCTTCTTATTTTATAGATTCTGAGTCAGACAACAAGCACTAAGTGCTTACTTCTGCACATTGTTAAGCTCTTAGGATACAAAGAAAGGCAAAAATACCGTCTTTTGCCCTCAGGAGCTCAAATTCTAATGAGAAAGAAAACTTTAAAATGACTGGATGTAAGTGATGTATATAGTTCAAATGGAAGATAATCTTGGAGGTTAGGCATAAGGAGGTTATTGAAGTCAGGGAAATAAATGGCTCCCTGAAGAAAGTGAGATTGAGCTGACTATTTTTTTTAAATTTTTTTTTATTTAATATGTTTAGTTTTCAGCATTGATTTTCACAGAAGTTTGAATTACAAATTTTCTCCCAATTTCTACCCCACCCCACTCCAAGATGGCATATATTCTGGTTGCCCTGTTCCCCAGTCAGCCCTCCCTTCTGTCACCCCACTCCCCTCCCATCCCCTTTTCCCTTCCTTTCTTGTAGGGCAACGTAAATTTCTATGCCCCATTGCCTGTGGAGCTTATTTTTTAGTTGCATGAAAAAAAAATTGTTTTTGAACATCTATTTTTTTAAAACTTTGAGTTCCAAATTCTCTCTCTTCTTCCCTTCCCACCCACCCTCCCTAAGAAGTCAAGAAATTCAACATGGGCCACATGTGTGTCATTATGTATAACCCTTCCACAATACTCATGTTGTGAAAAACTATATTTTGCTTCTTCCTAACCTATGCCCCTTTGCTGAATTTTCTCCCTTGACCCTGTCCCTTTTCGAAAGTTTTTGTTTTTCATTACCTTCATCCCCATCTGCCCTCCCTTCTATCATTCCCCCTTTTTGATCTTCTTCTTCCTTCTTTCCTGTGGGGTAAGATACCCAATTGAGTATGTATGGTATTCTCCCTTCAGGTCAAATCTGATGAGGGCAAGATTCACTCATTCCCCCTCACCTGCCTTCTCTTCTCTTCCTACAGAACTGCTTTTTCTTGCCACTTTTATGCAAGATAACTTACCCCATTCCATCTCTCCCTATCTCTTCTCTCATTGCTTATTCATCTTCAGCTCAACCTATGCCCTTTATCTCTCTCTCTCTCTGCATATATATATATATATGTATATATAATATGTATAAGTTAATACATATATATAAATATATATGTATATACATATAGCTATGTATACACATACGTATATACATACATACACAGTCACACATATATACATACATACGTAAACATATATATATATATATATAAATATATATACACACACATATACATACATGCACGTTCCCCTCAGCTACCCTAATATCGAGGTCTCATGAATCTTACACATCATCTTTCCATGTAGGAATGTAAACAGAACAGTTCAACTTTAGTAAGTCCCCTGCAATTTCTTTTTCTTCTTCTTTTTCTTGATTACCTTTTCATGCTTCTCTTGATTCCTGTGTTTGAAAGTCAAATTTTTTATTCAGCTCTGGTCTTTTCACTGAGAAATCTTGAAAGTCCTCTGTTTTATTGAAAATCCATATTTTGCCTTGGAGCATGATACTCAGTTTTGCTGGGTAGGTGATTCTTGGTTTTAATCCTCACCCCATGGACCTCCGGAATATTGTATTCCAAGCCCTTCAATCTCTTCATGTAGAAGCTGCTAGATCTTGGGTTATTCTGATCGTGTTTCCACAATACTCA
>CM053622.1:573228538-573275134 GCA_028646595.1 Phalanger gymnotis
AACCCAAGATCTAGCAGCTTCTACATGAAGAGATTGAAGGGCTTGGAATACAATATTCCGGAGGTCCATGGGGTGAGGATTAAAACCAAGAATCACCTACCCAGCAAAACTGAGTATCATGCTCCAAGGCAAAATATGGATTTTCAATAAAATAGAGGACTTTCAAGCTTTCTCAGTAAAAAGACCGGAGCTGAAGAGAAAATCTGACTTTCAAACACAGGAATCAAGAGAAGCATGAAAAGGTAATCAAGAAAAAGAAGAAGAAAAAGAAATTGCAGGGGACTTACTAAAGTTGAACTGTTCTGTTTACATTCCTACATGGAAAGATGATGTGTATGATTTATGAGACCTCAGTATTAGGGTAACTGAAGGGAATATGCAGGTATGTATATGTGTAAACATATATATATATATATGTTTAGGTATATATATGCATACATGAGTGTGTATGTATGTATATGTGTATGTGTATATATGTATACATATGTACATATGTATATATATATAGGTATATATATACATATATACACATACACACATATATATATATACACACACAGAGAGAGCGAGAGCGAGAGCGAGAGCGAGAGAGAGAGAGAGAGAGAGAGAGAGAGAGAGAGAAAGAGAGAGAGAGAGAGAAAGGACACAGGGTGAGTTGAAGATGAATAAGGGATGAGAAAGGAATATATTGAGAGAGGGAGATAGGGAGAGATAAAATGGGATAAATTATCTTCCATAAAAGTGGCAAGAAAAAGCAGTTCTATAGGTAGAGAAGAGAAGGCAGGTGAGGGGGCATGAGTGAATCTTGCCCTCATCAGATTTGACCTGAAGAGGGAATACCATACATACTCAATTGGGTATCTTACCCCACAGGAAAGAAGGAGGAAGAAGATCAAAAAGGGGGATGATAGAAAGGAGGGCAGATGGGGATGAAGGTAATCAAAAACAAACACTTTTGAAAAGGGATAGGGTCAAGGGGGAAAATTCAGCAAAGAGGCATAGGTTAGGAAGAAGCAAAATATAGTTAGTCTTTCACAATATGAGTATTGTGGAAGGTTTATACATAATGATACCCATGTGGCCCATGCTGAATTGCTTGACTTCTTAGGGAGGGTGGTGGGAAGGGAAGAGGAGAGAGAATTTGGAAGTCAAAGTTTTAAAAAACAGATGTTCAAAAACAAAAACAAAAAAGTTTTTGGATGCAACAAGAAAGTAAGATCCACAGGAAATGGGGTGTAGAAATTTATCTTGCCCTACAAGAAAGGAAGGGAAAAGGGGATGGGAAGGGAGGGCTGACTGGGGAATAGGGCAACCAGAATATATGCCATCTTGAAGTGGTGGGGGGGGGTAGAAATGGGGAGAAAATTTGTAATTCAAACTCTTGTGAAAATCAATGCTGAAAAGTAAACATATTAAATAAAAAAAATTCCCTGGGTCTCATCCTCATGTGTAAAGTGGCAGTAATTATAGTAGCAACATATCGGGGGGGGGGTTGCTGTGAGGTTTAAATGAGATACTTTGTGTAAAGCACACTGTAAACCTTAAAGGGCTATATAAATGCTAACTGTTATTAGTTTTATTATTGCCATCAAATATTTGTCTGTCAAGGTATTCAGATATTTCTCATTTTTCTGCTATGATACATCCAAACTTCTTTCAGATTCTCTCTAAATTCAAATCTCTCCCTAAGATGTTCCCACTACAAAGAGTTACTACTCAACCACCTTAAGCAGCATTCTATTGCATCTAAAGCAAAATAAAAATACTTAGTCCCACATCTAAAGTCCTCTATGTTCTCATCCCTTCCCTACCCTTCTATTCTTATTGAGTATTTCTCCCGTTTGTGTGCTCCACATTCTAGTCAAACCAGATAAATAGCTGTCCTCTACACATAATATTCCATCTTCAACAGCTCTGCATAGGTGGAAGCCCATGTCTAGAATACACTCACTGCTGCCTGTTAAAATGCTAAGCTTCCTTCAGGAGAGAATACTTATGCCACCATGTACATAAAAGCAAGCCTGATCTCTCCAAGTTATGAGTATTCTCTTTTTCAAATGACATTCTTTCATTTTGTATTTGATAAACAGTATAAATGTTAACACCTGCCTATTTCTCAATGCCAGTGTCTGTAGCTTTTTTTTGTCTATATATCCCCCAGAACTGGGACTTTATCTTCTCTCTTTTTTGCCAGCAACCAGGAGGATACTTCCTCCAACAAAGCAAATCTAATTTACAAGTGTTCTGTACTGAGTTACTACAGCCTTAGGGAATTTCCAGGGAGAGTCTACAATTTATAGCCCTAGACTGTCAATGAAGAGATTAAATAACTTGACCAAGGTCAAGCTTCTATTATCTGCAAGAAAAAGAACTTGAACCCTAATTATTCTGACTCTGATGTTGTCTCTCTATCCATTTTGCAATATTATTTTGTATGTATTTATTGGATTTCAAATAGAGTATAGTGGTATAAAATATGCAAATAACATTTTGTAAAATGATACATCAGACATTTCAGTTTTTACCTTTAAGACCCTTGCTTCAGGAGCCAGCATGGAAGAGAAAAGCTAGGAATTGCCTGAGTTCTCCATAGTTTCCATCAGAAACAACATTAAATCAAGGCTCTAAGTGGATGCTAGAGAGACGGAACCCACAAAAAGATGGAGGAAAATAATTTCCAAGCTTAAGAAAACTTATAAAGACTTCAAAAAAGGCCTGTCTCACTTGGGTAAAAGGAGAGCACAGCCCAGTACAGCACAGATAGTGTCAAGGCAAGAGAAAGGGAGGCTCTTTGTCACAAAACAGATGAGCAACCTAGGCCCCCACATCCTGGCTCAGGATGCAAATCACAAACATAAAACCCTGGCACTACAGGCATGGCTAGGCTGGCTACCAACAGTACACTGGGCAAGCACCCACAGTCCCAGCATGAAAAGCCAGTGATCAAGCCCCTGGCCCCCAGCATAAGAAGCTTGAGATAGTGCTCCAGAGCTTAACTTTAAATTAAGTCACAAAATAGGCTGAAAAATGAGTAAGAAATAGAAGAGAGATCTGATCACAGAAAGCTACTATGATGACAAGGATGATCAAGAGATAAATTCAAAAGAGGAGAATGTCAGAATGCCTACATAAGAAGCCTCAAAGAGGAATATGAATTGCTCTCAACCACAAAAAGGTCTCTTGGAAGAATTTTAAAAGGACTTTAACGATCATGTAAGAGAGGTAGAAGAAAAATTGGGAAAAGAAATGAGAGTTATAAAGGATAATTATAAAGAAAAAAAGAGTCAACACCTTGGAAAAGGAAGCACAAAAATTGACTGAAGAAAACAACTCCTTAAATAAATAATATTGGGCAAATGGGGAAAAAAAGCACTGAAGAAAGCAACTCTTTAAAAGTAGAATTGGCCAAATGGAAAAGGAGGAACAAAAGCTAAATGAAGAAAATAATGTGGGGCAGAGCCAAGATTGCAGAGTAAAGGCAGGGACTTGCCTGAGATCTCACCTCAAACCCTCCAAATACCTTTAAAATGACTCTAAACAAATTCTAGAACAGCAGAAGCCATAAAAATACAAAGTAAAACAAATTTCCAGCCCAAGATGACTTGGAAGGTCGACAAGAAAGTTTGTTGCACTAGGCTGAGAGAGGAGTGTAGTACAAAACAGGCTATGCCAGTGTAGACCAGCCCCCTGAAAACCCAGAGCAGGCCTCAGGGTGGCTGAATTGCTGGCATCAGCAACATTTTCTGGACCTCTCAGCATATAGACACTAGGGACATCTTAGAGGGTTAGCAGGAAATGTCTGTAGTGGCGGGGCAGGAGTGGAGTTCAGTCTAGTGCTGGCCCCACCAGCACAGCACAGCCCCAGAGGGCCACAAACTTGGGAGTGAATGAATCAGCAGCAATGGCAGCAGTTACTTTGTGAGTTCTCGGCTAACAGATGGTAAGGGGATCCAACAACTGGTCGGGAGATTATAGGGGTCTCTTGCTTGCACTGAGGCAGGACTCTGCTCCTTTGCCCACACTCAGATCCAGGTCGCAGGCCTGTATGAGAGTCCCATGGCAAGGAGGATTACTAGCATAGGAGACTGGGCAGCCATAGTGGAGGGGGGGGCCCTCCTCATAGTTCCAAGGCAGAAAAGAGTGCTTGTGGTCACTCAGATCAGAGCATAGATCAAAAGAGTAGAAAACACCACTCCTTAGATCATAACACCTTGGAATAAGTGGAAACTTACAGACACTTAGAAGTTTCCCTGAAAATAGCTGCACAAAACCCCTGAACCTTGGGACAATGGGTCCTCCACCCCAGAAGCAGAGCCCTACTTTAACACTCAAAAGTCAAGTAACAGACTAGGAAAATGAGAAGACAGTGGAGAAAATAAAAAAAACCTCTGACTACAGAAAGTTATGATAGTGACAAGGAAGATCAAATGCACACTCAGAATAAGATAACAAAGTCAAAGATCCTATATCCAAAGACTCCAAGAAAAATATGAATTGGCCTCCTGGATCTATTTTCTGTTTCAATTGTTTCTTCCAATGAGGTATCTTATATTTTCTCCTATATTTTTATTCTTTTGATTTTGTTGGACTAATTCTTTATGTCTCATAGAGTTAACAGCTTCTACTTGCACACTTCCAATTTTTAACACATTAATTTCTTTTTAAAAAATCCAATTCAAAGATAATTCATAAACAAAAGATTAATATATTTAAAATTCTTTACTAGATACAATTATAATAGAAAACTAGAGAAAGAACAATAAGTTATACATAATTTTATCCAAGGAAATGACAATAAAGAGATAAAACCCCAAAACTTATGAGATGCAACCAAAGCAGTTATTAGGGGAAGTTTTATGTCTCTAAATGCTTACATAAATAAAATACAGAAAGAGAAGTTCAGTGAACTGGACATACATTTTAAAAAGCTAGAATAAGAACAAATTAAAAATACCCAACTACATAACAAATTAGAAATTCTGAAAATCAAGTAGAGATTAACACAATTGAAAGTAAGTGAACTATTGAACTAATAAATAAAACTAAGAGTTAGTTTCATGAAAACAAGCAGAATAAAATAGACAAATCTTAGCTTAATTTTATTCAAAAAAGAGAAAGAGAATCAAGTTACCAGTACCAAAAATGAAAAGGGTGAATTCATCACCAAGGAAGAAAAAGTTAAAGCAGTAATTAGGCGCTATTTTGCCCTACTATACGACAATAAATCTGACAATCTAAATAATAAATTAGATGAATATTTACAAAAATTATAAATTGCCCAGCTTAAAAGAAGAGGAAATAAAATACTTAAATAACCAGATTTTTGTGAAAGAAATTGAACAAGCCATAAGTGAACTCTCTAAGAATAAATCTCCATGGCCAGATTGATTTTCAAGTGAAATCACTCTAACATTTGAAGAACAATTAACACCAATACTATATAAGCTATTTGGAAAAACAGGAAAAAGAGTCCTACTAAATTCGTTTCGTGACACAAAGATGGTGATGAAACCTATACCAGGAAGAGCCAAAAGACAGAAAGAAAATTATAGAACAATTTCCCTAATTAATACTGATTTAAATTTTAAATAAAATACTAGCAAAGAGATAATAATACTTTTTCATGATTATAATACTCTATGACCAGGTAGATTTTATACCAGGAATGAAGGGCTGGTTTAACATTAGTAAAACTAACTGCATTATTAACCAGATCAATAACAAAACTAACAGAAATAATATGATTATCTCAAGAGAAGCAGAAAATGCTTATGGCAAAATATAACCATCCATTCCTGTTAAAAACACAAGAGAGAATAGGGAGAAAATGAAGTTTTCCTTAAAATGATGAGGAATATCTTTCTAAAACAATCAGCAAGTATTATATGTAATGGGAGTCAGCTAGAAGTATTCCCAATAAGGTCAAGGGTGAAAAAAGGATGCCCATTATCACCAGCACTATTCACTACAATACTAGAAATGTTAGCTTTAGCAATAAAAGAAAAGAAAATGGAAGGAATTAGAAAATGACAATTCTACCTAAATTAATTTACTTATTCAGTGCCATACCAATAAAACTACCAAAGGATTATGTATAGAGCTGTAAACACAATAACAAAATTCATCTGGAAGAACTGAAGCTCAAGAATATCAAGGGAATTAATAAAAAAATGCAAAGGAAGGTAGTCTAACCATATCAGTATAAAACTTTATACTAAAGTGGCAATCATCAAAACTATTTGGTAATGGCTAAGAAATAGAGTGGTGGATCAGTGAAATTGGTTAGGTATACAGGACACAGTAGTAAAGGAGTATAATAATCCACTGTTTGATAAACTCAAGACACTGCCTTCTGGGATAAGAACTCGCTATTTGACAAAAAAGTGGTAGGAAAACTGGAAAAGGAGTATGACAGAAACTAGGCACAGACCAACATCTCACACCCCATACCAAGATAAAGTTGAAATGGGTACATGATTTAGACACAATGGATGATACTATAAGCAAATTAGGAAAGCTAGGAATAGTTTTCTTGTCAGATCTATGTAGAAGGGAAGAATTTATGGACAAATAAGGGAGAGAGAACATTATAAAATACAAAATGGATAATTTTGATTACATAAAATTAAAAAGTTTTTGCACAAACAAAACCAATCCAATCAAGATTAGAAGGAAAGCAGAAAGCTGGGAAACGTTTTTTTTTTTTTTAACAGCCATTGTCTCTGATAAATGTCTCATTTCTAAAAAAATATAGAGACCTGAGTTAAATTTATAAAATACAAGTCACTCCTCAATTGATAAATATTGAAATAATATGAATAAGCAGGTTTTAGATGAAGAAATCAAAGCTTTCTATAATCATTTGAAAATCTCTAAATCACTATTGATTAAAGAAATGTAAATTAAAATAACTCTGAGGTACCTGCTCATATTTATCAGATTGGCTGATATGACAAAACAGGAAAACGTTGGAGAACATGTGGGAAAACTGGAACAGTAATGCATTGTTGGTCAAGTTATGAACTGATCCAGATATTATGGAGAGCACTTTGGATGTATGCCCAAAGGGCTATAAAATTGTGCATACCCTTTGGTTCAGCAATATCGTTACTAGGTCAGTGTTCTACAGAAATCTTTATAAAGGGAAATGGACCCACATGTACAAAAATACTTATAGCAGCTCTTTTTGTGGTGGCAAAGAATTGGAAATCGAGGGGATGCCCATCAATTGAGGATTGGCCAAATACATTGTGGAAACTGAATATAATAGAATACTGTTATGCAATAAGAAATGAGGAGCAGGTGGATTTTGGAAAAAAAACAAAAATACCTGGAAAGACTTATATGAACTGACTGCTGAGAGAAGTGAGCAGAACCAGGAGATCACTGTACACAGCAACGACAACACAGTGTAATGATGTCTATGATGGACTTACCTCTTCTCAGCACTTCAATGATCCAAGATAATTCCAAAAGACATATGATGGAAAATCCTAACAACATCCAAAGAAAGAACTATGAAGTCTGAATGCAGAGTGAAGCATACTATTTTCTCTTTTTGTTACTTCTTAATTCTTTTCTTTCTTGTGGTTTTTCTCTTTTGTTCTGATTCTTCTTTCACAACATGACTATTGTGGTAAATATTTAGTATGCCTGTACATGTATAACCTATATCAGATTGTTTGCTGTCTTCAGGAATGGAGAGGGAAGTGCGGGACAGAGGGAAGAAGAAAAATTTGGAACTCAAAATTTTACAAAAATGAAAGTTGAAAACTATCTTTAAATGTAATTGGAAAAAATAAAATACTATTAAGAAAAATTGTCTTTTAAAGATCTTTATATCAAAACCAAAAAGCGCATTACAGGAGAATGGCAATGCTTAAAAGTGAGAAGTTTCATAAGGAATTATCTCTGGTACTCATTCCACTCCGTCAATTTCATAGATTTCTCTGCCTTTAGAGGACAGATTATCAGAAAAACTGGGGTCTCATTGTAAAGAAAAGGGTTTGGAATGTGGTACTTTTTTTTCCTGTCCATTCCAGGCTTACTATACTGTTTGACCTGAAAGGGACCTTGGAGATCATCTTTTTAACCTTCTCATTTTACATATGAATAAGCTAGGTAAAAGGGATGGTATTCTTCAATTAGGGAAATTAATTACTGATTTTTTATTTCTACTAGAGTCTTCATTGTCATATATCCTCATTAAGCATAGATTTTTAATTGGAAAAACATGTAAAACTTTAGGAAATTAAATATTTTTTTTCTGACCTAAGTTTAAGCAAAATAAAATTAAACAGAATTGTAAAAGTGAGAAAAGATAGAAGCTTCTATTTTCACTAGCCTGTGACTCAGAATTCAATCTGTTTTCTAAAAGTGTGATGTTACATTAGAGTCTTGATTGATTTGAGTTCCTAGATAGGTGGAAAAAAATGCAATTTTCAGTATACTTTGTACCTCCATATTAAGTACTGGCATGTAGGGAAAAGGAAGAATAATAGAAAGCTCTCTGAGGGTATTGGGAGAGGGGTGGAGGGAATGATTGTCTTGCAAAATTTCTTATGCTCATCTGTTTTTGTACTGATAAAGCCTCAGGCCTATCATTAAACATCTAAAAACTCAGTAATGCAAGTAAACTGGTACCTTTACTCCTGAGAACCTGGAACTAAATGGTATCATTAAATTTCTCTTAAGTAATGATTTTTTTTTTTAAATAATGTACCCTGTTCCTATGCCAAAAATTTAGCCATTATCTCACCCCATTCAAGATTTTTCTTTGTTCTCTAGCAATATTTTGTCCTGCAATTCCTGCATGATGGCATTAAGGACAATAAACTATCCAGCAAATTTCTAAAAGTAACATATTTCAGATTAGAATGTGGAATAAATTACCCCATTGTGTCATTTTCCTTAATTTAAAGGAAAATTGTTGTTGATAGTTGCAGCATCCTTCAATACAACTCATTCAGAAGATATGCTGTTTCCTCAATACAAAGAGCCAGGTCATATTAACAATTGATATACTCTCAATTATATCACTGATATTAACTCATGTTTGGACCAAATTCTTCAAAGTCCTTCATTTGCTGTTTTGTTTTTAATTTTTACTTGTTACATATGGAGATCTGACTTTTTTCTCAAAAAAAAATTAAAACAAAACAAAATTCTAAGAACCCTTTACAGTCACTAAAAGTAAAAGAAGAGAGATGGACTGAAATTTCTCAGGTCAACATAGATTAGATACCAGGAAGATTTCTCTAATGTTAAAGGTCATGAGATGCTAAAATGTGATGCCATGGGAAAATAAATAATATTCTTATGTGGAAACTTGAAATAAAATTATACTTTACAGATAGTTTTGGCACAGTCGTGCCAAATGCGAAGACAATGAATAAGATAACATCTTCAGCTAAATAATTCTATGGAGAAAATAAATGTAGTTAGAAAAAAAAAGAAGAGAAAATATAAGGGGAAAAAAGAGAGAAGAAATTTAAAAAAAAAATCAAATGCTATTCTCAGAGTCTGAGTTCAAACCAGGCTTCAGACACTTGCTATCAGTGGGGTCATGAGCACATATACTGTATATCTTTCAGTCATAATTGATTGATCTATAAAATGATGATAAAACTAGAACCTACATCCTAGGGTTGGTGTGAGTATCAAGTCAAATAGTATATTTAAATTAATTTGCAAATAGTAAAATGAAATAGCAATATTGGCTGGTAGTATAATTATGTAATATAGAGGATACACTTTACACTGGATCAGTTGTTATAGGCCCCCCAAAAAAAAAACAACACAATAAGATTGAACATATAGCCAGCATATGCTACTAAATATGCTGTTTTGGGATTTCCTCGTCTTAGGTGTTTTTCAATTATTCATGGATGATAAAATTCATTTCAGAAGTTCCAGAAACAACTTTTATGTATGTCTTCACAAAAGTGTGTTTAAATCACTGACCTTTCCTCTTCAGTTCATAACAGATTTTCAAGGCACATGGGACTGTTTCTAATATCAGAGAAAATAAAATAAGATTCTATTCTAGGAACAGACTTCTGCCGGAGGTACAGAGGCCAATCAACCTCACAAAAAAAAAATGGTTAATATTAGGAAACAGATGAAGGTTTCTCTTTTCATTGATATTGATTAAGAAAATTCAAGATTTTATAGAAAAAAGGAAAACATTATGTATCTCTCTACCTACTTACTTCTCATCTATCTATCTATCTATCTCCATTTTAGGAGATGAATTGGCATGTGGTTTAACTGTAAAATAATGAGACCGATTTCTGTGCAAGACGTGTGGAATCTGTTTCTTCATTTATAATCATATTTCATAACTTCTGTTTGTGAGTGAGCAAAAATTGAGATTTGTGTCTGAATTTCTGCCTTTCTGTTTTAAAATTGAATCTGCTCAAATATATTTTCTCTCCTGTTTTCTTCAGCTCATATTACCATAAGCTTCTGATTCCCTGATGAATAGTTATCACTGAATAATTCATTACACAGTGACCTTCATTGTGTAAATTTTTTATTAGCTCTTTTGGCAGCAGATATATTCCCCAATTCATCAGGCTACAGCTCTGCATAGTTTCAGACTTCCTTGTACAGAGTATGGACAGAATAACCCAGCAAGAGCAAACCAGATGTTTAAAATGCCTTCTGAGATTCTATGAGGGTAAGTAGATGGGAGAGGGGCACAGATAATTTTGTTTAGTGTCATCAGTTTGGGGTAACTATTATAAGACATTAATCAAAACAACTGTAGCATGAGAGGCATAATTGACATTGTTGCAGTTTAAGACATACTCATAACATGAATGTATCTCGAATGAGACTTACTTAGACATTCAATAATTGAATTAATGTATGAATATAGCATAATGAGATGATGCTAACAGAAAAAACTATAAGTAATTTCATGTTCAATTCTGTATTGCACAGTATTTTAAGAACTGAAATGATATATGGGCAATCGATTTAAGAAAATAATCAACAAATCATAGAATTTTTTGGTGAAAGCGTTTCATCAGTTAAATCCAATCTCTCTTTTATGTCTTCTTTAATTTTAAATGGTAGATGCTGAGAAAGATAGACATAGGCAGTGATTTTCTCCAAGGTCATAGTTATGAGGGACAATATGAGACTGAATTACATCTTCTCCTGAGCTTATCTGGATTAGAGGCATGTTCCAATCCTTCTAGAAGAACTTTTATACTTTCACCATCTCTTCATTACTAATATACTGCAATCAGCCAGTCTAACCAAGAAAAAAATATTCTCTAAAACATGTCTCCTTCATATTGGTCATTTTTAAGCAAGTATTCTTAAGCAAAATTTCCAGTCAGGCAATACTTCCAAATTTTGGTTTTCAGATTTTGAGTACTATTTCAAAATCAATGAAGAGGAATTTTAAGACTAGCAAAGAAGAAATGGAATAGGAAGACGTGAGCTAAGAATAAGAGAGGATTGTTTAAGCGGATGAAACCATTTAGAGAAGGAAACATGTTGGGATTTTTGCCTAAACAAGAACCTCTTCACCGTTTACTAATTTACAGAGTTTAAACACTAAGGAGATAGCATAGAGAAGAATAAAAGCAATAAAATCAGAAGGCAAGAGCCCTGGATTCTAATGCTAACACCGAGCTCAGTTGGCTGACAAAGAACTTGATCTTTCTTGCATCCTATTTTTTTCATTAGTCAAATGTGATGACTGAACCAGGTAATTTATAAAATATCTTCCATAATACATATTGGAAAAGTCTATTGCACTAAGAATGGGGAAAGCATTTCAGATACTAAAAAAGTAGGATTCACTGAAAAAAACTATGGATATGGGTATAACATAAATTTATTTGTGCTTATGAAAATAAAAAAGTAAATTCATCATGGTCAAAACATATTCAAGTTATATTACAGCATTTTGTTGGTTGCCATTTTGTTTGGTTTTGTTGCATTTTTGTTTTTTTTAAACAAAGCAATTACAAGTAGTGCAACTGAACTATGACATTGTCAGGGATACTAGGTTTAAATGGCCAAATGTGACAAGAGGCAAAACATATTGTTATTATTGCACTACTTCCCTTTGGGTATACATTTCAAGTTGCACATACTAGGTAATATCTCATATCACTCATTAATAAACTCAGATTATAATTCCACAATCTATTTTTAAAGTTCTCAGTGTTCAATAGTGGTGGTGTTGTCTTTAGTGCTCATAAAGGACAAAAATGACATCACTATGATTGCATCAAGTCAAAGGATATGTGACCATGGTTGATCTGAACGATATAAGCTTGAGAAGTTCTACCACACACTGGGCCCAAAAGGTCTATGTGAACTTTTGGAGTAGAGATCTTTTTATATTTGTGTACCTCATGTTTCTTTTTATTTTAATCTAGTATTTTATTTTCCCCATTACATGTAAAAATTATTTCTAACATTTTATTTTTAAAACTCTGAGCTCAAAATTCTCTCACTTCCTCCCTCCCCCTGCCTCATTGAGAAGGCAAACAATTAGATGTAGGATATATATATATATACATATATATGTATGTATATATATATGTACATATACATATACACATATATACATATATATGTACATATATATGTAGTCAAGGAAAACATATCCATAATAGTCATGTTGTGAAAGAAAACATAGACAAAAAAACCTCAGGAAAAATAAAGTTAAAAAAAGTGAGCTTCAATCTGTATTCAGACACTATCATTTTTTCCCCTCTGGGGATGGATAGCATTTTTTCATCATAAGTCCTCCCGAATTGTCTTGGATCATTATACTGTGAGAAGAGCTAAGTCATTCACAGCTGATCATCGTACAATATTGCTGTTACTTTGTAACCAGTATATTTCACTTTGCATCAGACCATGCAAGTCTTTCCAGGTTAGTCTGAGAGCATCCTGCTCCCCTTTTCTTATACCACAATAGTATTCCATCATAATCACATAGCACAACTTGTTCAGCCATTCCCCAATAGATAAGCATCCCCTCAACTTCTAATTCTTTACATCCAGAAAACAGATGCTATAAATATTTTGGTACATATTGGTCCTTTTCCTTTTTTGTTTTTATCTCTTTTGGGATACAGAACTAGCAGTGGTATTTGCTTTGTCAAAGTGTATGCACGGTTTTTTAGCCCTTTGGATATAGTTCCAAACTGCTCTACAAAATGGTTGAATCGCTCCAGGAACTAACTCCACCAACAGTGCAATAATGTCTCATTTTTCCCACATCCCTTCTGACATTTGTCATTTACCTTTTCTGTCCTATTAGCCAATCTAATAGGTTTGAGGTAGTACCTCGGAAATGGTTTAATTTGCATTTCTTCAATCCATAGTGACAAAGTATTTTTTCATGTGGGTATTGATAGCTTTGAATACTTCATCTGAAAACTGATCATATCTCTTGATCATTTATCAATTAAACAGTGGCTCTTATTTTTATAAATTTGAATCAATTCTCTATATCTTTGAGAATATGGCCTTTATCAGAGAAATTTGCTTCATTTATTTCACAGTTATTATTGCTAAATGTATTTCCTTCCATCTTATCCTCCCATTTGTTCTAATTCCCTCTCTCCTTTCACCCCATCCTTCCTCAAAAGTGTTTTGCTTCTGATTACCCCCTCCCCCAATCTGCCATTCCTTCTATCACCCCTTTTTCCCTTCTAAACTGATTTCACTACTTCAAATGTAACCTACAATAACTAACCAAAAAAGCAACCCTTCCAGACCTCCCTCCACCCCTCACAAATGACCAACAGTGCATTTCACACATGCCTCAGAGATCCAGAGTGTCATAGCTAACCTTGGAGTCCAACTCAGCATGACCTTGAACAACCACAATAATTTCGTGAAATTTAAAGTAGACCAGATTTTAGCTTTGTAAATAAAATGTGTGCTTATTGTTGCCTTCAACTTTACTCTAGGTTGCTTTTTTTTGTTTGAAAAGCCTTTCTCCTAAGTCAAAAATTTGGATCTCTTGAAGTGCATTTTAAGCCCATTGGGAAAGCTGAGTCCCAGGATCAAGGGTGGGCATGCTAGACTTTAGCTTTGGTGAGCTCATCTCAGTTTCTTCTCTTGACATTTCAGTTGTAAATCCAAGACATATTGACTTCTGTGGTGGTAAACCCATCCCGAAGGAAGGTGAGGTCTTCCTCGAGAGATTCCAGATTGCTGGTGGCGGTGCATTGGTTCTTCTCCAAGAGGGCCTGAGCTTTATCGATGTCATATTCAAGCATCATGTTGGCCCCCAACCACAGTCAGACTTTATTCATAGGAGGAACTGAAGCTTTTCAGTAAAGGTTATTGGCCTGTGAGAATCTAGTCATCAGGGGCTTTGTGGTATCTTTTTTCTTCTACATATATTTTTAAAATGTGTAATGTCTATTTGATTTCAGGAATCTGAGTTTTTAGCCTTCTTTTCTTCTGAGCAAGGTTAAGTTCCACAAACGTATACTTCTGATACTGCTCATCCAATTTCTTGAGTACAATATCTACAGACTCATTCCCAAGTTGTTTCATAAAAGCATCTACATCACAAACACTGCCTCGGGGATGCCCAAGTGCCCACAGTGCCTGTTCCATTCCCTCACTCACACCCTGCCAAATTGCTGGTACTCAATAACTTCTTTGCAGCTGCCATGTTGGAAGGAGTATTTTTCCATTTTCGAATGCCTCCAGGGATCTGTAACATTTCAGTTCTTCCAAGGTGTTATGATTTAAGGAAAGGTGTTTACTGCTCTCCTAAACTGTGAGCTACCACATGCATGTTTTTCTGCCCTAGAACTGTGAAGAGGGTGCCCCCTCCATTATGGTCACAAGCTCTGTTATGCTAGTGTGCCTCCTCACCCTAGGACTGACATCCAGGACTGTGACTTGGATCCAAGTAAGGGTAAAGCAATGGAGTCCTGCCCCAATACCAGCAAAAAGACCTCTGTAATCGCCTTCTGACCAGTTGTTCAACTTGCTTACCATCTGAGGGCTGAGAGGTCCAGAAGCAGCTACTGCCCCTGCCACTGCTGATTCCTAAGGTCATTCCCAAGGTCTGCTCATGGTTTGTTGGGGCCAAGGCTGTGCTGGCAAAGCCTTGCTGAATTGTGCTCCAGTCTCACCCAGGTGCAAAACACTCTTTCTGCTGACATTTTGAGTTGTCTCTAGCATTTTGGGGCTGGGAGGTCTGGAAACTGCCACTGCTGCCAGTAATTCAGTTGCCCTGAGTCCTACTCTGGGTTTGCTGGTGATGCCTCCTCTCTTACTCTGGTGCAACAGACTTGTCCTGCTGACCTTCCAAGTTTCTTGGACTGGAAATTTGTTCCACTCTGTCTTTTGTGGGTTTTGATGCTTTAGAATTTATTTAGAATCATTTTTAAAGGTATTTAGAAGGGTATGGGGGAGAATTCAGGCAAGTTTCTGTTTTACTCAGCTATCTTGGCTCCATCTCCAGGAAAAGCTCTCATATTTCTTTGGAGCTGCTGCAACTGTGCTTTGTTCACAGTGCACAACACCTTCCTTGATGTGGCCACACCATGCTGGGTGGTCTTATGCCAGTGTTTCTCATGCCTTACAATTACTACCAAAGTTCTTCAGACAGACCTTGAGAGTGTCCTTGTAGTACTATGTCTGATCTCTATGTGAGAGCTTTCCTTGTGTGAGTTCTCCATAAAATAATCTTTTAAGCAAGTATATGTTTGGCATCAGGCCATCAAAATTGTGTTCTCTACAGAAGAGTTTAAATGCTTGCCAGTTCAGCTAGAGCAAGGACTCAATGTGTGGTACCTTATCTGCAAGGTGATCTTCAGAATATTCTTAAGACAATTTAAATGGAAGTGATTCAGTTTCTAGGCATGAGGCTGGTAGAATATCCAGGTTTCTCAAATATATAACCATGAGGTCAACAAAATAGCTTTTCAGACCTTCAATCTGGTAGGCATTGCATGTAGTACCTCTTCTCTCCCATTTTCCTTCAGATCCTCCCAAACACTGCACTGTGGCAAAGTATGTATCAGGCTCTTTATATATGTGTACATCCTTGAAAAGCATACTGCCAAGGTAGATGAACTTATCCAAAGCATTTAAAATTTCTTCATTTATTGATAATCGAAGGTTCTACATATAGATGGTAAAGTCCTGGCTCGTGGAGAACTTGCTTTCTTGGTGTTGTCAGGCCAAAACTAGCACAAGAAGCAGAAAATTAATCTATGTTCTGCTGCATCTCGGCCTCATAGGCTGAACTGAATACATAACCATCTGCAAACAAAAAGCCATACACTAAGTCTTCCTCCACTTTAATCTTTGCTTGTAACCCTTTCAGGTTAAATAATTTGCTATCAATAAAGTGACTTACCTTGATGCTGCTTTCATCCTTGTTGAAGGCATCTGAGAAGATTGCTGAAAAAATAATGCTAAAAAGCACTGGAGCAAGCACATAGCCATGCTTAACTTCATTGGTGACTATAAAAGAAGAAAAGCATCACCCAGAACCTATGCAAGAATGATGTCATGAAATTGCCATACAGTAGTGATGATCTCTAGACAACCAAAGTTTTCTGTACTCTTCCACAAGCCCTCATGACTGAGACTATCAACGGCCTTAGTCAGTTCAATGAATGTTGTATACAGATCTCTACTCTTCTGGAATTTCTCCTGGAGTTATCAGACAGCAAACACTATATCAACCATTCCTTGGCCATCTCTGAAAGGACACTGGCTCTAGGAAAGATTACCATCTTCCATGTGAAAGAGCAGCCTATTAAGGAGGACTCTGGCAAGAATGTTTTTGGCAATGACTAAGAGAGACACACATACTCCTACTTCCAGTATTGTCACAGGACAACCTATTCCTTTCCCTTTATCTAAACGGACAATGCAGGCATCCTTGATCTCCTGGGGGATAACTTCCTCTTGCCATATAAACCAGAAGATTTGTCACTTTTTAATGAGCAGTGGAGCCTTGTAAATCTCATATGGAATAGAATCCACACAAGACACTATGCCACTCAAGAGGAGCCAAATAGCATTTAAAACCTCTTCTTTAGTTGGAAGGTCATCTAGAAAGGAGCTGACTTCAACCTGAGGTATCTGGTAAATGGCTTCTGCATTGATTAATGAAGATCTATTGAGAACCCTATGGAAATGTTCAGCCCATATCACCAAGATCATGTCCTTAGCATTAATGAATGTGGCCTCATAAGCACTGAATTTTTGAGATGCACCATAGATCATGGTCCATAAATTGCCTTCAGAGCATGATAAAATTACTTTGGATCATTACTATCAGCATAAAACTGAATTTCATTTGCCTTCTTACTGATCCAAGAATCCTGCGTCTCAACAAGCTTTGCTTGCACCTTACTTTTGATGGAATTAAATGCTGGTTTTTTAGAAACAAACTATCCTGATGATAACAACCCTGTGGAGTGCTCATTTTTTGTTTAGCAGCTCCTGATTTTTTCTATCTTTTTTGTCAAACCAAGTTCAATGTTTGTAAGTGTAGCAGTGCTATACACCAAAACTCTGAAAGCTGCATACTTCTTTTCTTCCCCTAAGGCAGGAAAATATATCTATATCTATATCTATATCTATCTATCTATATATATATACATATACATATTAATATTCCCTTCAACTATCTTAATACTGAGAAAAGTCTCATGAATTACAAATATCATCTTTCCACGTAGGAATGTAAACAGCTCAACTTTAGTAAGTCCCTTATGGTTTCTCTTTCCTGTTTACCTTTCCATGCTTCTCCTCATTCTTGTATTTGAAAGTCAAATTTTCTATTCAGCTCTGGTCTTTTCATCAAGAATGTTAGAAAGTCCTCTATTTTCATTGAAAATCCATATTTTGCCCTGAAGTATTATACTCATTTTTGCTGGGTAGATGATTGTTAGTTTTACTTTATGATATTCTGAGCCCTTGATCCCTTAGCGTAGAACCTGCTAAATCTTGTGTTATCCTGATTGTGTTTCCACAATACTCCAATTGTTTCTTTCTAGTTCTACAATATTTTGTCCTTGACTTGGGAACTGGAATTTGGCTACAATATTTCTAGCAGCTGCCCTTTTCAAATCTTTTTTCAAGAGACGATGAGCAGATTCTTTCAATTTCTATTTTACCCTCTCATTCTAGAATCTTATGGCAGCTTTCCTTGATAATTCCTTTAAAGATGATATCTAAGCTCTTTTTTTGATCATGGCTTTCAGGTTATCTAATAATTCTTAAATTATCTTTCCTGGATCTATTCTCCAACTCAGTGGTTTTTCCAATGAGATGTTTCACATTGTCTTCCATTTTTTCATTCTTTTTTTCTGTTTTATAATTTCTTGATTTCTCATAAAAACACTAGCTTCCATCTGCTCAGTTCTAATTTTTAAGGCATTATTTTCTTCAGTGATCTTTTGGACCACTTTTTCCATTTGGCTAATTCTGTATTTTAAGGCATTCTTTTCCTCATTGGCTTTTTGGACCTCTGTTGCCATTTGAGTTAGTCTATCTTTAAGGTGTTATTTTCTTCAGTATTTTTTGGGTCTCCTTTAGCAAACTGTTGACTTATTTTTTCATGATTTTCTTGTATCACTCTCATTTCTCTTCCAAATTTTTCCTCTACTTCTTTTACTTGATTTCCCAAATCCTTTGTGATCTCTTCCACAGCTTGAGACCAATTCTTATTTTTCTTGGAGACTTTTGATGTAGGATCTTTGATTTTCTTGACTTATTCTAGCTGTATGTTTCAATTGTCTTTGTCACCAAAGTAAGATTCTATAGTCTGAAGTTTTTTTACACTGTCTGTTCATTTTCCCAGTCAATTACTTGACTTTTGAGCTCTTTCTCAGGATATGACTACTTCCAGAGTGGAGAGTGCTCTGTCCCAAGATTCAGGGGTTTGTGCAGCTGTTTTCAGAGCTACTTCTGGGCACCTGTAAATTTTCAGTTCTTTTGAGGTGGTATGATCCAATGAGATGTATTTACTCTTCTTCTTGCCTATGCTCTGATCTGTAAGTAATCTCAAGCACTCCTTTCTGCAGAGTAACTACCAGAAGACACCCTCTCCACAGCCACCACAAGCTCTGTCACACCAGCACTTTTCCTTTCCTAAGGACCACTAACCAGGGCAGGCTGTGACCCACATCCAAGCAGGGCAAAGCAAGAGAATCCTGCTTCAATGCCAACAAAGAGATTGCTGCAGTCCCATTCTGATCATTCACTTGATTCCCCCCAACGTGTGGGCCTGGAGCTCCGGAAGCAGCTGCTACTCCTGCCACTGGGGCTGGTGTTGGACAATACCCTTTTCTCACCCAGGTACAACAGTCTTCCCACTGACCTGCTAAGTTGTCTTAGGTGTTTGTGGGTTAAAAAGTCTGTAAACCACTACAGCACAATGATTCAGGGTCCTGAGACTTACTCTGCCCGATCTGCTCAGACCTGGTCTGTCCTGGCACAGCCCACACTGGACTGTGCTCTGCTCCCAGCAAGGTGCAATACACCCTTCCCAGTGACCATCCAGGTTGTCTTGGGCTGGAGACTTCCTTCACTATGTAATTTGTTTAGAGTCATTTTTATAGGGGTTTGGAGTGTTTGGGAGAGAACTCAAGTGAGCCCTGTTTTCACTCCTCCAACTTGGCTCAGCCCCCCATATTTTTTTCTCATCATAACCTCTTTGGAATTGTCTTGGATCATTGTATTGCTAAGGATAATTCAGTCATTCTCAGTTGATCATTGTATATTGCTGCCATTATTACATACAATGTTCTAGTCTTGCTCATTTCATTTTGTATCATTTCTTTTAAGTCTTTCCAGATTTTTTTTTCCTGAAGACATCCTGTTCTCATTTCTTATAATACAGTAGTATTGTATCAAAATCATATACCACAACTTATTCATATTTCCTATATGGGTGACTCACTACAATTGCAATGGTATAAGTTTAAGCTTACTCCTCACTTGGAGGCTGTATTTGTGGGAGCAAGTGACCTAGGTTCTTAGGAGAATTTTTTTTTTATTAACTGTCTTTACCATCTGAGAATAGAGTCACTGCCTACTAGGGAATCAAACTGCCAATTCAAGCAGAAATTGAGAAATACTGCTATTTTTCTTTCTTTCCTTCTGTCTTCTTTTCCCTTCCTCCTTTCCTCTGTCCCTTTTTTCTTTTTCTTTTGCCTCCTCCCCCATCTCCTCCTTCTTTTTTCTTCCTTGTTCATATATGTTTGTTGGTTTACTTATTTATATTACTTTCCCTCACAAAACCTGGGATGACTTGTTCCCTGCCCTCATGGTTTTCATTTTTGATTTCTTGAAATATGGCTCTGAAAAGATGTGTTTTAAAAGTCCATTCTATTTTTAATGGAGCTATTAGATTCCACCTTAAAACCTAAATCACTCTGACTTTCACTGAATAGCCAGTAATAGGTCTCAGCACAAAATTTTGAGTCTCGCTGTTTATGTTTTAATAGCTTAGTGTAAATAGCAACTGTTTTCTGTTCTGGCCAGAAACTTCCTGTTTCCACAATCCAGCTAGCAGCTTCTGTGGGGGTACAAGATCCACCAACAACCAGTACCCAGAAAGCTGCCAGCACCTGCCAAAGCACAGGTTCTTTTGATCTGCCTTAATAAGGAAAGCAATGTTAAGGGATTGGCAAGCTTACTTTAATTCAGCATTCAAATATCATCCACTTAGTTCAGGGGAAAAAGCCAGCACCCTGAACTTCTGAGCAAAATACAAACAAATTACAAACATCAACAGACAGACCCAATATAGATTCATAGTTACCAACATCTAGGTTCAGCCCGGGAGCTCAGAAAAAGGGCTGGCCCAGAGTCACATGCCCCACCACTGCGGTGGCAAAGAGCTCCAAGGAAGAGTAGGCCAAGCCCGAGACCTTTGTCAGGGTCAGGGGTGAGCCACACATGTGATTCACCTATGTGACCTAAAATCATCATGAAGAGGTGACTTAAACCCACATGGTCTAAGAGCCTCTGCTGTCCCAGACATGTAAACTATGCCCTCCCTGGAGTTAGCCCCACCTTGGGCCCCACCTTAGTTGCCAATCCACACCCACATAGGATTTACACCTAATAGGAGTTTGGGCCTGGGGCTTAGCACCTAGTAAGGCTCAATGAAATACATTGAATTATTCAAACAAAACAAAAGGCCATTTTGCTTACCAACACACTCCCTCCCAGATTATATCTTTGTGATGGTAAACTGAGACATTTTTGTCTCAACTCTTACCCAGTTCTTAGTCATTGAATGGGCATGGCCTCAGATGAACTGAGTCAGGGGGAAAAAAAAGCTTAATTTAAAAAGGCCATAGTCACACAGTGCATCCTGGACCATTACCAGTCATCTTGACCTTTATCTTGCCACTGGATTTTGATTACTCTGGAGGAGAAAGTGAGGCTGAGGATTTGATACAGCTTTGCCTCACTCATATACAATTCATGTGTAAGCCAAGACATCACCCTAGTGATTTCATTGGCCCTCTTCAAGAATTAAGAGGAATAACAAATACACTTGGGGTAAAAGTTTTGTTATAATCAATGAAAACTCTCTTCTTTTCAGTCTTAGGCACACAAAATAAGATAGGTGTCATTACCTTCCCCATATCTAGATAAAATAACCTAAAGAATTTTAGTTGCTAGCAGTTAAGCATCAATTTAATAAAATGTTTATATATTGTAAATTACCAAATTTTATCCAATAATTTGTATGAACCATGAAATATTCTGTCCTGTTTCTCTGTTCAAAAATAAATAGTTGTTTAAATAAACACCCTGATTAAGTCTTTCACTTCTCTTTTGGCTGCTAGACATGATTTGAAAGTTTCTGGTTCAAATGACGAAACATTTTAACAAATTCATATTTTGACCTGCTTTTTCAATGCAATCATTGCTGTTTAGCACTGCCATGTATAAGTCGTTTATTTTGTTTTGTTTTGTTTTTTAACATGAGTTTAGCTCTCATCCCCACACCCTTGAAAGGAGTAAAAATAAAATGATACAAATGAAAGCTTATTCAACAAAATAAAAAGGGACACTTTTGAATAAAAAAAAAAAAAAACAAAAGTCAGCCCTAAGAGCAACCCCTCATGGACTGGTAATCCACCATCTATATCGAATATCTATCCCATAGCACTCTATGCCTCAAGTTGTTCAAAACTGAGCTGAATTTGTCTTTCCACTTGGCTCTCATTCCATACTTGCCGTTTTTCTGGCAAGCCCTATTCCTGTCAAGAGACCAAATATAGGAAGGCAACAAAGTACAGTAAAAAGACCATTGGCTCTAGAGTATTATAATCCTCATAGAAGCAAAAGATAAAGCAGTATTCAAAACTTACATCAAGTTCCCATTATTCCACATCCATCACAGGCAATGAAAAAGAACTTTTTTTCCCCTTACAAATGACAACTAGAATATTGCCAAAGGGTATTCATCTCATGTCCAGTCTCAACCAAGCAGGTATCCTAGACCACATGAATCTATGCATTCAATTCTCAAGTTTTATATCAAATTCCTATGGGTTAGGTGAGATAAGCTAACTTTAAATAGTATTCATTTTTCAAACACATCAACTTGTTAAAACCTTTCAGGTAATTATTCCTTAAGGTATTTTCCTTCTGCATACAAACGATGAAGGATTTAACTTCATTTAGATGAATTTGGGGAGTTCAAAGTCTTCTGTAGATCAAAACAAAATAAAAACAAATTACAACCTACACCAATGAATTTATATTCATAAGACAATTGAAAGAGTAAAACATTAGGAGAATCAGAATATAAAGGAAATGACAGGAGCAGTTTACACAAGAAAAACAAATCATCAACTACCATATAATCTCTTCAATCAGTTCTCATTGGTTTGATTATCGTCTCTATGACAATGAATCTCTGATCCATACACCAGTAATGTTGCCAATCATATAAAAAACTGCCAAGGAGGTGTACTGAATCTATCCCATAGACACTCTAGGTCTCAACTTAATCAAAACTGAACTCAATTTATCCTTCCACTTGCCCCTCATTCCACACTTTCCTTTCTTCTGAAAATCCCTATTCCTATCAAGAGACCAAGTATAGGAAGACAGCCAAATATAGTAAAAAGATCACTGGCTCTGTGGTAAGAGAATTTGGCTTCAACTCCCAAATTTGATTCTTCCTACCTTGGGAAAGTCATTTCACCTTCCCATGTTTCAGTTTACTCAGGTGTAAATTAAGGAGTTAGACCAGATTTTTTCATTGTCTCTTCCAACTCTAGATCTATGATACCATGATCCATCACTCCAGTCATCAGATTTTATATTTTGATGTGATTCTTCACTTCTACTCTCCCCCGCCCCCACCTATCTAATTGGCTGGTACATTTCTTTTCTTAAAATTAACTCCCCTCACATGTCCAGTATTTTGTGCTCCACATTCTAAGATCCAAGATCTCTAGGGTGCTATTCAGCATTTCATTCAGCAACATGACATTTCATTTCCTGTCACTGTAACATTTGTTTAGAAAGCCCTCCATCCTCACATATATCTCTGAGTTTTCCTGTCATTCTTCAATTCTCTGTTCAAATCCTACAATCTGTAGGAAACATTTGCCAGTCCCCACATTCCCCAGCTGCTACTGCATTCCTCTATGAGATAACTTCCTATCAATAATGTATATATTGCATATGAAATTTATTATTTGCATATTGCCTCTCCCATTAGAATTTAAGATTCTTAAGGCCAGGGACTATTTCTTTTTTGTTGTCTTTCTTTTCATACTTAGCAAACTGTCTAGCATTATAAGGGTTTGATAATAGTAAAGGTTTAAAAATGTATTTGGTGCCTCAACAATATCTCTTATAATTATCCTTTTGTCTCTGTTCATAGTCTTGATCCTTAACCAGGATGACTGCAACAAGCTCCTAACTGATCTTTCTGACTCATCACTTTTTCCTCAAACCACCCTTCACACAACTGCCAAACTGATTTTCCTAAGTAAAACATCTGATCACGATACTCCCCTACAAATCAGACTTCAATGTTTCCTTATTTTCTCTGGGCTCAAATAGAAGCTCCTCTATTCTGCACTTTAAACTCTTCAAAACTTGGCTCTAACTCCCCTTATTGGATTTATTACACATTACTTCCTTTCACATGTACTAAAGACCAAGCTTCCTACTATTCCACACACAAAGCACTGAATCTGCTGTTTTGATATTTGTATTGGTTATCCAATATACCTGGGAAACACTGCTTACATTTTTGAATCCCTAACATATGATTATCTATATAGACACATGCAAGAATGTATAGGTATACGTGAGTATGTGCATTTGCATGTGTGTGTGTTTGTGTGTGTGTGTTTGTGTGTAAATGTTAGAAATGTAATTAGAGGGAGCTACCATGCCATTTCCAAAAATCCAAATCCTACTATCATAGTGTAATTGCAGTTACTACCTACCAGCAAAATTCCCAAAACAAAAAGACATGTTAGGTCAGCTTCGAGGTCCAACAAATTTGTATCATTTCTTAAGCAGTACTGTCAATAGAAAATGTCTGGAAAATTTTATTGTTCACTATCATGTGAGGCTCAAAGTTTTAGACATTAATCCTCAACTCTGTATAATTTCCCTTTAATATAAGATCTTTAGTTTGATCAATTCTAAAATATAATTCCTATAAGATAATAGATGTTCTGATATTTGTCTGATCATTTATAAGCTAATAGATAGTCTAATATTTCTCTCCTCCAGGAAATATGGAAAACTCATCTCAAAAACTATGAGTACTATAGGTGGAGTCAAGATGGTGGCACAGAGGAATCACTACATCTCACTTCTCCCAATATTCCTCTCCATGTAATTTTAAAATGATGGCTTAAATCAAACTCTGGAGCACAACAACCAACAAAAGACTGAGGTGAGACTTTTTTTTCTAGCCCAAGGCAACTTAGAAGGTTTGAAGGAGAAGTCTGTGATACTGCAACATGGGCCGGTCCAGAGGGGCAGTAACACCAGCAATGGGCCTTTGAGGCACTGACAATAGCAGCAGCAGTAGCAGTAGTTTAGAAGCTCTCAATCCAGAGATAGCAAAAGGATTGGACCACTGGTCAACGGATCTCTGTGCTAGGAATGGGCATAGTATCTGACAATAATGGGCAACTCCATGGTCCATGCCCACTTCTAGGTCAAGTACCAGGGAGGAAAGGAGCAACAGTACTTGTGTTTATAAGGGAAAAGGGAACCAGAGGAGGAAAAGGTCTGAGAATCAGAAAAAAAGTAGGGGCATTGAAGAATAATGCATGTTCTCCCAAGTGAGCAGGGACCAGTCATGGGTTACAACCACAGCTAAGACCAGGAGAGCAATCATAACAACTTTTGCCCAATCACACTACCTTGAAAGCACAAAAACTTTACAAAGCCAAGAACAAGATGTGAAAATAGCAGCACCAAAAACCCTAAAACATTAGGCAGCACCTCCCACCCGAGATGAACAGTCCTTGACTTTGACATGAATTTCAAAGTCAAGAAATAGGCTGGGAAAAATGAACAAATGGCAAAAAACCCAAAAAGCTACCATAGTGGCACAGAAATGACAAGATGCAAACATGGAAGACAATGATATAAAAAATATCAACAAGCAAAGTCTCAAAGAAAAATGTAAACTTGAGTAAGTTTCAAAATGGTACCTGAAAGATCTAAAATAAAAGAGAAAAAAAGTAATTTGAAAAATTATATGAGGGGTAGGGAAAAAATCTGCAAAAGAATTCCACTGTTGGTGTACTTGTGAACTAATCAATTTTGGAAACTTTCTGAAATTATGTTCAAAGAGTTGTTAAACTGCTTATACCCTTTAACCCAGCAACACTACTATTAGATCTGTTTCCCAAAATGAGTACGGAAAAAGGAAAATAATCTATATGTTCTAAAATATTTATAGCAAATTTCTTTAATGTGGCAAAGAACTAGAAATTGATGGAATGCCCATAAACTGGGTGAATAGATAAATTGTGGTATATGATTGTGATGGAATACTAGTGAGAGGTAAGAAATGATGAGTTAGATGTTTTAGTAAATACTGAGGGAGACTTGCACAAGATCATGAAGAGTGAAATGAGCAGAACCAAGAGAACACTGTATACAGTAACAGCAATATTATTTAAAGAACAACTTTCAGTGACAAGTCACTTTGACTATTAAAAACAAATTAGATGTGAAGGACCTATGAAGTAAGATGCTATCTACATCCAGAAAAAGAACTGATAAATCAAAGTATGGTGTCACACACCCACACACATATGTGTATATACACATATTTGTGTCTATATCTCTTGGGGTAGAGGAAGAAAGTTACAGGGTAACTTTAATATATATATATATATATATATATATATATATATATATATATATATATATTTAAAAGGAAAACTGAGTTGTACATCTGTAGTTTCTTGTGCAAGCCTCTTTTATTCTATTCAAGTTTTTAAAGGAAATACTTGTTTTATTTGAAAAGTGCAGAATGAAAGAAAAAATAAAACATGCCCACAAAAAGTTTTTAAGAGGGAGAAACATTATGAAATTATCAAAAGATTTTTAGGAAGCACAAAAATGTGGAAGAAAAAAATACCTCCAAGAACAGAATTGTGTGAGTAGTAAAAGAGGTACAAAGCCTCACTAAAGTCATAAAACTTCACTGATAAAAATTATGCCTTAAAAGCAGAATTGTACAAATAGAAGAGGAAGTATATAAGCTCATTGAAGAAAAATACTTCCTTAAAAATTAGAAATGGGCAAGTGGAAGCTAATGAGTTCATGAGCCATCAAGAAACAAAATCAAAAGAATGAAAAAAAGAATAAAATGTGAAATGTCTTATTGGAAAAACAACTGACCTGGAAAAGAGTTTGAGGAAAAAAAAATTAAGATTTATTGGACTACCTAAAAGTCACAATTGAAAAATAAAAAGAGCCTAGACTCCATATTTCAATCATAGCAAAACAGCCATAATACCTTAGAACCAAATGGCAAAATAGAAATGGAAAGAATCAACCAGGTACCACATGAAAGAGATCCCAAAATGAAAAGTCCCAAGAATATTATAGCAAAATTTCACAGTTTCCAAGTCAAGTAGAAAATATTGCAAGCTCCCAAGGGAGGAAAAAAAAAATTCTTAAATTGCGGAGAGCTACAGTAAGGATCACATAAGATTTAGCAGTACCACCTAAAAGAAGCAGAGTGTTTGGAATATAATATTCCTGAAGGGAAAGGAGGTAGGATTACAACCAAGAATAATCAACCAGCAAATCTGAGTAAATCCATCAAGAGATAAAATGATATTTAATGAAATAGAAGACTTTTACACATTCCTGATGAAAAGACCAGAGCTGAACTATTTGAGAATAAACACATAACTTAAAAAAGGCATAACAATGCAAACATGAGTGAGACAATACATGAGAATTAATAAGTTAAACCATTAACCTTTCTGTAAAAGACGATGATACATGGAGTTTTTGGAACATCACGTTTGTGGCAGTTATAAAGAATCCACATAGACGTGAGTGCAAATCAATTATTTTAGAACGATCTCAAAAATGGAGAAGTGAGAAAGAGAAATTCAATGGGAAAGGAAGAAGGCTGAGGAAGAATATGGAAAATTATCTCACAAAAAGAAATGTATGTGTGTGTGTAGGTATGTGTATATGTATATATGTTTGTATATGTTATACATACATGCATGCATACACATTTGTCAACTGGGTACAGAAATCTATCTTACACAACAGGAAAGTAGGAGTTGAAGGGGATAAGTGAAAGGTGGGTTGGTGATAAAAGGGAGGGTGGATTTAGTGAGATAGTGGTCAGAAGCAAAACACTGTTTTGAAGAGAGACAAGGGAAAGAGAAAATGATAAACAGAAAAAAAAATAGGGTGGACAGAAGCACGGTAACTAAGATGAACTAATGTATAAAACAGAGTCAGAATGCAGAATGGATCAGAAACCAATATCCAAAAATAAGTTTTTTTATAAGAAACACACTTGAAACAAGAAAACACACAGAGTTAAAATACTGGGCTAGAGCAGAATCCATTGTGCTCCAGCTGAAGTAAAAAAATTATGGGCAGCAATTATGTTCTCAGTAAAAGCAAAAGTAGAACTAATTAAAAGAGATAAGCAGGGAAATTACAGCTTGCTGAAAGGTAACAAAGATAATTAAGTAATATCAATACTAAACATATATCCACCAAACAGAATAGCAACCAAATTCTTAAAGGGACATCAAATGAGTTATAGGAGGAAATAGCAATAATAGATTAGTGGAGAATCTCAGCTTTTCCCCCTCAGAATTCAATAAACATAATCATAAAATAAAAAAGAAATAAATCAAGTATATGAGTAGAATTTTAGAAAAGTTAATTATGAGAGATCTCTGGAGAAAACTGAATGGGGATAAAAAGGGGTATAAGTTTTTTTTCAGCTGCACATGGCATCTTTAACAAATTGACAATATAATACTATGCACAATTCTCGTAAACAAATGCAAAAAAGCATAAATATTGAATACATCTTTTTTCACTATATAGTGCAATAAAAACTAGATCAAATATAGGGTTACAGAATCATGGATTAAGTTACTTAGAATGTAAATAATCTAAAGAATGAATAAGTTAATTCGTCTAAAGAATGAATGAGTCAAAAGAACAAATCAGAGTAGACTTTTTCAGTTTCATTAAAAAGTATTACAATTATAAGACCACATGGCAAAATTTGAATGATGCAATCAAAGCAATACTTAAGGGAAAATTCATATCTTTAAATTCTTACATTGGTGAATCAGAAAAAGCAGAGCAATGAATTTTCAATGAAACATAAAAAGCTACGAAAAGAATTAAAATCTTTAATTAAACATCAAAGTAGAAATTCTTAAAAACAAAGGAGAAATCAATAAAACTGAAAATAAGAACACCTTTGAAATAGTAAGTAAAAGTAGATGGATTTATGGGAAAAAACACTGATTAATTTGATCAAACAAAGAAGGAAGAAAAAAAAATTATCAATAACAAAATGAAAAGGTAGAATGTACCACCAATGAAGATGACATCAAAGAAATTATTAGGAGTTCAGTTACATGCCAATAAAATTGACTAAGTAAAATGAATGGATATTTACAAAAATATAAATTGCCCAGATTAACAGAAGTACAAGAATTAGATAACCCTATATCAGAAGCAGAAATTGAACAAGTCATAAATGAACTTCCTAAGAAGAAATCCCCAGGACCGGATGGATTCAAAAGTGAATTCTACCAAACATTTAAGAAACAATTAATTCCAATACTATATAAACTATTTGAAAAAAAATATTTAAAGGAATCCTACTAAATTACTTACTTTTATAAAAAAGAATTGTGTTTTTATTTTATAATTGGATGCAATTAAGTAAACATTTATTAAGGTTCTATAAAATTCATTATACTATGCTAGGCATTATTGGGAATACAAAAATAAGTAATTCATGGTTCTCACATAACAAACAACCCCCCAATTCCCACAAATAGATATAATGTATAAAGAAAAAGTGCCAGAAGAAACAGAGAAAATGCAGTTTATTGGGTGGGGAAGGGTCTGAGAAAAGGAGATTACTATGTAATTAAGGAACTTATTTTTGATTATAGCCTGCATATAGCTAAAATATGTTTGTATTTCATATGGTGAACAAGACCTAGCAAAACCTTCATGTATTAATACATCTGACTAAGGAAAAATGTTGTTCATGCTGATACAATTAATGAGAACATAAGCATAAAGAAAAATAAAAATGATTACATTGTACAATTATTCTTTCTTCTCTGGACCTGGGAAGGTATTCAGGTTCAAGTTATGACATATGCATGCACAACATTCACACCCAACCAACACAAAAAGTTTTCTATTCAGCTCTGGTCTTTTCAACAACAATCCTCAGAAGTCCTTTATTTCATTGAAATTTTCTCCTTGATCTGGGAATTCTGAAATTTGGCTATAATATTACTAGAAGTTATCCTTTTGGGATCTCTTATAGTAATTGATCAATAGATTCTTTTAATTTCTGTTTTACCTTCTGGTTCTAGAATATCAGGGCAGTTTTCCTTGATAATTTCTTGAAAGATGCTGTCTAGGCTCTTTTCATGATTTTCTTACATCACTCTCATTTCTCTTCCCAATTTTTCCTCCACTTCTGTTATTTGATTTTCAAAATCCTTTTTGAGCTCTTCCATGGCCTGAGACCATTTCATATTTTTCTTGGAGGCTTTGGATGTAGGACCCTTGCCCATGTTGTCTTCCTCTGGCTGAACATCTTAATCTTCCTTGTCAGTAAGTGTGTAAGAGAACATCTTTTCACCAAGAAAATAAACTTTTATAATCTTCTTCACTGTCCCATTTGCTCATTTTCCCAACCAAAATTGACTTTTCAGCTCTTTGTTAAGGGGACAAAATACTGCCCCAGATTTCAGAGTTTTGTGGAGCTTTTTTCAGAGATATCTCTAGGGTCCTGTAAATTCTCAGAGCCTCCAAGGTGGTATGATCAAAAGAGAGGTGTGTATTCCTCTCTTGGCCTGTGCTCTGGTCTGTGAGTGATTACGCTCTTTTTTTGCCTTGAAACTCTGAAGAGGATTCCCTCTCCACAGCTGCCACAAGCTCTTCCACACCAGCGTACCTCCTCACCCCAGTACCACCCAAATCATGGGCTCAGTTCTCCCACTGCCTGTAGGCCTAGAGCTCCAGAAGCAGCCACTGCTAAGGCAGTGGCTAACAAAACCTTGGGGCTAGGGCTGGGCCACACTCAGCTGTCACCCAAATGAGAGAGCTTTCCCAGTGACCTTTGAAGCTGTCTTTAGCATTTGTGGGTTGAGAAGTCTGGAAACTGCAGCAGCTGCCAGAGATTCAGTGCCCTGAGTCCTGCTCCATTCCTGTTTGTGCCAGTGTGGCCCAGGGTGGGCTATGCTCCACCCTGAGCACAGTGCGATAGACCCTTCCTGTCAGCCTTCCAGATTATCTAGGCTGGAAATCTGCTTCACTCTGTTATTTTAGGCTTCTGCTCTAGAATTTGTTTAGAGTAATTTTTACAGGTATTTTGATGGGTTGGGGGGGCAAGTTCATTCCGTCCCTGCTTCTACTCTTCCATCTTGGCTCTGCCCTTCCTCCTAAATTACTTCTATGACAAAAATTTACTTTAGACATCCAAACCAGGGAGAGCAAAACAGAGAAACTATATAAAGTTTTCCTAATGAATACTGATGCAATCATTTTAAATAAAATAGTACCAAGATGATTACCGTAATAGATCAGAAAAAAATATACACTATGACCAAGCAGGATTTATAAGAGGAATAAAGGGCTATTTCAATATTAGGAAAATCATAAGCATAATTAACTATATCAATAACAAAATCATATAATATTCTCAATAGATACAGAAAAAAGCTTTTGACAAAATATAAAATGCATTCTTATTTAAAATGCTAGAAAGTATAGGAATCAATTGAGCCTTTATTAAAATGACAAGTACTATCTATCTAAAACCAAGAGTACAGATTATCTGTAATGGAGATAAACTACAAGTCTTCCCAATAAGACCAATAAACCATAGTGGTTATCACCACTGCCATTCAATACAATACCAAAAATTCTTGTTATCTCAATAAGACAAGAAAATATATTGAAGGAATAAAAATAGGCAATGGGAAAACAAAATTATCATTTTCTGCAGATGATGTGGAAATATATTCACAGGACCTTAGAGAATGGACTAAAAAACTAGTTGAAACAATTAAAAACCATGGAAATGTAACATGATATAAAACAAATCCATATATCAGAATTTCTTATATTACAACAAAACAAAGTAGGAAGTACTAGAAAGAGAAATTCAAATTAAAACATCTGCAAACAATATAAAATACTTGGGAGTTTACCTGATGAGACAAACCCAGGACATTTATCAACATAATTAAGAAACAATTTTCACACAAATATAGATCTAAACAATTGGAGAAATATCAATTGCTTATGGGTATTCCAAGTCAGTATAATAAAAATTACAATTGTGCCTAATTTACTTATGGATTTTTAAATCAACCTGTTAATTGTCTTTTTATAATTTTCTTCCTTTGGTTTAATTTCTTTGCCTGTTTTTTTTCCTCTATCACTGTTATTTGATTTTAAAAATCTATTTTTTAAGCTCTTCAAGGAATTCTGGTTGGTTTGTGTCTGATTCACATTTTTGAGGCTTTGTTTGTAGCTATTTCTCTTCTTTGTCTTCTTCTGAATTTGTTTTACTGTGGACAACCCTCAGTCATGACATGTTGCAATTAATTAGGCTGGGCCTTGGATGAGATTCATATGGTCTTACCATAGACCCTAATCTGTCAACATTCCATCTTGATAGAACCTTCTATTGAAATAATTTTCAAAAATCAATGGTTATCTCATGACACTGTAAAGCATCAGAGTAAGTGAAGGAAATGAATCTTGCTAAAATATTATTCTCATCACTACACAGCCCAATTCAAATATCTTTGTTGGTCTCCTCTACTTACAGCCTAAAGCCTAAACTTAGTAGGATGACATTGGTAGCTCTCCTAAATACGACTCTACCATTTCAAAATTCTCTCTCCTCTCTCTAATTGAAACTCTCTGAACTGGCTAGGTTAGTCTCTGTACTGTCACCCAAACATACCTTTCTCATTGCTACCTGCCCATTTTTGCTCATATGCATATTATCAAGTTTCCCAAGTCTCCCAAGTAAAATCCACCCACCAAATCTATCCAAATTGTTCATAATCTACAAAGTCAGGTTCAAGAGTTATATTCTTCATAAAGCTGATCCTTAGTTGAGGCAATATACCTTAATCCATTTGCACTAATGATTGCTTGAAACAAACAAACAAACAAACCCCTCCCCACCCACTAATTTTGCAAGTAAGTCAGGTTGTTCTCATTACTTGAAATGCCTTCCCACATCCTCAAACTTTTCAGATGCTATCCTTTATTTAAAGCATAATTCTAATTAAACCCCACTGGAAGAGAGAGATAACACTTAGCATATCTGCTTTTATCATCATCATCATCATAGCTATATAGCAATTACTATATATTCCAGGCACTATGCTAAGCACTTTATAAATATTATCTCTTTTGTTCCTCACAACAATGTCAGACAGTAATCATTATTACTATGTCAATTTTGCAGATAAGGAAACTGAGGCATATATCACTACTCAAGGTCACACAACTAGTAAGGGCTTCTTCATTCCTGGCCTAATAGTCTACACATAGAGCACCTAGCTGCCCTACTTATTTATCACTTTATAATTTGTTTATATGTGCCATTGTCTACAAACTCCATGAGGGAAGGGACGAAATCTTGTATAATAATCATAATCATGACTATTATTATTTTCACATAGGAAAAACTTCAAAATATGTTTTTTGAATTAAACATAAGGTAACATATGAATGTGTATATTGTCTCCCCAATTAAATTATAAGCTCCAGGAAGACAGTAATCATGCCACATACTGCTATGCCATCACAGTTCCCACATTTTCCTTTAAATAAAACATGCTAAAAGCAATTGTTGGATAAAATTGATAGTTGATGGCAGGCAGGCTAGGTGAAACACTGAGAAGGGCCATAACCATAAAGTCATGACTGAAATTTTGTCTCAGGTTAAGAACAATATTTGTCATAGTATAAGGATGGCAGAAAGCAAAAGGCAATAGGTATAATCAAAAGGATTGTGTGGGAAAGTCAAAAGCCAATTCCACATATTTGACACATTTGAATAGAACTGATACTGAATTCTGTCTTTGGCTCGGTAGCAGGGGAGTAAACCCTGCAGGGTCATATCGCATATGCCAAACCTGTACTATGAATCCTTCCTTCTTCTGAGTCTAGGACATTTCCAAATTTTGTTCTTTGCAGTATTATAATAGAAAGGCTACAGAATATTGGTGTAATCAGAGAGAAGGCCATTTCTCTTCAACATAATACTTGAAACATTTGCAAAACTTAATAGAATCCACAGCTGTTGTTTTTCTCAATTCACAATTATATTATCATTATTACTTTTCATATGTGGTCCAATTTCATATTACTTTTCAGAATGTGGTCCAGAATTTGATGCTTGATTTTCGTACACTTAATATCTAATCAGTTTCATATTTGAACACAAAGTAAAATACATAAATTAACTTTTGAGTAGGTTCTGGAACTAAATTAGTTGACATTTCCCTACTATCTCACTAAAATGTACAATTAGATGGGATGTAGCAGGTACAAAGATTCAGGAAAAAGTATATAATATTTTTTTTCTATTTTCTATTTCTGCATTCTGTATTTCTATTTTCTGCAACTATGTTGCAGAATTGATTCACAAAAACCCTTGAACATTGCTATGACATGGCAAATCTTCAATAAAATCTGAACAGAGATAATTATACCGTTGAATAAGACTCTACACTGGTAATCACCTTTTCCTCCCTTTTTATTATCTTCGGTGTATTTTCAGATTGATGGTATTTCTACTCATTAATATAATATAATGAGAGAGGCATCATGGAATATAAGATAGAGAACTGATCTTGGAGTCAGGCTGACTGGACTGCAATACAAAAAAGCTGTTTGACCCTGTATAAGTTGCTTAAAAATATCATTGAGAAAGTCTTTAGGATTATAAGGTTTAAGCGTTGTTGATTTTTTTTACTAAGGGCTATGTAATCATAAATCCAGAAAAATTAAAAAGGGTGGAGATAAATCCAATGCAAAACAAAAATCCCAGCACATTTCCTGGGTCAATTACTTATCAAAACAGAAACTCTCTCTTGCACATCTCAATAATAGTAACCAAAAGTTCTAAAATAATCTCAACCAAGCCTATATAAATGGATATGAACTGAATGACCATAATTGAGTTCAGCGAGAACTATAATTTACTTCTGATGAGCTAGTCAGGTAAATATGCAAATAAGAATCATCTGATTGGCTGATGTGGTTAAAAGCCAGATCTTGAAAGTTCAATATATGTTTTGGAATCCCTAGAATGATTTTTTTTCAAGGAAAATGAATGAATCTCTTCACAGAACAAGAAAATGGCCAACATTTCCAACCAAGATTTATTTTAATAACATTTTAAAATTATGCAAAATAATCTGAGAAAAATGTTGAAAATAAAATTTAATAATTAACTAACAAGATGCTTCCCCCATTTCTTAGAGCATGACTTGAGAAAGGACATGTACCAGATTTTTATTTTCACGTACTATAAAGAAATATATGGTTCTGACTATTAACGGCTTTATCATTGACAGAAAAAGTAAGCCCTTTTGACAATGAACATATATAAAGCAGCAGCCTATCATCTTTCAAAATCCCAGTATTCTGTGCCTGAGTAAAACTTAAAAAGAGAGAACAAAAAAAATCATGTCTTGAATGGTTAACTTTTGATGTTGTTGTTTGTTTGTTCTTTGTTCTCAAAGAGGACCATAATATCAGGGATGTGATACCATGACATGCAAGTGAATTGAATTTAAGTGAGTTAGATCTGTGCAAAGTGACTAGCTTCACTTTCTCCTCCTCTGGAACTATCCAGGTCCAGTGGCAAAATATATCAAAATGACTAGAGATGGTCCTGGATGCAGTGGGAGACCTTGGACTTTGTAAGCCAAGGTCTTTAACAAGTCTCAGTTGAACTAAGGCAATGCCTCACCCAGTGATTGAGGCTCAGTAAGAAATAAGGGAGGAATGAAGGAAGAAAGGGAGGGAGGGAGGGAGGGAGGGAGGAAGGAAGGAAGGAAGGAAGGAAGGAAGGAAGGAAGGAAGGAAGGAAGGAAGGAAGGAAGGAAGGAAGGAAGGAAGGAAGGAAGGAAGGAAGGAAGGAAGGAAGAAAGGAAGGAAGATCTATAACAGGTCCCAATTTGACTGAACCAAGGACTCATTCAGTGGTTAAGGCTAGGTAACAAATAAGGCAGAGAATGGAATGATTAACTACTTATCTAAATGTAGGAGATTGATCTAGTCTAACTCTAGAGTAGTGGTATTAAACCCAAAAAGAAATGCAGGCTACTAATCTGTAAATAAGGAACTTTGAAGAACTCAGTAATGTTACCTATGTTTTATTGTATTTTAATTTATTTTGTTAACTCCTTTCCACATACCTTTTATTCTGTTTTGGGGCTTTATTTTGGGGTGTTCTAGCTGCATGCAGCCTATGGGCATCCTGTGTGATACCACTGCACTAGAGAATCTTCTAGTATTACGGCATATAAAAATGGATGAGGCTTTAGATATCATTTTGTTCAGCAAATCACTTTTACTGATGAGAAAAGTAAGCCTTGGAGAGGTGAAGGTACATCTGTGTGCTCAAGGCCAAAAAACTAATCAGTGGCAAACCCAAGGGTAGAAACCATTGGACTTGATTCTCAGTACAGTGGTCTTTTCATTAGAGCACTCCTCCTTTAGCCACCTATAAGACATCAAGGATACCATGAAGTCCAAGTGCCTCAAAGGAATTATTTTCCCACATACATTTTGATTGCTAATATACCCAAACTAGAAATTTATTTCTTTGGCTAAAGGTTTCCTTTCCCATGCCTAAGGTTAAGAAAGCAATTCCTCTTCGAATAGAAGTGGTATTAAATTTTCTTGTTGGTTTTGTTTTCCATCATTTACATCTTAGTCTGAGTGAGTTTTGTTGGATCAGTCACACATACTCAGCTGCTAGGAAAGATTGATACTATTAAAGATTTTGAGAACTGTCAAGGGGTTTATTGAAGGAAGGGAAGTTAGCAACACCAATGGTGAGAAAGAAGGCAGCAAGAGAAGGCTATTAAATGCATTGTGACAACTTCCAATTTTTTGAATGGGGTCAGCTCTGTTTCCATACCTCTGATTCTATGAAGCTTAAATTATATCAAAGCAAAATTATTTCCTTCAGTGACAATCGAATTGTAATTGGCTAAGGTAACTGTGGGGATAAGATATAGGTAAATTACAGGGAAATGAAGAATGAATGCACTCATGCTAACACCACATAAATATAATACTACATAATGGTTCTATTATCCGTAGTAAATCAAAATTATTATTCTGGGTCACCATATATTTTTATGCAGTTCTCACAACTATATTTCTCAGATATGAACATGGTAATCAAACTATCATACATTTTATTTAAAAGGATCTGCCTTTGCATGTTTTGTTTGGTAAATGAACAAATGAAATATTGATTATTAACACTGTGGCATCACAGAATATCAAAGGCCATCTAGTTCTACCCTTACCCAAGTCATAAATCATATTGAATAATGCCACTAATGTATTTTTGAATAGCTTCCATTTTGACAAAGATATGTGGGTCCATTTGCCTTAGTTCTTCCTTCTGGGGCTCAGCAGAGCAAGTCTAAATATTATTTCACATGACCATCCTTAAAAGCTTAGCAAAAGCTGCTTACTCCCCTATTTCAGCCAATTTTCTTTGCTTCTGGATAGATATTTCTATTTCCTTCACATAATCCATATATTGTATTATTTTTCACCCTGTCTGTCATGGTTACCCATCTTCAGCTTTTCAATGTTCCTTATAAAGGAGCTACCTAGAACTTATACAGGGCTTTATCTTTTTTTTAATCACCAAAACAAAGTAGGACTAGAAACCCTAAATAAAGATGTTATATTTCAATTAGCATTAGTTGAAATTTCATTATCATTCTTTTTTGTTAATCACATAAACCAGTTGACTGATTCTTCCCTTACAGCACTCTAGAATTTTGAATTATATTGGGTTTATATACTGTGAGCAAGGTTACACGCTACCTTAGCGATGTAGAAAAATGTATATGACATACACCCTGCCTTTGAGGGGTTTGCAGCTTAGTAGATATCACTATATTTATATATCTGGTAGAACTTTTGCTCTAATAAAAGCAGAGCAGCTGAAAAATTCTTGAAATTTCTTATGATGTTATCTTTTACAAGGTAGAAGAAATAATGAAGGGAACTGCAATTCTAGACTCAAGTATCTAATAAGGAGAAATTGGTTTATGAAGTAGAAAAGAAAGTTCTCTGAAGAGGCAGCGATCGAATCTTCAAAGATTCATTATAAATTACAAAAAGGAAGGGGAAGGTAATGTTTCATAAATTTTAAAAGAGCAAACTTCAAATATTTAGGATTCAAAGTTCTGAAACTTTTTTAAAAATCCACCTTCCCAAGGAACAGTTTCCACCATTTCATTTACATGTTCAAATATATTTCATTACTCACTATTACCTTTATGACAAAATGCAAGGCCCACAGCCTGGCACTTGAAAATCTTATAGAGTCTGGCTGCAATAGATTTCTAGATTTTTAAAAAATTTTATATTCCAATTTCTTCCTCCATTTGCATGAAATTTATCTGGAATGCATTCCTTCATCTTCATCTTGCAGAAATCACATTTTCCTTTAAAGTTTCTTGGTTGCCACTCCCTCAGTTTAGCAATCCCAAATCTCATCAACTCTCTACCTATTAAACTATTCCCAGTACACATTCTCTCAACTCTTCCTTGTGCCTATTGCCCTTCTTTTTGTAACACATCTCTACACAGGTCACAGATCATCTACTTCCTGCCTCTGGTAGAACATGAGCTCCTTGGGAGTGGGAAAGATATTTTTGTTTTCTTTGTATCCCGAGTTTAAAAAAGCATCTTATTTGTCAATTAAATTTAAAGGCCTATCCAAGATGGTAGCATATCAGATAGAAGTATAAGACAGCTCTTCTTACAAACGTCCTCCACAAAGACCTAGAAATTCACCAGACCAAGTCCTGATCAGGAGAAAAAAAGAGTCACAGTTAGTCTTCTACAGGGGCTTATTCTATTTAAACAAAGAGTTTTATAGCTAATAGGATAAGTATTTATCCAAGATAACCACCACGAATATTCTAGCACTCAGAGATTGAAAGACCAATAATTTTATCAAGGGTAAGCTCAGATCCCAGACCTTCAACAGGCAAAATAACTCCACAGTGAGGAAACAGGTGTCAACTGACAGTTCTGTTTCTCCCCATACGTAACTAGTTAAAGATCCATAGTGGACTGAGGAGGCGGCACATTTCTAGGAGCAGTGATCTAAGATGAAGGTGGGTCTAGGAGTAAGGATAGGCTTTTAGCTATGTATTGAGCAAAGAAAACTTAAGAAACAAATAGTAGTCATGTGGCTTTGACCCCAGAAAGAGAACAAGGACTCAGCTCCATCTTTCAACCCAATGAGGAGCTTATGATCCAATAACGGGGGCAGAAATCAGAGACCAAAGTGAAACCTGAAGTTGAGATTGAATTTTCAGAGCCTCTCAGCTGGCTGCCAGTGTTTGAATACAATAGTCTATTAGAACTTCCAACCAAAATCCAGATTAGGAAGTTGCTGAGCTTGGACCAAGAGGGCAATACACAGACTTTGCCTCAGATCCAGACATTTTGGAAGCACTGAAAATTTAAGTTTAAGCTGCCACCTAAGCTGTTTCTAAGATCCTAGAATAACACAGAATGCAACATGCCAAGAAAGCAAGAGAAATATACAAGAAAAGGTCAGTCTAGCAATATCTCCAAGAAATTCACAGTCTAGAAATAATGTGAAATCTAAAGTGTATAAGTTAGGTTGGAAAGAAGAGGAAGAAAAAAAAATCTTTAAGAGTTTTTAAATAGGTCTTAAGAACTAGTATGAAGAAGAAATGAATGCTCTCTATAAGGAAGAAATGAAAGCTATGTACAGTCATATGAAAAATGTTCTAAATCACTATTGATTCTAGAAATGCAAATCAAAACAACTCTGAGGTACAACTTCACACCTATAAGATTGCCTAACATGACCCAACAGGAAAATTATAAATGGTGGAGAAGATATGGGAAAATTGGGAAACTAATTCATTGTTGGTGGAGTTGTGAACTGATCTAACCATTCTGGAGAGCAATTTGGAACTATGCCCAAAGGGTTATAAAACTATGCATACCCTTTGACCCTGCAATACCACTTCTAGGTATGTATCCCAAAGAGATCATACAGATGGGAAAAAGAACCATGTGTACCAAAATATTTCTACCAGCTCTTTTTATGGTGACCAAGAACTTGAAATTGAAATTGTCCTTCAGTTGGGGAATGGCTGAACAAGTTGTGGTATAAGAATGTAATAGAATAACTATTGTGCTAAAAAAGAAATGATGAACAGACATACTTCAGAAAAAACCTAGAAAGACTTATATGAACAGATGATCAGTGAAGTGAGCATAACCAGGAACACACTGTACATAGTAATAGCCACAGTGTGTGATGACTCACTTTGATGGACTTAGCACTTCTCAGCAATGCAAGGACCTAAAACAACTCCAAAGGACTCATGATGGAAAATTCCATCCATATACAGAGAAAAAAAAAATATGGAGTCTGAATGAAGCTCAAAGAATACTATTTGCTCTCTTTTTTGTTTTGTCTTTTTCATGGTTCCTCACATTCATTCTAATTCTTCTATACAACATGACTAATGTGAAAATATGTTTAATAAGAAGGTATATGTAGAGCCTATATCAAATTCCATGCTGTCTTGGGGAGGGGACAAGTGAGGGAGGCAGAGAAAATTTAAAACTTATGCAAGAGAATGTTGAAAGCTAAAAATAAATAAATAAATTTTTAAAAATACAAAAAAAGTTCTTATGATGACCAGACGGTCCGAAACACAAACTAGAAAGAAAAAAATGATGCTAAAAATGTACATGAAAAAATTCCAATTAAAACACAGTACAAGTTTAGCCAGAAGCCCTGGAAAATATGAAGAAGCCACAGTTTTTAAAATATTTTAATAAGTAAATAAGAGTATTACAGAGAAATAGTGAAAAGAAATAAGAGCTATAGAGGAAAATTTTGAAAATGATTAATAGCTTTGTGGAAAAGGTAGAAAATCATGTCCATGGAAAAAAATCCAGAAAAGTTAAAAATAATCAAATTTAAAATATTGAGTCAATGAAACAGTAATAAACTAAGTCCGAAGACTGAAAATTTTTTTTAAAAAGGAAAATGTAAGTTCTTATAGCAAAAACAATTAACATAATTTAAGAATTCCTGAACTACCCGAAAACAATGAACAAAAAAGGAGAAAATAAAGAGCTTTTCATATCACATTTCAAGGAAGGATTTAAGAAATCTGCCCAAATCTCTTAGACTAGAGTGCAAAGTGGAAATTCAAACAATCCACTAATTACCCTCTGAATGTAAGTGCAAATTGAAAACTACCAAGAATATTATAACCAAAATACAGAACTTATAGATCTAAGAAAATTACTGAAAAGGCGAAACAGAAAGATTTCAAAAGTTGAGAAGACCCAGAAAGATCACATACAATTTGATATCTACTACAAGAAAGGAATGGAGAGCTTAGCACTTGATATTACACAAGACAAAATATCTAAGCTTATAACCAAGAAAAATGCACAAACCAAACCTGAGTACAATTCTATAGAGGAGTAGTAGACCTTTCATGAAATAGAGGACAGAAAAGAATTCCTGGTGAAAAATCCAGAGCTATATAAATTATTTGAAATATAAGCACATGACTCTAAAGTAGCATAAAAAAAATATAAACATGAGTGAGCAACATGGTGCAATGGATAGAGTGCAAGACCCAAAGTCATGAAGACATGAGTTCAAATCTGGCCTCAGCCACTTCCTAGCTGTTTGTCACCAGGTAAGTCCCTTCAAGTTTATTTTTTCTCAGTTTCCTCTTCTGTAAATGAGGGATAATTATAGTACATAAGTTCCAGGGTTGTTGTGAGGGTCAAATGAGAAAATATTTGTAAAGTAGTTAGTACATTGCTTGGCATATAGTAAGACCTATATGAATGTTAGCTAATATCATTCTATCAGACAAAATAAAGATAAATTGATTATATTTTGATGAGAGTATTCCTATACTCCCTCAGAACTCTTATCATTATCAGGAGTCATTTATTGTTGTTATTCGGACATTCAGTTGTATCAGATTCCTCATGACCACATGGATCATAGCATATCAGGCCCTTCTGTCCTCCAATATCTCCTAAAGTTGTCCAAGTCATATTCACTACTTCCATTACACCATCTATCCATCTCATCCTCTGGTATCCCCTTTCTCCTTTTGCCTTCAATCTTTCCCATCATAAGTAATAAAGTGATTCTATTTAGAAAGAAGGCATGGGGGTGTTTCTATTACGGTTTGACGATCTTAAAAGAAAAAGAGGGAAAAAAGAAATACTCCAGTAAGGGAAGAGAGAGGAAAGATGAGGAAGGTGATTTTATATAATTAGAGAACACAAAGAGAAATCTTTAAAAACAAGGAGGAAGGATTAAATGGCAAATGGATGATGCTTCATTTTCATTCTGATCTGACCCGGTCAAAGGAAGTAAGCATATACAGAGTTGGGTACAGGGATACATTTCAATCAGGGAAACAGGAGAATAAGGGAAGAAGGAGAAGAGCGGAATAAAAGTGGAAAATATCTTAGGGAGGTAATCTCTTCCTAAATTTTAAGATTAAGAGTCTCAAGCAAAAGAAACTACTAAACAGGGAGTAGAATACAAAGATGGAGGGAAATGTACAATACTCTGAAACTAGGTTTTCCAGATTGGAAGGCTGGATTTCTCACTATTAAGTGGTCCATTTAAATTTCAAGGGCCCTTTTAAATAAATATTTTGTTTAATTCCTATATGCCTAATACCATGTTAAATCACAATTCATAATGGAGGGAAGCAGCAGAAGCAAAACACGGAAAATTGTATACAAATTAAAAATAATTGATGTGGAATGCCCTACATTTTTTAAATTTGGGAGAAAATGCAAAGAGACATGAAAAAAGATGTATAAAAACATTTGTTCAAAAACAGCTATTAATCAAACTTCACTTCTCATTTGTTTATATGGAGTCATGGCATTGCTTAAAAGTATATGATACAATATAGCCCAGAGCATTGCTTTATAATAAAATATTTATCAAGTATTAACAAAAATCTAAACTGTAAAAAAAAAAAACAATTTGTTAAGTGGGTAATCAGGATAAACACACTAGCCTTTGAAGATTTTTTTGGCTTATAAAAACACTAAAATAAAACTAGAAACCACTTAAGAAGGTGAGTTTAAATACTGAACTAATTCCTAGAAAGGAAGATGTTTCAACTCCATTAATATTAATATATTTGATTTAATTGTTCATTAGAGTTAGAAAATGAATAAAGTATACCATGACAGAATATGCTAAAGGAAAAAATGAATATGTAATAGGTAAATTTACTCTTAGAAATACCTCTCATTATTATTTTCTCTTAGTAAGATATACTAAGACAGAAATCAAAATAGCATGATGGGGGAGTGCACATGGGGGGAAGTATCCTGGATTTGTACTAAGACAAGTTCAAACCTAGCTGCAGTATTTTATATTTCTGAGATACTGGGTAAATCCCAACGTTTTCAGGAATTAGTACCTTCATTTTTCAAGTAATACAGCTTGACTAAAATATCCCTAAATTTATTTCAAGCCATGAAAATAATTTTTAAAACTTTCCCATTAAATTTTTCAATATATTTCTCTGCCAGAGCATCCAATTTTTTTTAATATTGTTTATCCAATTACATATTACAATTTCAATGGGGCAGGATAAAAAATAGTTACCAATGATCCATAATAACTTGGATGGAAACACTAAAATATGACTAACCACAAGGAACTGTAATTGGTAAATGATTAGCAGCAGACTAGATCAAAATGAATTCTTCCACTAGAAGTGCACTGTTGGGAAGGATTTGTATTATTACATGGTGTTATAGCACCATTTGAATAAACAAATAATTTAACAGTTTAAAATGTGTCAAAAGAGTTGGAAGGAAAACATTTAGATAAAGGTCTGCTGGAAAAGGGGCTTCTGCAGTTTAGTTCCTTGAGGAGGAGACCTCTTACCACATCACTTGCACATTTACAATCTTCCATTGCCCTAGAGATTTTCCATTTACTCTCTTCTGCGGACATGAAGTACTTTTCCATATATACCACAGGATGAAGATTCTTAATTCAGATTCTGAATACCTTTCTTCCTTCTATCTCTGGGAAAAACCCCAACTTTCATTGTTTGCTTTATAAGAAAATATTGAGATAAAGACAGTCACTGGACCTATATTTTTATATTAAGAAATTTGCTCTACTAGTAAAGGTCTACTCATCCTCAGCAGCTTATAAAGTTTCAGAAAAGACTTTTAAAATTGTTAATCACATTGCACATCAAATGTGTATCAGAATCAGTATATAAACTGAAAGCTTCCTGTATATAAAGCTAACCATCCACCATGTCACCCTCAAGAGAGCTAAATTTGAACAGTTTTAAATGCTAGAAGGATCAAGCCTGTCCAAATTGTAAAAATTGGCTTGATTCTCTTACGTATTCTTAAATTCTACCCAAAATGTTGATTAAAATATTGAAAATAACTTAAAAATTTCATATAATCTTTCTTCATTTCAGATCTCGATTCCTCTCAAATAATCCTAGAATTCTAAAATCAGAAGAGGCTTGCATGTTATCTAATTAAATCTGATACACACAGCATAAATCTCCTATTAGAAATCGGTTTTTCTTTTCTTAAATCCCTCTTTTACTGTTACACTTCATTTTTTAGTCAATTTATTTTTAGTTTTCAACATTCACTCTTATAAGTTCTAAATTTTAGCCCTGTCCCTCCCTTCTCTCTTCCCAAGATGGCCTGCAATCTGATATAGAGTCTACATATACATTCCTATCAAACATATTTTCACATTAGTCATGTTGTACAGAAGAACTATAATAAATGAGAGAAACCATGAGAAAGAAAAAACAAACTAAACAAACAAACAAAAAGAAAAGTGTCTGCTTTGCTCTGCATTCAGACTCCATAGTTCTTTCTCTGTATGTGGATGGCATTTTCCATCATCAGTCCTTTGTGTTTGTTTTAGGTCCTTGCATTGCTGAGAAGTGGTAAGTCTATCAAAAATCAGTCATTGCACACTGTATACTTAATTCTAATAAATACTCCCAAGAATCCAAACCAGGGAAATGTAGCTTTCCCTACCTCACTTGTTTATGAAAGAACTCACAAATACTACATTCAAACAACCCTATGACAACAATGATTTGGGTTCTGCTTTTAAGAATAAAGATTGCAAACCATTCATAACTCTGTGTCCTGTGACACTATTATACCAGGCCTTAGCATATGATAGGGTATTGACCATCCTAACATATTGCAAATCTTTCTCTCTTTCTTTTGATATTAGAAGGTACAAGTGGAAAAATCTAGCTGTGTAGTTATCATTCCTTATTTTTACCATATTTTTAAACCATCCATTCTTCCTATGCTACAGTTCCTTGATGATATCTTTGCTTGTTTTTCTTCAGAGTACTTTATTTATTCTATGTTTTAGTCTCTTCCAAAACTTAATTGCCTCTCCATCAATTGGCCTCAATATTATACTTATTTTTCAAAAATTCTTTGGAGGTAGACATATGTCCTATTTAGTTGAAATTTAGCAACATGAGTAGAATATTATTTTTTAAAAAGTCATCCTTTGCTTCTATGGGAATTTTAAGGACAGAAAATAAGTTTTGAAATTTCCTGAAGACAATCCAGCAAACTCTCTCTTTCTGTCCAGTTTTGGAGCCACTTGATTGCTCACCTCTACTACCTGTCTTGTATACACAGGGATGAAAATATCTATAGGATATATATCCAATAATCCAAGGGGATGGAGTGAAGTAAACATTTTTTACCAAACACTCCCAACAAGCCTCAAAAAAGTGAATATAGGAGAAAAAACAAAAAAAAATAATAAAGGATCTTAAGAGATAATATGAAGCAAAACAAAGTTTTAAAAATCAAATTAGAACAAAAGAGTAAACATCAAAAAGAAAAATAAACAATAAAAATATGAAAAACACAATAAACACTTTCATAATAAAGCCACAAAAATACTGAAGAAAATGACTCTTGAGGGGCGGAGCCAAGATGGCGACTGGAAAGTAGTAACTGGCATGAGCTCCCCACCAAGTCCCTCCAAAAACCTATGAAAAAATGGCTCTGAACCAATTCTAGAACTGCAGAACCCACAAAGGGGCAGAGGGAAGCAGGGCTCCAGCCCAGGTCAGCCTGGATGGTCTCGGGGTAAGGTCTGTCCCGAACAGAACTCCCAGCCCCCAGCCGAGGGGAGAGGAGCTGAGCCAAGCAGAGCCCAGCACACGAGGGGGCGCGGCGCGGTCCGACGAGACCTGGAGTGGAGCGGAGGGTGCCCTAGCATGCAGAATTACTGAACTGTGGCATGTACCAGACCTCACAACCCACAAACAGCAAAAGGTTAGTGAGGAAAGCAGCGGGACGGGATCGGAGTTTGCGGTTCGACTACCACCCCTGAGGCAACGGAGGCGGGGGCAGCTTTAGAAATTCAGCTGCAGTTGCTTCTGGCCCCAGGCCCACCTGGTGGGAGGAATTAAGTGGCTGATCAGAGCAGGAGGGCAGAGCCTGCTGAAGATTCAAGCCCTT
>CM053622.1:573275634-573296314 GCA_028646595.1 Phalanger gymnotis
CCCTGCTTCCCTCTGCCACTTTGTGGGTTCTGCAGCTCTAGAATTGGTTCAGAGCCATTGTTTTATAGGTTTTTGGAGGAACTTGGTGGGGAGCTCACGCCAGTCACTGCTTCCCAGCCGCCATCTTGGCTCCGCCCCCCCCATTTTACTCACTTTATGACATAATTCTAGATTGCTTTCCAGAATTATTAGACAAATTCAAAATCTCACTGATGAAACATTTATGTGCCTGTCTTTTGACATCTTTTCCAATATATAGTATATCCAAATTTTGTCATATTTTTTCAATTTTCTGGGTGTGAGGTAAAACCTCAAGCTTGTTTTGATTTCCATTCTTGGAACTATGTGTGTATGTGTGTGTGTGTGTGTGTGTGTGTGTGTGTGTGTGTGTTTGTATGTATGTATGTATATGTGTATATGTATGTATATATGTCTATATATGTATGTATGTATATATATGTGTATGTGCGTATCTATCTATCTAGTTGTAAATAGTTTAAGATTCTTCTTTTGAGGCCTGTTTGTTCACATCCTTTGACCATCTTTCATGGAATGGTTTTTGGCCTCAAATATTTGTTATCTATATATAACCTGAATATCATATTTATATTATACATATTTGATAGAATATTTTAAAGTAAACAGGTCCCATATCCTAGTCACATAAATTTTTTCATGCAAAAGATTTTCAATTTCATTCAATCAAAATCATTTACTTTATCTTTTGTAATTGCTTCTATCCCTTGTTAAAGAATTACCCATATCTGTAAAAGATATAAGATCTGCTTCGCTTCTAATTGTTTTATGCAAGCCAGAACGTATAACATTGTTTCCAAGGAATGTTATGTTTCCAAATTCCATATAACTAATAACTTTTGGATCACAAACTTGTTCAGGAGTTCTAGCCTACTTATTTAAGGAAGCCAATTACTAAAACTTTCATTCTTTTCTTCTTTTTCCTGTCTCTGAAAAGCTGAGCCTTGAGCTGGGTCAGACTCCTCAAACCTTCTCTTTGCTGGCATTTAATAAATGCTAGATAATTATAGTAATAATAACAATCATCATCACCATGCTAGGACCTTTTGTGAAAGCCATTCATTCCACTAAAACTATCTGACCCCACAATTTTTTTAGTTTCAATCCCAGAACCAAGTTAACTTTTTCTCCACTGCTATCAGGTAGAAAGCTTTCAGGAGAAAATTCAAAGAGTTTTTCTTGCTTCGCTAGCTTATCTTATGGACTTAAATGTTCCATCTGCTACCCAAGTTCCTTATGAGGCTCTATCATAATCATTATTATCAATAACACTCAAAAGTTCTAATAAATACAATTATTTTCTCCTGATACCTCAAAGCTAACTTTCTGGATAGAATGGCAAGTGGGATAAAGTACAGAATAAAAATTGTATTCTTAAACTTTACACAGAAAAAAAATTTGCTGCATTTTAGGCAGGAAAATAGTACAATTTTAAACTAACATTTTTATAGAATGTATGGCTATGTTTTTCCCCTCACAAAAGAATTTTAAAAGTTTTTTAGACGTTTCAACATTTCCATTCAAAACAATTCACCAACTTTGTTCTTTTTTACCTACTCATGTGAGTTCCTTATGTTGTTCCTCACATCAGCAGGCTAACTGAACATAAGTATTCTCTGAATATAGGATTATAGTTATATGAATATTTATCCTATTTTCTAAATTTATGTTTCTGACAGAAATTAAGAAATTTATGTTTTATATACATCTTTGGTCTGTCATTAAAAATACTACCATTATTCCTATTCCTTCTGATAAGTCCTGCTCTCTCTCTTTGTGTGTGTATGTGAGAGAGAGATAGACAGACAGACTGAGACAGAGAGACAGACAGAGATAGATAGAGACAGACAAAGAGAGAAAGAGACAAAGACAGAAGGACAGGGGAGAGCGAGAGTGAGACAGAAAGTGAGAGAGAGAGAGAGAGAGAGAGAGAGAGAGAGAGAGAGAGAGAGAGAGAGAGATAAGAGATGGAAGTAGTGGGTTAGAAAAGTAAAGAGTTCAAAAGATAAAACTATTTGAGCCACTGATAAAAATCAAATCTGAGCATTCAGATCTCAGAGCTAACATTTTAAAAGAAGTCTTTGTCATGAATTATCTACTTAGATATAGCTACATTCACTCATTGAATTCACTTGATGATGGTTAATGTCAAAGGCATTCATTTGTAATCACTCAACCAAAAAATGTATATTAAGCAGCAGCTATTTGACATATACTTTAAACGTGCTGGGGACAAATAATGAGATTAATAATAATACTTACTCTCAAAAAGTTTATTGCATAAGGGGGAGACAATAATCAGTAAATAATATCAAGCATCAAATATGTGTAAGGAATTATGCTCAGTGCTGGGGATACAAAAAGAGGCAAAAGACAGTCCTCCCTACTAGGAGATTACAATCTAAGCTATATACAAGTTAAATATTAAATAATTAACAGAAGGAAAGAAATAGAATTAAGAGGTGTTTGGAAAGGCTTCCTGTAGAAGGTGGGATTTCAATTGAAACTTGAAGGGATACAGAGAGATTAGTAATCAGAGCACAGGGCATAGGAGATAGCCAGATAAAAGACAACCAATTCCACAGAATTAAGATATACACATGAGAGGTAGATATATAAGAAATTGCCATGGTCATGCCCAAAAAGCCTAACATGTAGGCACTGGACAACTATCATCAATGTGGGTGAGGGTAACCTATCTTGACTAGGTGAATAACAAGAATGCGTGTAGCTTTCAAACTAACCAAATGGAGTGCTACTCTCTTTTATGCTTCTTCTGAAGGTGAAAATCATAGTTCATTTGCACCATGAATTGAACCTGTGAGCAGGAAAGATTTTCTTTCCTCTGCTCTCCCTCTTTTACCTCATCTTGGAGAAATGAACCTGGGGGTGTTTCTGTCCTATGTTGTTCCACCTTAGTTTTAGGAGCTGGAAGTGATATAAAATGCGATATCCATGGCTTTCTTGTGGTAGGGCCAGGTACTCAGAGTTACATCTGGGGCCTTCTTTGGGATAAAATTAGGTCCCTCACTTTTTATATGGAATCCTGGAGAGATTCTCTGAGGCTTTTCTGATTCTAAATACCTTAGGGCCTAGATTCTGAGATTCTAGATAAATCTGACAAAATATACTTTTAGATGGTAAATGTACAGTTGATTTTTCCCAATTAAAATCTCCTCTCCAGTCAGTTCCGATCATGTAATTTTGCAAATTTTCAATTTGTTGACTGATTAACTGCTAAATATGAATTCTTTTTATTATTAAATTCTGCATATGTATTGACAAACTTATAATTCATTCTGATATATTAGTACAGTTCTATATTACTGAGTCCTATGTAAGTATTAATATTAAGTGTAATGTGAGAAACCTGGAATGACTAGTTTACTGTTCTCTAGTAGAAATTTTCAGTTTGTTCCTTTGCATTTAAAGACCTATTTTGCTTGCATAACCAAAGAATAAAAAAAGAGGAAGAAGTACAAAAGTGATCATCAGGAACCTTTAGATATACTGCCATCACTGTCCAGATCTTATTGGTGGATAACTGTTCCATAATATTGTTAAATAGCCCACTACAGGAGATTTTCTCCACGGATACCCACAATATGAGAAAGTATGAGTTCAGTGAAGCCTAGAAAGCCATTAAAAATAACTAGAATCCTTGGGACCAGAAGGAAGGAAGGAGAAAGGAAACAGCCATTTATTAAGTACTTATTGTTTATCAGGCATTTGGCTAAGTGTTGGAAATAAAAATAGAAACAAACAAACAAAAGCAGACTCTGCCCTCAGCAACCCACAAAAGGAGCTAGAAAACACTGGGAAGAGAAAGAAAATAATAGGAGCAGGGGAAGTCAAGGAAAGTGTTGAAAGCTGGAAAAGTTAGGGGCAGAGCTGGGAGCAAAATGAAAATGAGCTGTATTACTTTCACAGAGATTTCTCACCTCACTGGGTCTCTGGATGACCCACATGACAGTGCTGTAAGTTCTGCAGCAACACTAACAATTCAGCAACTGGGAAGTTTGGGTGAAATTTGTTTTTATTAGAAACCTCTGCCATGGAAGGAGGCTAAACTAAGACTTAGAGGATCATAGATCTAGACTTGAAGACACCTCAAAATCTATTTACTTCTACCCTCTCATTTTAGATATGAATCCATGATTTAGGGAGGTTAAATAAGTTGTCCAAGGCCATAAAATTTCCATCAGACAGAGACAGCATTTGAACCCAGAGATTTTTGTCTCTAAGCAGTACTGCTTAATTCACTATACAATTCTGCCTCCTACCATTATCTGCATCACTGAAAAAAAATGCTGCCTCAAAACTGAAACAAGGTAATTGCCTTTTCTCCTCTGATTATAATAACACTAAATTCAGAATTACCAAATACCTTTTAAGACAAATGTGAACCAGCTCTAGAACTCAGGTCATCTACCTTCTTTGTCTAGAAGCCAGTTCATTACATCATTCTGCCTGAGAAAGTGGATATCATCCAAGTCTCCACTTTACATTTTGCTTTATAGATGGGCTCTTTGAAATACATAGTGCTTACTACCACATAGATAGCATCTTTAAAATAGCTCTCATAATTTTAATCCTAAAATTCAATACTTTACAGCCTGCCTCATCAAGATATTTGTGAGATAGTCCTATTGGGGAAAAGTGTCCTGTTTCAATGCAACTGAATCATTATTGTTGGGGTTGAAATTGGAAAAAAAAAATTAAGGATAAAACTATAGAACACCTATTACTATGGTGCCACAGAGTTTTCCCAAATGTTAAATAAACTCTAGCAATATCAGGGAAGCCAAAAGTAACACTCCCAGGATGATACAAGAGATCATGTTTTATATACCAGATTAACACTTTAATCAGTTTTAAAATTCCATTTCCAACCCCCTTGAATGCATTCAAAACAGTCATATTAAACAATTTCAAGGTAAATAGCTATTCTTTATGGCTCTCCTTTCTCTTTATTAAGTGCAGCAGAATGCTTTATTTGTTTATTTTAATCAGGTATAAACAAATATTCATCTACCTGCATTCAAAAATATATATAGACCTATTACTCCTAAGAATATTGTGGATTGGCAATACCAACATCAAGCGAATACTTTAGATTTTAATGTCTGGATTCTATATTTTGTAACATAGTTTTGATGCCGATCTTTTTTTTTCCATTTTTTACAACTTTTTTGTAACTTGTTTTTTTATTTTTACTTGATGTTGGGGAAAAGTTAGCTGTAAGACACATGGAAATAGTTCAAGTTGACTTACATATTAAGGTGAAATTTCAACTGAAAAATACAACACATTATTAGGTAAAATGGTATCATGCCAAGAGATTCTAGAAGATTTTAGAGCTAGCCTGATCTGATAGAAAGGATATCAGCCTTGGAGTTAGGAAGACCAAAGAGTGAAATGCATCTCAAATAATCACTATCTGTGTGTGTGTGTGTGTGTGTGACACTTTTTTTCTTGACATCAGTTTTGACTATAAAATAAGAAGGTTGAAATTAGTGCCCATGTTCTCAAAGTTCCTATTTTCAGTTCTATCCTTTCTGAGTTTATGGTCCTGTCTTCCTAAAATGACTAACTTGGAAGAAAAAGAATACAGGGTTATTTTATTTTTAAGTAAAATAATTTTAATGGCCACTTAGTCCCTGATTTTTAAGAAGATACTTTCTATGATAAGTACCTTTTCCATGATGATCACTTAAATCATATCAGATTGAAGACTATGTACTTCAAAAACAGAGCTCATTTGATTAGAAAATGGCATGATAAAAGATTCAGCACATAGTTTATTTGCATTTGTTCTGCCTAATGACTTCATTGCATAGTACTAAATAGAGACAACTGTCACATATAGAGATATGTCATGAGAACACCTGACATCTAAATACTTTGACACATCAAGGCTTCATATTTTTTATGAGATCATAGAGTTAGACTTCAAAGGGACTTCAGAGGTCATATATTCCACTTCCCTCATTTTATTTTCAGATGACAAAACTGAAGCCCCGAGAAAGTACTTTGTGTTAGGTGGCCAGGAAGTGCATAGGACAGTCAGAACTTGGATGCAGGAATGTTTCATTTAAAATCTGGTTTCAGATACTTATTGGATATGTGACCCTGGACAAGTCACTTCACTTTGTGAATTCTAGTTTTCCCATCTGCAAAATGGTGATAATTATATTACCAACATTGTTGTAAAACGCTGAAAATTTTAAGTTTTCTAAAAACTAGTTATCGTCATCATCATCATCATCATCATCATCATCATCATCATCATCATCATGTGACTTGACCAAGCCCACCCACGTAGTAGGTGACACAGGTAAGATTTAATTAGTTTCAGGTGTGTCCTGTTTCCACCATTGCAAATTTCATCCACCATCTGCCTTGCTAAATGGTCTTAATGAGTTTTTGCACCCACCATCTGTTAGCTCACAAATACATGCATAATATTTACCTGGTGGTCAATTTTTGAGTAATGAGCTGGTGTCCACCAGGCTGATCCTAGGAAAAGACTTATTTTTAGGCTATCATAAAGCTTGTATTATAATGGTAAAGCTTGGTAGGACCCGACAGAACGGGAAACAATTGAGAACTTGTACTCACCTCCGCATCATGATGAGGAATCTAAATGAAAATGAGAGGGAGTGGATGACGATGATGATGATGATGATGACGATGATGACAGCTACTATATATATATATATTTATATATATATATATGTATATATATATACATATATATATATAGTGCTTCCTATATTCCAGGCATGCTGCTAAGCACTTTACAATTATTACCTAATTTTATCCTCACAACAACCCTGAGACGTAGGTACAGTCATCCCCATAAAAGAGAAAAAAGATCTGGAACAGGGATTTCATAAGAAAAGAGAACTACCAGTTGGCAATCTCCTACCTAAGCAAATTGGCAATTCAACTTTATTTTCTGTTGTTAGAGAGTTGCCTAGATAACTGAAGAGGCCTTAAATGATTTGTTCTCAATCACACAGATAGTGTGCAACAGTGGTAAAACTCAAACTCATCTTGATGACCAAGAACACAGAACCTAATACATTGTGCAATGTTACATTTTAATGAAAGTAGAATCTACTTATATTTAAGCAAACATAATCCTCATACAAAACATTAAACACATTTTTAAGTCTAATATTTTACATTGTCAACTTTTTGTGACTAAATCTTTCCAGTGTTTGGTAGCCTGATTGATTTTTTTCTTTCTTTTTGCTCTTATCTGTCCATATGAGAAATGAATTAGTAAAAATCAAAGAAAAATGAAAGAATTAGAAGCAAATCCCAATAGAGATTGATGACATTTAATTGATATGAATTTGAAAATCCCAAAAGTTATTTCATTTCTCATGCCAGGAATGTCATTAACCCATCGGGATAGCAGTCATTTGGATAGTAACCTCAGAATCCAAAAAGATTTTGCATGTGCACAACTAACCAAGTGGAAAAAAAGAAAGCTTTACCATTAATTGCAAATTACCTAAACACAGAATATTTTAGAAAAAACAAATGATTTGGGGGGCAGAGACAATGTGGAGTACAGACAGCAACCCAGCTAACCTCTCCCAACATTCTACTTCAAACGAATGTAAAATACTGCCTCAAATCAAATTTGGAGTAGTAGAGTCAACAAGAGATTGGGACAGTGTTTTTTTTTTCTTTTTTTCCAGCCTAAGACAACTTAGCTCAGTAGGAAAGGTTTGTGACACTGAAGTGGGGAGTTGCAGCAGCACATGAGCCACATGGCTGTGACAGCAACAGCAACATCAGCAGGTTTGGGAGCTCTCAGCCCAGAGATGTAGTTATACAAGTGGTCAGAAAGATATCATAGGGATTCTTTGCTGGTAGTGGGTACAGATGGTGCTTATTGGCTACTCCATTGCCTGTATACAGTTCTGGCAGAAAATTCTAATGTGGAAAGGAGTGCTTATAGTCAGTCACAAGGGAATAGTTCCATGTCATAGAGTGATCAGTAAGGTTTATGGCTTCATGAGACAGGGGACCTGGTCACAGTTCCAGGGTATAGAGTAGCACTAGTACTTGTAACTGCAGGAGAGCAGGAGCCCTTCCTGGGTAAAGAGTAGACCTGAGACCAAGAGAGAAGTAACCACAATTGTCCTCAGATAACACAACCTGGGAAATAGCAAAAACTTGTACACCCCTGAACTAGCTCTGAAAACAACATTACAAAAAATCCTGAAAGGAGGAACAGTGCTTCCCCATCCCTTAGTGAGCAGAGTTCACCTTTAATGTAAAGTTAAAAGAAAAGCAAAAACTGGAAAAATGAGGAAATAGCCTGCCTTAAGGGAGTGTTGCAACAATTCAGCTAGCAGTTGCTGTGGGGGTGAAAGACCAACATAAGCCCAATAACAAGGACACTGCCAACACAGGTTCTTTGATCTGCTTTACTAAGGAACATAATGTTAAGCGGTTAATGATTTTACTTTAAGCAAATATACATATGTCATTTCCTCAGCTCAGGGGGAAAGTCCAGCACCCTGAGCTTCAGAGCAAATAAATATGAATGAACAGACAGATTTCTGTCTGACAAAATCATATTATACACTCACCAGAGAAGCATTAACATCTGCGTTTTCTTCAAAGCCCGGGGATTCCAGAGGCTACCCAGAGTCTCCACACCAACACTCATCCAGTGAGTGAGAGCCCAAAGCAAATAGCTCTGTTCTCTCTTTTTATACAGCCTTTGGACATCATCAAACATCATCTGAGCAACCAGAACTTAGGTGCATACTATTGGCTCTGGTCTTAGCAACTCCCCTTAGGTCCTGGAGAGCTTCATGCCCACATTGGCTTAGCACCTAGTATACAGGGGTTTGGACCTGGGGCTTTGCACCTAGTAAGACTCAATCAAAAAGACTTAATTAATTTATCATTCTAAAACAGTAAGAAAAGTCCCAACTTAGTTACAAATGCAGGGAGCCAAGATGGTGGAGTAAGCAGTAAATGAATCTGACTGTCCCTTATTGACCTCTAAAAGTCCAGAAAATATCAATATCACACCAGGAGAAATCCTGGAACAGCAGAGACAGCAGAAAGATGGAGTGCAGCAGTCTTTTAGCCCAGGAGACTTTGAGGATTAATGGGAAAGGCCAACTCACTCTGGTGGAAGAGGAGCAGTATGGGATGGGAAGTGTCCCAGTCCTACCTCATCAAACCAGCCCTGAGCCCCAGAGTGGTGGAGGAGGTAAAAACCAATATCACAACACCCTGCATGCCATGGCACAGCCAGGGGAATCAGCAGACTCCATCTGGAGAACCACCATGTGTACCAGCAGGCAGGTGTCCTCCAGCAACCAAACATCCCTGTGCTTTAGCACGGCTCAGTAAACAGTTGTCTTCCAGGGACCAGCTTCCCTGTAACCCCAGGGAAATGCAGAAAAAACACCAACTGGCCTTAGCTGATTCCATCCACCACCACTAGGAATCCAGCTCAGCACTAGGTAAGCTGCCAGGCTCCTACAGACTCTAGCTGCCAGTACCAGAAGCCTCAACACACAAAGCCAGTGACTAGGTGCCTAGCACCCAGCACAAGAAGCTTGAGACAGTGACCACTGTGTACCAGCAGGAGGGCTCAAATTTGAAACCCAGGAAACAGGTAAACACCATGAGCAAAGAGCAGAAATGGACAACAAGAATAGTTTTTGTTTGTTTGTTTTTGTTTTGTTTTTGTATTTCCTATAGGAACAGTGAAGATCAAAGCACAAATTCATGAGAGGACAACATTGTTAATATACCCATACTTGAAACCTCAAAGGGGAACATGAGCTGGTCTCAAGCCCAAAAATCCTTCTTGTAAGAGCTCAAGATGGGTTGTGAAGTCAAATAAGAGGGGTAGAACAAAAAATTGTGAAGGGAAATGAGAGATATGTAAGAGAGAGTCAACAGCTTAGAAAAGGAAGGACAAAAAATTACTGTAAAAAACCATTCCTTAAAAAATACAATTGGCTAAATGGAAAAAAAAATAAACAACTCCTTAAAAGGTAGAATGAGACAAATGGAAAATGAGGCACAATAACTCACTGAAGAGAACTCATTAAAAAGTAGAAATGGCCAAATGGAAAAAGGAGGTGCAAAACCAAACTGAAGAAAACAATTCATTAAAAAATGGAACTGAGCAAGTGGAAGCTAAAGTCTCTATGAGATATCAAGAATCAGTCAAACAAAATTTAAAGAAAGAAGAAAACATAAAATATCTCATTGGAAAAACAACTCTCCTGGAAAACAGATCCATAACAGAAAATTTAAGAATGATTAGTCTACCTAGAAGCAGTGATCAAAAAAGAGCCTGGACAGAGTCTTTCAAGAAATCAAGGAAAATGGCCCTTAGGCCCAAGAGCCAGAGAGAAACTCAATCATTCAAAGAATCCACCAATCACATCCTGAAAGGGATCTCAAAATGAAAACACCAAAGAGTGTTGTAGCTAAATTCCAAAATTATCAGGTCAAGGAGAAAATATTACAAACAGCCAGAAAGAAACAATTTAAATATAATGGAACCACAGTCAGAATTATGCAGGACCTTGCAGCTTCTATATTCAAAGATCAGAGGACTTTGATTATGGTATTCCATAAGGCAAATGAGCTTGTATTTGTGGTGCTAATGTGATTAAAGGTCCTTCCCACCGATTTCACAGGCTTTAGGAGGAGGTAGTTAAGGGAAGCTTGATTAAGAGAGGCTTATTTGTAGGAAGACTCACAGCCTTTTGATAACTAGATGTGAGGCCCCAGGCCCACACCTTTTTGCTAATTAGGTTGGAAGCCTCAGGCATAAGCCCTTTTACTGATTGAGTATGAAGACCTCAGACCCTAAAAAGGGTATATACATACATACATACATACATACATACATACATACATATACATATACACATACATGTGCATATGTATATATATGTATATATGTATGCTGATTCCATATATGTATATATATATATATATGTACACACACACACACACACACACACACACACATATACCCTAAGGGTAGCTGTTAAGCTCAGGTAGAGAACTGGAAAGACTGAGAGAGAGAACTGCAAGAGAGAGATGAGAGCTATAAGGGCTCTCAGAACTGCAAGAGCTCTTAGAAATGCAAGGGCTCTCAGAATTGCAGGAAGAAAGGATGCAGGCAAGCACAGAGCTTCGATTTGTGAGTGAGTGTTTCTGGGAAGGCCCCAGCAGAGGGGAAGGTTATGGGATGTCTTGGCTCCCTGCTGTGATATTGTGTTTTAATTTCCTTGCTATTAAGATAAAGTAGACTTACTTGTTTGGGGATACAATTGCTGCTATGTTGAATTGGAGTTATTGGTTTGGGGATTTGATCCTCTGGTGTCAGAATAAATGTTTTACTCCTTCTGCCTTCTATATAGAGCCTCTAATATTCTGTGATTCTGAACTATACAGGCATGTTAATGGTCACCACTAAATACATGAATATTGCCTTACTGATACAGTATTACAATCAAGAATCAATTACTAAGCCAAATTCATTATAATCTTTCAGGGGAGGAGATAGACATTCAGTTAAATAGGGGAATTCCAAACCTTCCTGATGAAAAGACCAGAGGTCAACACAAACTTTGATCTTCAAATACAAGACCCAAAAGAAGCATAAAAAGTAAACAGGAAAGAAAAAAAATGTTATTTAATAAGGGCAAACTATTTGCATCCCCACATGGAAAGATGATACATGTAACTCTTGAGAACTTTATCTTTATTATGACATTTAGAAGGGGGTATACATAGATAGAGGGCATGGGTATAACTTGACTTTGATGTGATGATAAAAACTAATTAAGAGGTGAAAAGGGATTGTACTGTGAGAAAAGGAAAGAAGACGGAAAAGGTTAAATTACAATACATAAAGAGGAACAGAGACCTATTACAGTAGAAGGAAAGAAAGGAGAGAGATGAGCACTGTTTATACCTTACTATCACTGGATTTGGCTTGAAGCGGGAACAACATATTCAGGTATAGAAATCTAACTTATTGGGGGAGGCAGAGCCCAGATGGCAGCTGGAAAGCAGGGACTTCCCTGAGCTCCCAACCAGGTCCCTCCAAAGACTTATGAAAATGGCTCTGAGAAAATTCTAGAACTGCAGAACACAGTAAATAGGAGAGGGAAGCAGGATCCAGCCCAAGGCAGCCTGGATGATCATGGTGTAAGGGCTATCGCATGGACCTGGGAGCACAGTGGAGCCCAGAATGGACCACGCAGACCAACCAGACAAAGAGCTGGACGGAACAGGCCCTAGAGCCCTGAATCACTGAGCTATGGCAGTTACCAGACTTCTCAACCCACAAACACTAAAGACAAAAGAGAAGGTTAGTGGGAAAACCTGCCAGTACACAGTGACAGGAGTTCTTAGTTGGCCACTGCCCCAGGGGCAGGGGAGGTGGTGCAGCTACGGAACTACACATGCAGTTGCTTCTGGCCCCAGGCCCACCTGGTGGGAGGAATTAAGTGGCAGATCTAAGCAGGAGTGCAGAGTCAGCTTGGATCTGAATCTGGTCTGTGTTGGTGGTTCTTGGGGGAGGAGTAGCACTGGTATGGCAGAGCTTGCTGTGTACCTCTGAAAACAACAGTGCAGCCTCTCAAGCTTAGGAAATAGTACTCTCTACTCTACAAGCAGTCAGACCTAGATGAAAGGCTCAAGGATCAAGTAAGTTGGCTGGGAACATGGCCAGGTAGTGAAAACAGACTCAGATTCAGACTCAGACTTTGGAATCTTTCTTTGGTGACAAAGAAGACCAAAACATACAGCCAGAAGAAGGCAACAAAGTCAAAGAGCCTACATCAAAAGCCTCCAAGAAAAGCATGAACTGGTCTCAGGCCTTGGAAGAGCTAAAAAAGGATTTGGAAAAGCAGGTCAGAGAAGTAGAGGAAAAATTGGGAAGAGAAATGAGAGTGATGCAAGAAAATCATGAAAAATAAGTCAATGACTTGCTAAAGGAGAACCGAAAAAATACGTAAGAAAATAACACCTCAAAAAAGAGACTAATTCAAAAGGCAAAAGAGCTCCAAAAAGCCAATGAGGAGAAGAATGTCTTGAAAGGCAGAATTAGCCAAATGGAAAAGGAGGTAGACCACTGAAGAAAATACTACCTTAAAAATTAGATTAGAGCAAGTGGAAGCTAGTGAGTTCATGAGAAATCAAGATATTATAAAACAGAACCAAAGGAATGAAAAAATGGAAGACAATGTGATATCTCATTGGAAAGCCCACTGACCTGGAAAATAGATCCAGGAGAGATAATTTAAAAATTATTGGACTACCTGAAAGCCACGATCAAAAAAAGAGCCTAGATATCATCTTTCAAGAAATTATCAGGGAGAACTGCCCTCATATTCTAGAGCCAGGAAGTAAAATAGAAATTGAAAGAATCCACAGTTTGCCTCCTGAGAAAGATCCCAAAAAGAAAACTCCTAGGAATATTGTCACCAAATTCCAGAGCTCCCAGATAAACAAGAAAATACTGCAAGCTGCCAGAAAGAAACAATTTGAGTATTGTGGAAACACAATCAGAAGAATACAAGATCTAGCAGCTTCTACATTAAGGGATCAAAGGGCTTGCAATATGATATTCCAGAGGTCAATGGAGCTAGGATTAAAACCAAAAATCACATACTCAGCAAAACTGAGTATCATGCTCCAAGGCAAAATATGGATTTTCAACAAAATAGAGGACTTTCAAGCTTTCTCAGTGAAAAGACCAGAGCTGAATAGAAAATTTGACTTTCAAACACAAGAATCAAGAGAAGCATGAAAAGGTAAGCAAGAGAGAAATCATAAGGGACTTACTAAAGTTGAACTGTTTTGTTTACATTTCTACATGGAAAGATGATGTGTATAATTAATGAGACCTCAGTATTAGGGTAGCTGAAGGGAATATACATAAATATATATATATATATATATTTACATATATATACATATATATACATATATATAGACAGAGGGCACAGGGTGAGTTGAATATGAAGGGATGATATCTAAAAACATGAAATCATGTGTGTTGTTAAGCAAACTTGTCTCCTTAGCATGGCTTTTGTTTCTTTTGAGTTGAAGTACTTTCAGCTGTTAAGTGCTAAGCCCCAGGCCCAAAGTCCTATCAGGTGTGAAGCCTGTGTGGGTGTAGATTAATGACTTAAGAGGGGCCAACTCGGGAATCAGTGGTCTCTGGTTGTTGAGGCGGGGCTTGAGAACGCCAGAAGCTGGCTGTGAGGAAAGGTGAGCCAAGAGACAACTACAGCGGAAACAGAAGCTGCGGAGGCAGGAAGCAGAGTAGGCAGGAAGCTGTGGAAGCAAGAAGTTGCGGAAGCAGGGTTGACCAGTGTGTAGACCCAGGAGTGCGAGCAGTAACTTGAGGCCAGTAAAAATGCTTTGGCTAAATACTATTTTGTTTTTCTGTGGCCTCCTGGTTACTCTTGTGAGGCGGGCTTTCTGGGCCTGGAGTCTTTTTGTCAAGATGTCGGAATGGGGAGGCTGGTTCATGGATCAGCTGCGGTGGGGCCTAAATAAATTTTTTGTTGTTTTCTACTTAGAGGATCTCTCATACCTTGCGATTTCGAACCATTCAAACATACACATGATTATATTTGAGATTATAAATCCGGCCTTCCTACTACACCATGTTAATGGATGAGAGAGGAATGTATTGAGAGAGGAAGAAAGGGAGAGATAGAATGGGGTAAATTGCCTTGCATAAAAGTGGCAAGAAAAAGCTGTTCTGTAGGAAGGGAAGAGGGGACAGGTGAGGGTGAATGAATGAATCTTGCTCTCATCAGATCTGACCTGAGGAGAGAATAACACATACATTCAGTTGGGTATCTTACCCCACAGGAAAGAAGGAAGAAGATGACAAAAAGGGGGTACAATAGAAGGGAGCGCAGATCAGATGGGGGAGGAAGTAATCAAAAACAAACACTTCTGAAAAAGGGACAGGGTAAAGGGAGAAAATTGAATAAAGGGGGATAGTAGAGGACGGAGCAAAATATAGTTAGTCTTTCACAACATGAGTATTGTGGAAGGGATTTACATAATGATACACATGTGGCCTATGTTGAATTGCTTGCCTTCTTAGAGAGGGTGGGTGGGGAGGGAAGAGGGGTAAGAATTTGGAACTCAAAGTTTTAAAAACAGATGTTCAAAAATAAGTTTTTGCATTTAACTAGGAAATAAGATATACAGGCAATTGGGCATAGAAATCTATCTTTCCCTACAAGAAAGTAAGGGAAAAGGGGATGGGGGAGGGGCGTCACAGAAAGGAGAGCTGACTGGGAAACCAGCAACCAGAATACATGCCATCTTGCAGTGGGGGGGGGGGGTAGAAATTTGTAATTCAAACTCTTGTGAAAATCAATGCTGAAACCTAAAAACATTAAACAAATAAATAAATGAATAAATAAATAAATAGATAAATAAATAAATGAACAAAAAAAATTAAAAACCTCAGTCTAATCGGGGATATAATATGCAAACAACTGCAAAAATGCAAAAATACACAGAATAAATTGGGGGTAGTCTCAGAAGGAAGGTACAAGAGAATCAAGGGCGAATAAAGAAAGGCTTCCTGTAGAAGGTCAAATGTTAGCTGGGGCTTGAAGAAAGCCTGGGAAGCCAGGAGGTAGAAATAAAGAGGGAGAATTCCAGGTGCAGGGGATAGCCAGTGAAAATGCATGGAGTCAGAATTAGGGTGTTTTGTGCAAGGAATTCCTTGTCTTTCCTCTCAAATTCCTTTTCCTTTCTCCTCTCCCATATACACTCAGTACAGAAAGAGGCCAGTGTCACTAGTTCACAGAGTATGTAGAGAGGTGTAAGGTGTAAGAAGACTGGAAAGGTGGGGAGAGGAAAATTATGAAGGGCTTTAAACACCAAACAGAGGATTTCATATTTTCTCCTGTGGGTGACAGAAAGCCCTTGGCATTGATTGAGTGGGGGGCTGGGGGAGGAGCATTGGGGTGAGCTGTGCTTTAGGAAGATTGCTTTAACAGCTGAGTGGAGAATGGACCAGAGTGGGGAGACCCTTATGGCAGGGAAACCAACCAAACGGGTTATTGAACTAGTTCAGGCGTTATCAGGGGAGAGTAGGAGGTGTATTTGATGTTTCAAAGGTAAACTCAATATGCCTTGGCCAGTGACTGTGTATGGGAGGTAAGAGAGGGTGAGGCAAGGATGACAGCTAGATTGTATGCTTGGGTGACTGGGAAATGATAGTACCTTCAACAATAAGAGGGAAGTTAGGAAGATGGAGAATTTGAGAAGAAAGATAAGGAATTCTGTTTTAACCATGTTGAGTTTAAGATGAGACATCCAGCTGAAGATGTCCTAAATCTCCAGTTTTCTCACTTGGAGATACAAAGCTGGAGGTCAACAGAGTGGTTAGCTGGATAAGTAGATTTGAAAATTATCTACATGGAGATGATAATTGAATATATGAGAGATTTGCTTAGACAGCACCATGCTTTAGGCATTACTTCTAGTAACCTTAAGTTCAAGAGTGTGAATGATCTGACCTTCCAGGGAATTAGAAGTGAATTTCCTGAGTTATATGACACTTAGAGAAAGAAAATGACCATTCAGATAGCCCTTTCAAGTGGAGAACAGTAAAAAGACTAAAGCCACAAGACTGGGAGAACAAAAGAACCATGCTTTGCTACCCAATATTTCCATGATTGATTGGGACAATGCAGGTCCTATGGACAGTGGCAGCCTGTCCACAGTGTGTTTGCTTTCTAGAGGGAGTTTAAACCACAGAGAGTACTGTAGGCTAGTAGGGACCTTGGACTCTGTGGCAAAGCTGGGGATTTGCCAGAATGTCAAACTGTTGCCCCAATGGTACTCCCTACTTCAGTTCTTTCTGAAGGGAACTCCCTCTATGAGTCTTTATATATTTTGTGCCCATATAGAATATTCCATGAATTCTTTGTGCCTTCTGCATTTTAAATGGGAGTGAAATAAAGATTTATATAAGAAAAAAAAAAGAAATCTAACTTGCCATATAGGAAGTAGGACAGGAAAGGAGAAAGAAAAGACAAGGGGTAGATAGAAGGGAGGGAAGAATTAGTAACAGAAAAGAAGAAAAGAGAGGTAGCTGATAGAAGAAAGGGAAGATTGAGGGACACAGTGGTCAGAAGCAAAACACTAATGAGGAGAGAAAAGGAGAAAGGAGAGACAAAAACAAATGGGGGAAATAAGATAGAGAGAAAGACACAGATAGTAAACATAACTGTGAGTGTGAATGGGATGAACTCTCCATAAAATGGAAGTGGATAGCAGAGTGAGTTAAAAATCATAATCTTACAATACATTGTTTAAAAGAAACACATTTGAAGCAGAGAGATAAACATAGAGTAAAGGTAAAAGGCTGCGGAAGAATACATTATGCTTCACCTGAAGTAAAAAAAAAAAAAGCAGGGGTAGCAATGCTGATCTCAGACAAAGAAAAAGAAAATGCAAAAATAGATCTAATTAAAAGAGATAAGGAAGGAAACTACATGCTGCTAAAAGATACCATAGACAGTGAAGTAATATCGTTACTAAATATTTATGCACCAACTGCTATACCATGCAAATTCTTAGAGGATAAGCTAAAGGAGTTACAGGAAGAAAAAGAGAGCAAAACTGTACTAGTGAGGGACCTCAACCTCCCCCTCTCAGAACTACATAAATCTAACCACAAAATAAACAAGAAAGAAGTTAAGGGGGTGAATAGAATTTTAGAAAAGTTAAGTATGGTGGATCTCTGGAAAAACCTGAATGGGGATAAAAAGGGATATACATTTTTCTCAGTGGTACATGGTACCTGTAGAAAAAATTGACCATGTATTGGGGCATAAAACCTTATGATCCAATGAAGAAATTCAGAAATACTAAATGCATGCTTTTCAGATCATGATATGATAAAAATTACATGTAATAAAGGGCCACAGAAAGATAGAATAAAATTAATTCAAAACTAAATAATCTAATCCTAAAGAATGAGTGGGTCAAACAACACATCATAGAAAGATTCATAATTTCATCCAAGAAGATGAAAATAATGAGACGACAAACCAAACTTATGGGTTGTAGCAAAAGTGGTTCTTAGGGGAAATTTTATATCTCTAAATTCTAACATGAATAAAATAAGGAAGATGTCAATGAATTAGGCATATAACTAACAAAAGCTAGAAAAGGAACAAATTAAAAATCCCCAATTAAATACCAAATTAGAAATTCTGAAAACCAAAGGAAATATTAATAAAATTTAAATTAAGAAAGCTTTTGAACTAATGAATAAAACTAAGACCTGGTCTTATGGGAAAAAATAGATAAACCTTTGGTTATTTTGATTTAAAAAAATAAAGAAAAAACAAATTACCAGTATCAAAAATGAAAAGGGTAAATGTACCAACAGTGAAGAGGAAATTAAAACAAAAATTTGGAACTATTTTGTCCAACTATATGCCAATAAATTTGGCAATATTAGAATAATGGGTGAATATTTACAAAAATACAAATTGTCCAGATTAACAGAAGAGGAAATAAAATTCTTTAAAAACCCAATTTCAAAAAAATGAATTGAACAAGCCATCGATGTACTCCCTAAGAAAAAATTCCAGAGCTAGGTGGATTTACAATTGAATTCTAACACATATTTAAAGACAAATTAATTCCAATACTATATAAACTGTTTCAGAAAATAGGTGAAGAAAGAGTTCTATTGAATTCTTATGATACAATTATAATGCTGATACATAAACTGGGAAGAGCCAAAACTGAGAAAGAAAACTACAGATGAATTTTCTAATGAATATAGATTCAAAAATTTTAAATAAAATATTAGCAAAGAGATTACAGCAACTTGTCATTAGGATAATACATTATAAACAGGTAGGATTTATACCAAGAATGCAGGTCTGGTTCAAAATTAGGAAAACTATCAGCAGAATTGACCATACCAACAACAAAACACATAGAAATCATATGATTATCTTAACAGATACAGATAAAGCTTTCAACAAAATACAACACCCATTCCTATTAAAACACTAGAGAGCAGAAGAATAAATGGACTCTCCTTAAAAAAATAAATAGCATCTATCCAAAACCATCAGCAAGCATTATATGTAATGTCTGAAAGCTAGAAGCAGTCTCAATGAGATTGGAGGTGAAACAAAGATGTCCATTATTACTACTCCTATTCAATATTGTGCTAGAAATGTTAGTTTTATCAATAAAAGAAGAAAAAGGAATTGGAGGAATTAGAATAGGAAAAGAAGAATAAAAGATATCATTCTTTGTAGTTGATATGACGCTATACATAGAAAATCTTAGAGAATCAAGTAAAAAGAAATTCTTGAAATAATAAACAATTATAGCAAACTTGCTGGACATAAAAGAAACCCACATAAATCACTGGCATTACTATATATCACTAGTGAAGCCCAATGGCAAGAGATAGAAGGAGAATTTCCATTTAAAGTTACTGTAGACAATATCAAGTATCTAGGAGTCTACCTGCCAATACAAACACAGGAATTACATGGACACAATTACAAAACACTTTTCATACAATAAAAGTCAGATTTGAATAATTGGAAAAATACAGTTGCTCATGGGTAGACCAAGCTAATATAATAAAAAATGATAATTGTACCTAAACTAATATATTTACTCAGTGCTATACCAATCAGTTTACCAAAATATACTTTACAGAGCTAAAAAATAATAACAAAATTCATCTAGAAGAACAAATGTTTCAGAATATCAAGGGAATTAATGAAAATGAATACAAGGGAAAGTGGCTTGGTTGTACCAGATCTTATATTGTATTGTAAAATATTAATCCTCAGAACTAGTTGGTACTGATTAAGAAATAGAGTGATGGATCAGTGGAATTGGTTAGGTATACAAGACACAATAGTCAATGACTATACTAATCAACTGTTTGATAAACTCAAAGACTCAATCTTCTGAGACAAGAACTCACTATTTCACACACACACACACACACACACAAACTGCTGGGAAAACTGGAAAATAGTATGTCAGAAATTAGGCATAGACCAACATCTTACAATGTATACTAAGATAAAGTCAAAATGGGTACATGACTTAGCCTCTACAGGCTGATACTATAAGCTAAATAGGAGAGCAAGAAATAGTTTATCTATCAGATTTATGAAGAAAGGAAGAATTTATGATGAAACAAGAGACAGAGAACATTATAAAATGCAAAATGTATAAATTTGGTTACATTAAATTGACAAATTTTTGCACAAACGAAACCAATGTGACAAAGATAAGAAGGGAAGAAGAACGCTGGGAAACATTTTTTTTTAATTTTACAATCAGTGTCTCTGATAAAGTCCTCATTTCTAAGACATATAAAGAACTGAGTCAAATCTATAAAAAAATACAAGTCATTCCTCTATTGATAAATTGTCAAAAGGCAAGAACAGGGGCGGAGCCAAGATGGCGACTGGAAAGCAGTAACCAGCGTGAGCTCCCCTCCAAGTCCCTCCGAAAACCTATGAAAAAATGGCTGTGAACCAATTCTAGAACTACAGAACCCACAAAGGGGCAGAGGGAAGCA
>CM053622.1:573296814-573317531 GCA_028646595.1 Phalanger gymnotis
AGGGGAGGGCAGACTGGGGAACAGGGCAACCAGAGTGTACACCATCTTGGAGTCGGGGGGGATGGAAATGGGGAGAAAATTTGTAATTCAAACGCCTGTGAAAATCAATGCTGAAAACTAAACATATTAAAAAAAATAAAATAGGTTTAATCTTTTTTTGAACCTTAAGGTGATATAGAAATGATAGCTATCATCATCATCAATGGTAAGTAAAAGAGTTCTTTTCATGACTCCACACTTTATCTCTCCTAGCAAATGTTATTTCATATTAATATTTTATGAGATTTTTTATATTTATAAGATTGTTTTAGAATTTGTAAAAACCACATGACATAATATATTTTTATCATAAGATTTTAAGCTCCTAGGTATGTGATACCTACTTAATTGATAGAGTTTCTGTAGTGCCTATCATAATATCTCTTAAAAACAAATGTTTTGATGAGGATGAAGATGATATTGATAACTACTATTTATATAGAATTTTAATATTTTCAAAGTGCTTCATAAATAGTATCTTTATAGCATATAATATAATAAAGTGCTTTACAAATAGTATCTTCACTCTAAAGTAGCATTTTAGTATAGTATTTTTCTAATCACATAAATGGAGCTTAGGTGCTATCATTATCCCTATTTTATATATGAGGAAACTGAGGCAAATAGAAGTTAAATGACTTGACCATACAGCAAGCATGTCTTTGAGGCAGTACTCATACTCAGTTCTTCCTGACTCCAGGTCCAATGATTTATCCACTGCATCACCCAACTCTGTTAATAGTGCTACAGAGTAGTAGCAAAGTCAGTGGATTTTTTTAAGGGGAGAGTTCTTAGACCCATCCAGGAATGTTCTCATGATTAGAGAAGTTAAGAGAAAAATCTGCTCTTAGTTTCCTTCCTCATTGTTACTGAACTCCTACTGAGATTCCTCTGGGAATTTAGAAATGCCTATGGCAGTAACCTAATGATACCTGATAATAGTACTGGTTTAGTCTATTTGTTTGACAATTCAGCCTGAGTGATGTGGTTAGCATGTGCAAATTGAAAAGGAAGGTCACCATGCTGTACACTAAATACAAAGGCCCTGACGAATGTATCAACTTTGGTAAAAAGAGAATCTTGTCTTTGCCTGAGAGGCCTAGATATTATTCTTATTCCCATTTCGAATTAAAAGTGGAGTGAAGTGAACCTATTAAAACATTTTAGCTGCTTCTTTACATTTGTTCTGTCTTTCCACTCCTTTGTCAAAAACAGTCGATTGATTTTAATCATGAGGAAGAAACCAACATAGGACTTTGGCTGGCCACTCGAAAGTTTTACTGAAAATTCTCTTACCAGGTGGAGATACATTGCAAAAGTATCCTGGCACAATGTGCTTTCCTGGGGTAGATGTTGTAAACAATCTCAGTTATGTAATACCCAGAGAAGTCCTGAAAGAGGTACGTATCCTTTTATTTTCTGAAATGACCAACTGAGATCACATGCCAAATAAAGAAATGTACTTCTCTAATTAGGTTAATAGGTCTATTCTTAGTGTTATTTCATTTTTATGGTATTTATACTTTCAATAGAAAAAAAAGAGAACTGAGATATATGACAAGATAATTCAGACGTTTAACATTTCTGTCTAAAAATTCAATCAATAAAGGCAAAGTTATGTCCCCACTTCAATATGTCCGGATAGATATCTGCTTACTTCTTCACTTCCCTTTTTGTATGCACATGTAATATGATATCTAGTAATAAAATTATTTTCCTTTTCAAAAATATTAATAAATTTAACTATTTTGATGAAATCTCTTTCCATGGAATTCTTCTATATAATTATATTTCATTATTTTAGATATTTAAGCATCTATGTTGAGAAGAAATTTATTCAAATGGGTAAATTAAAGTTCCAAATGTGCCAAGAAATAACTATGTATTCTTATATTATGAAAATGACTGCAATCACAACCCCTCTGCAAATTACATTGCATTCTGTTTTATATATCTCTAATACAACTATCTTTTAACATCACAAATAGTAGTCTATGTTTGTATTTTTTCCCTCTACAATACATAAGTTCTGAGAGGATTGGGACTGCATTTTATCTTTACTCTGTACTCCCCAGGACATAGCACGAAGATCACCATAGTAATGAATAATAAAAAAAGAGACAAGTAGTGAGTTATTCTAACATAACAAAAAGATCTTTAATAAAAGAAAAGCTGTTAACATCTATGCTTATTTTAGTAGCAGGTACAAAAATTCACTGTATTGGAGAGTCTATGCATTCCATAAGCTCATTGATGACAATATAGTGTTACAAAGGAGAAGAAGTTACCATGCAGATGAAAAAGCAATTATTTAAGAAAATAGTAGATAACTTACCTAAAGGGATTAATAAGGCTTTGTATTTTGTAGGGTAAGAGAAATGTAGAGCTTTTTTTGTTGTTTTGGTAGTATAACCATTACTTATTGTAGTATAAACAACTCTTTTTTGACAATGTAAGCATCAGATTCCCTAATTGTACTATAGGTCTCTTCCTTTAATTTTTATTTCTATATATGCATGCTCCTTCCCACAAAAAAAGGAAAATAATGACATAGTTTTGTGATTAAAGGCATATTAGTAAATCTCTGGATAATACAAACCCTATCTGAGAAGCACTATGCCTGTCTGGAATGTACTTTTGACTGTTCAACCAATGTGTCAAGGAGGGGAAATATAGAGGTTATTAACCATTCAGAGAAAAATAAATTGTTTCAGGGAAATTGTTTTGTTATACACCTATAAAGGTAGTTGGTAAAGTGGAGGGTTGGGAAAGGCTAATAAGTGATAATCCATTCATCTATCTACTCACCCATCCGTCCATCCAACATTTGTTAAGCATCTACTGATATAATACAATATTCAAAATGGTAAGAAAATTAGAAAGATAAAGATATAGTCCCTTCACCCCAAGAGTTTACTTTCTATTAAATCTTATTCTTGGTCCCATTTCTACTACTAAATATCAACATGGTGTTGAACATTTCACTTAATGTTTCTTGATTGCATTTTGCTCATTTTCAATATAAAGAGATTGGATAGGATCACCACTGATCGATTATTATAATAGACATATTATGTACATGTAAGAATATAATATACGGGCATACATACACATATAACGCACATGCATATATATATATATGTGGTAGGTGTGTATATATATATACATATACACACATGTGTGTGTATGTGTGTGTTAACCAGAGATTTACTAATACACCTCTAATCACAATAACTATGTCATTATTTTCCTCTTGCGGGGGATATGCATATATCTACACAGGTATACATGCATACACACACATACATACACACACACATACACACACACACACACACACATATATATATATACACATATATGCATGTATACATTGAATTTGTGTGAAAAGTATTTTTAAATTGTGTTCATATAATTCCTGATTTATCTTGATAGGTATACTCCAAAGTATTTTGTCTACAGTTATTTTAAAAGGAATTTCTATTTCTATCTATTCCTACTGGGTTTTATTGGTGGTATATAGAAATGCTAAAGATTTATGTAGGTTTATTTTATATCTTGGAACTTTCAAAAAGTTGTTAATTATTTCAAGTATATTTTAGATTATTTTAAAGATTTATTAGTTTATTAATGAGTTATTTTAAAGATTTATTTAGATTATTTCAAAATTTACAAACATATCTTCCAAGAGTAAAAGTTTTGTTTGCTCCTTGACTATTTTATTCCTTCTTTTTTGTTTTATTGCTATAAATAGCATTTCTAGTACAGTACTGAATAATAGTAGTGATAATGGACATCCTTGACTCACTTATGATCTTATTGGAAAGTCTTCAGGTTTACCTCAATTATAGATAAAGTTTGCTCTTAGATGTATTTTTTAGATTATCATTTATTTGTCTTAAAATTCCTATTTTTTTTTAAATTTTGCACTCCAAAATATTTCCATCACTTCAACCCCCAACACACTGAGAATGAAAGCAGGATATTATCAATTATTCATGTGAAATCATGCAAAGCACATTTCTATATTAACCATATTAAAAAACAAGCAAGAAAAAATTTAATAGTGTGAAAAAATATGCTTCAATTTGCACTCAGAGTTTCTCAGTTTTCTCTCTGGGGATGGATAGAAACTTTTCATCATGAGTCCTTGGAAATTATCTTGAATAAATATATTGGTTAGAGTAACCAAGTCTTTCATAGCTAGTCAACTTTACATCATTGCTGTTAGTATGCACAATGATCTCTCAGTTCTCACTTCATTTTGTATCAGTTTATATAGGTCTTGCCATATTTATCCTGAAACCACCCTCATTATTTACCACAGCACAGTAGTATTATCTCACAACCATATGCCACAACTTATTCAGCCATTTCCCTTCAGTTTCTAATTCTTTGTCACCACAAAAGAGTTTCTGTAAATAATTTTGTACATATACATTTTTCCTTTTTTTCATCTATTTGGGATACAGATGTAGTGAAAGCACTGCTGTGTCAAAAGTTTTGCACAGTTTCATAGCCTTTTGTACCTAGTTCCTAATTGTTCTCTATAGTGGTTGGACCAGTTCACTGCTCCATTAACAATTCATTAGGATATCTGGTTTTCCCCTCATCATCTCCAGCATTTGTCATTTCTGATAGGTGTGAGGTTATGCTTTAGAGTTGTTTTAATTTACCTTTCTCTAATCAATGGTTATTTAGATAAAATTTTATATGAATGTAGAGAGCTTTGATTTCTACTCCTCAAAACTAAATGTTTGTATCATTTAACCATTTATCAAATGGGGAATGACTTTTTTTTATAAATTTGATTCATTTCTATATTCAGTATGTATTTGAGAAACAAGGCCCTTATCAGAAAATTTTGCAAATGCAAAAGATGATTTTACTTCATTATCAATGGTACCTTTTAGCAAAAAGTGATTTCTCTTATTACTGTTTTTAATTAGGCCTATTTTTGCTTTTGCTCTGTCTGAGATCATGATTGCTATTCCTGCTGTTTCTTAGTCCAACTGAAGCATGTTAGATTCTACTCCAGTCCTTTATTTTAATTTTGTATGTGTCTTTCTATTTCAAGCATATCTCTTATAAACCATATATTGTTGGTTTCTGGTTTCTAATCCAGTCTATCTGCTTAGGCTTTATGGCTGGGCTCACCTCATTCACATACACAGCTATGTTTATCGTAAAGGCATGTTTCTCTCCATCCCATTTTCTTATGTTTCTTTTTCTTTTTCACTTTTTATCATTTCCCTCTTCAAATGTCTATTTTTCTTCTAACCACTGACTCCCTTTTATCATCCCTCCTATTTCTCTATTGGGTAAGTTACCTTTCTATAAAAGACTGAGTGTGTATATATAGTCTTCTCTCTTTGAACCAATTGCAAAGAGTGTGAGGTTCAAGCATTGCCTGGTATACCCCTCTCATTTTCCCCTACACCATAAAAGCTCTTTCTTGCATGCCTCTTTACATGAGAAAATTATTCTCATTTTACCTCTCCTTGCCCTCTCATTCCAGTGTATCCTCCATCTCACTTCTTCAGTTTTGTAGATCATTCCAACATAATTCCGGCATGACTGAGTCACATCCATCCCTACCCATGTTACTGAGGCCAAGGATATCATTTGTATTACCAGAACTTAGCTCATTAACTTCCACATAGTAAGGACTTAATACATTCCATCCTCTTCATTCATTAAAGTCAGAGATGATTTCACTTTCTCATTTGTATTTCTAACATATGCTCTGACATATAAGAATTTTTCCATTCATTCATTTATTCATTCATAAACTATAGCTACACAGCAGAAGGGTAGTTTAAAGATTTCTCAATTTTAAAGTAAGCTAACAGTTTCAACTTGCTGCGGACCCTTTGGTCCTTGTAAATGTGTATTACTGTGCCAGATTATTCAGCTATAAAACTGTCATACCTCCAGGTCCTGAAACATTTCTGGTGACATGCTAAATATCATTTTTATCAATAGAAATATAATTCTGAAACCAATTACTAATAATAAGTAATTGGAGAAGCCATACACATAATCTATACAACTTTCCTCTTTTACCATTATAAGCATTTTAATATAAAAAATTGGGTTAGTATCTTTTAAAATTTATTTGGATATTAGGCATAACTTGTGGGGCATTGACAAATATTAATTTGAAAGTTTTATTTTATTTTCTATAGTACAAATGGATTTATTTTGCTATTTCAAATGAATTTCATAACAATATAATTTGATATGTTTAAGTTTGATGATACAGGAAAGTATTAAATGGTAATATTACTATGAATAGAATCAAAATAGCATGTTAAAATTTCTACTTTCTGCAGTTTTATTGTAGGAATCTCTTTTCAACAATTACACCTCCTAATGAAGGCATACATGCCTTATTCTATTTAACGCACAAATTATAATATAAACCAAGACTCTAAAACATGGTCTATGTAGCTTTGAAAGAAACAATCAAAACCCTCTAGTCTATTCACTATCAGCCTTCTGCTAAAGCTAGCAAGACAACCAAATCTAGTCTTGATAGATGAGAAAGTCAATGCAATTGATAAAATTAACACATCATTTTTTGTTTGTTGAGGAAAATTAGAAATGAATTTAAGCTTTTTTGGCAACTTTTAATAATAGCAAACTTTATTGTCTCATGAAATATTGAACTAGAAAGAGTTTGCTAGGATAATACTAGATAGTAAAGAGGAAAATTCCTATACTGAGTAAAGAAAAGTACATTACATGGGAATGTATTTAGAGTACTTTATATGCTAAAAATGACCCAATTTTATGTATTTTTTTTGTTTTTTCTAAGTTATTTCTCTTTGACAGGAAATGTGTTGTCACTAATAACAAACTAGCATCGGAGACAGAAGGTCCTGGGTTCAAGTCCTTGCTGACATATACTCATTGCATGACCTGGGGCAAGTCAATTAATAATGCAAAAAGAGTTCTCTATAGGGATCAAATCATGGGCAAGAAGCAAAAAGAAGGAAGGAAGGAAGGAAGGAAGGAAGGAAGGAAGGAAGGAAGGAAGGAAGGAAGGAAGGAAGGAAGGAAGGAAGGAAGGAAGGAAGGAAGGAAGGAAGGAAGGAAAGTAGGAAGGAAAGAAGGATGGAAGGAAGGAAGGAAGGAAGGGCCACATCTTTTCAAATATTAATCAAACAGCACCATTACCAAATCTGTTCATATATTGTACTGTTATTTTAATTACATCATTTTTATCTCCTATTATACCTCCCCCCAAACCTCTTAAATATTACTATTAATCAAGACTAATACCTTGGACGAGTCTCTCTTTTTTATTCACTAGATCTCATGAACTCCTACCAATTCAAATCTCACCCCAATATAAATAAATTCGAGCCATAAATGCAATCTCCCATTTTCAACAACCTGCTTTACATCTGGCAGCATCAAGTGACATTTCTATAGCACTTTATACTTTGAAAGCACTTTATCCATGTTACTTCATTTGCACTTTTCAACTCTTTTAGTTAGGTATTATTGTTTTTATTATCCACGTTTTATATAAAACTTAGACATAGGAATGTTAAATACCTGTGTCCGGTCATACAGCTAGAAAGTCATGGTCTAAACTCAGGGATTCAATAATCCAATACTGTGTTCTTCCCATTTCAACTTAGCTGCCTTCCATTTGTATGACTTCTACTCATCTAATATACCACAACTCTAAAACTGAATCTATTATGCTTAGTAGATCTCTAATCATTTTTATGGCACCACTGTACTCCTAGTAATGTTGAATCATGGCTTTATTTCCCATTTTCTTATTGCTTCTTTTCAAACTTCCATATCACTCATTATCATTTTAATTATCTTCTGTCACAGTTTTGAACTAATATTGAAAACTTTTTTCAATGACTTGCCTTATTAACAAAGTGATATCAACAAACAAGCACTTATTAAATACTTATTATACGCTAGGAATATACTGTTTGCCTCTGAGAAGGCAACACATTAGAGGAACAAACTCTTGTAAATATTTTTGTAACATATGATACCTAATAGAGTGTACATAAAAGCTACCAGACAAATATGTTGGATGGAATTTGGTACACATAACTCTATTAGGTTAAGATGGTATTGGGAAAATCCAAGAGGGGATATCATTTTTACTTGAGTCTTCTTGACTAGAAATAACTCCACAAATTTTGACGCCTTTATTATTTGTTCTATATAATTAGTCAACTGAATTTAACATTAACTGAGTAAAAATAGTATTGTCATTAAAATTTGCCCAGTGCTCTTTATGTTCAAAGACATTTTCTCTTAAATAGCAACAACTTAAGAAAACCAAATGTACGTATGTATGTGGCATTTTTTTGGCTTACAAGTAATGTTCATCATACCACTATGAAACAGTTTAAAAATCATTATTTTACACAAGTTGAAATAGAAGCCCTGAGGTTAAATACCATGCTCACAGTGACACAGGTAAAAAAATAATCAAAGCTTGGATTTGAAATCATTCATGACTCCAAGTCCAATGTTCACTCTATAGTGGAATACACTGTGCCTTATATGACTTGTTCAAGAATACAATACACAGTCTAATTGAGTAAAGTCCTACTTAGACTCTTCACTCCTAGATCTTTTAATTGGACCTGGCTGGTTTTCCATCTACGAATTCTGAATAATATGCTTTCAGCATTAGGTCAAACTAATTTATCTCACAAGGTGCAAATTAAGGACTTTGAAAATTACAACAATTAATCACCAATTGCTATCATTAATTAATGATGGCCCATAGCCCAAACAAATGAAATTTGTTTACTAGAAAGAATTAAGAAACAATATAAAAATTGTGTCTTTCTTAGTGCCTCTCAGAGTTTCCATGCCACCTTTTGGCACCATTTCTAATAGTAATCCATCCTATATCTCATTAAATAATACTAGTACTTAACACATTGCCTGGCATTTAGTAGGCACTTAAAATATTTATTGATTGATTATTGATACATTGACCTTATCACTTAAACCAGCTTTCAATGTCTCAAAAGGGAAAAAAAAAATTCCTAAAATTTATAAAAGTTTAACAGAATAGTAGTTTGCAAGAGAAAAGATACTTCAAGATTCAAAAATATTACTTGCAAATTATAAGAGTCTTTTCTGGAATATTTCAAATGAAACTATTTCTACTTATAAGTTTAAAATGCATGTATATGTGAAATGCATTATGAAAATAGTGTACAAAAGCAAAATTTAAAGACCAATCTATATTTAGTAAGTTCTAAATAATAATGTTAATGTTTATCAAAATAGATATTTTATCTGTACAGTAAAAGTCATCTCTGATACCTTTGAGAATGTGATATTTTTATTGGCATCCAGTAGCTTGAAAGAGTTAACATTTTTTCAGAAAGTGATTTGCTTTCTTTGCTCATCAGTAGAATCTAGTCCAGTAGTCTAAGAAACTCTCCAAGGTCCTTACTCAAATAGCACTGCTTATTCACACTCAGCATTTTTGCCACATTAATCAGCTTCAACAAACAGTTCCAAGAGAACAGTTTGGGCAATCCTTTGATGAACAATCTGGCTTCTTGAAGGAACTGCTGCAGGGATTTTTGTTTAGGAATTTGAGAGAAAAACACAAACAGAAAAAGCAGCTGTTCAAGTGGGTCTATTTGTATTGCTTACAGAAATATGTTTCAAGGCATGTCCCCCTCTGAATCCATGGATAAAATCATATGGGAGCATCAAAAAACTCTGCCTAATTTTTAACAAGACTCCTAGGCTATCCTCAAAAGAATGAAATATGGAAAAGTTTTTGCTGTGATAGAATTGATATCCTTCTAGTAGATTTGCACTTGTCTTCTAGACAAGCTGACTCTTAATGGACTCCACAGACTATCTCTCAAATATGAGGGAGGTAAGATAGAGAGGAGACTATAACTGATTCAGATCCATTGGGATATTGAACCTACCTAGCAATGCCAGGTAGAAAGAGGGAAATTATCTCAGTGTATTGCTGCCAAGACCCTTCCCTTGATTTGGGGTGATGGGTTAGAAATGGCAAATAAATTTGTGATGGATAAATTATAAAATTCTCTGATTATCAGCTGTGAGATGGTGAGGAGGCTAAATACAGAAAAATTATTTTGGCTTTATCACAAAATTCATTTTTGATAACATTCAACTTTACACTCACACTTGATAGGTGTAATGTTTCAGCATTCTTTTCCTGAACATAAATTAAGTAGACAGCAGGGAGAAGCAGTATCACACAAACCACCTATAGAACATGGATAACTAGCTGTTCATATTTACTTCATACATATAATATTGTAAAATCAGTATTATAATGGTTGATTAATTTACTAAACACTATGCCTGAAATTTTGGTGGCTGCCAATAGGTGAACTTTGGAACATGGCCCATTTGCTATCCTTTCTACAGGATTATTTAAGAGACAGGAAATATATTAACATACAATATATTAATGCCTTTAGCCAAAATATGTAACTTGATTAAAATACACTGAAAATCAAAGTTGCATAATGGAAAGAACACTAGTATTTGTGATCAAAGACATGAATTCTACCTGATCTTTTACTAACTACCTGTTCCACCTTGGGGAAGTGAAAAAAATTCATTCACACTTTTATTTCCTTTATCTATAAAAATGAGGTAGTTTGACTGGATGAACATTTGTTACCTGTATGATTCTGAGCAAATTATTTAAACTCCACCTCTCTATATCTCAGCTTCCTCATTTGTATAATAAATAATTTTACTAGATGGCATCTAAGGACTCTTCTAGCTCTAAAGCTATGGTGCTGTTGTGTAAATCATAATCCTATGGTCTATTCAAGTTTAAAAGTCAACAGTTCTATTCAATCATGATTCAAGAGAAGTCATTAAGGTATGCTATATTATATGTTCAACTGTTTTTATTTACAACTGAATAATTCAAAAGTGATTTGATTTGTTTATCCCCATAGTAAAAGCAAATAGAAAAATATCTATAGCCCAGATTTCAACATTTTTTAATAGTCACCCCATTGAACTTGTCCATAAGAATGTTTATCACATAGAGAAAATAAAGATGAATAATGACCTGGGTCCAAATCTAAAAAGGAGGCGAGCAAGCTGGCCTGCTTCCAAGAAGCTGAAAGCAAGTTTACTGATCCTGAGTTCCCACAATAGCAAAGGCCTATTTTTTCAATAATAAAAAAAAACACTTTTCTTTTATCACTGTTGCTATAGTGCAGTGAGACAGGGATCACCACTGCCTCTGAAGAACTGAAACCATCTAAAAGCAATGGAAAGATACATGGTGGCTGTGACTAGGCTGCAACATATTAAAAATATCTATCTATGAAAAAGAACTGTAATGAAAAATGTCATCAAGGAATTATGCAACAGAAGGGGGAAATGGCCTGATCATGCAGCAAAAGCAAGGTATACCAGCAAGAGTGTTCCACTGATATCCTCTTAACATCTGTACAAAGAAGCGATGAACTCTTACATATTAAATAGATTACTATAGAAACTTGGGAAAAGGCATGGAAAAAAGTTATATATGTATGTCAGGCATGGCTAAATTGGTATCTGTATTGCTGGAGGGAATTTCCAACCCCAAATTAATGAGACCATAGGTCCATTTAAACATAATCTAACACAGTTGTTTCTCTTTATTCTGATTTAAAGAGATGAGGTTCATATTGGGGAACATTTTGAGTAGTATGATATTTGCCAGATATGAAGAACAAGATTTCAAGAAATAGATTAAAGTCAATGCTGAAATAGTGGTGAAGAATTAGAAGTATTCAGAAAACCACCATCAACACAAATCTAGGTATCTCTGTTCAAGTGAACAGATTAAAACCATGTTACATATAGAGAGAAGCGGTGAATTTATACCACATAATATATAAGGAATCAGAAGGGTATGACTCCACAAGAAGAAGGTGAGTAGAAAATAAAACCTGAAAAAGCTTGAGGATTCATTAGATCCATACTAGAATAGTAAAGAATTCTAAAAGTTAAGTACAAAAAATAGATAAATACATACACTTTGAGGGAATCACAAGTATTGGGACAGAGAAAAATAAAAGATTGTGAGACTATGCTTAATAAAGTTCTTAATAGTAGCAGCAAATAGTAATTGATTTGGAAAATTTTCAATTACATTACCTTTCAATCCATTAGTAATATAATTTTTGAAATGTAGATAGATCAAGAAAATACTAGAAAAAATGATTTGGATTTCAAAAACCTAAGGAAAAAATGTAAGAATGAGGAAACCATAATCATATTTCAGCATATCTAGTTGCAGAGTATATTATTCTGTTAGGAATTTCTCTGTTGTTGGAATAGAGCTTCAGATATTATTCAACGGATTCTCAAAACCCAGTTTTTGGATCCAAGGGAATATAATGTGGTAAAATGTCATATAGGGAAGAATGATATAACCACCTACAACTAGAGTGTTTGAAAAGGAAGTATAATTTCATAATGGGAGAAAGTTTAAGATTTTTTAAATTTTTATTAAAGTATGGAAACTAAATGCGATATCTCAAAAAAACTCCCAAAGAAAGCAATGTGTCCATTGGCCTATTAATAAAACTCAAGGGCTATATGTTTTCCAGAGAAAAATGGTATAAGCTTTCTACCTCCAGCCTCATTCCATATCAATAATTAAATTCAGGTGACTGGCAATAAAGGTTGAAGATTCCTACAGCAGAAATGTGTATTCAAATTAATCTTCTAGAGAGACCAAGCATAAGTAGCAATAAGATAATACAGTTTTCAAGAAAATATAATGACCCTGAAAATTTTCTAAAAAATTTTTTCTTTCCCTTCCTAAAGCATGAAAACTAATTTACTACTGACCTCAAGTCTATTTCTCTTTGACAACTTGAGAAAAAAAGGAAGAAAAAAGTAAAAAAAAAAAAGCAGGGGGAGAGAGGGAGAGAGGAAGGGATCGAGGGAAGAGAAAGGAGCAAAGGAACAAAAAAAAGGTGGGAAGAGACATGATAGATTGAGAAGGGGAGGGAAAGGATGGAAAAGAAAGAGGGGAAAGTAAGTGAAGAGGAAGACAATAAAAAAGTGAGAAGAGGGAAAGAAAAGTTATTGATCATAAACTTACACATTAATTTTTGTGTTCTATTATCTCTGGGATATTGGAAAGTTTTAAATTTTTCATCAGTATATTAATTAGCAACATTCATTGTGGTTTATGAATTTAAGATAAAAGTTTCTCCATAAATATCACAGAAGTAAAAAAAAAGATAATTCTCATTTTTTATCTTTTTTGACAAGATCTGTATATTGTCTGGCTAAGTACAATTCCTCTGCTACTGATTATACAGACCAAGAAATTCTCAAACTTCAAGAAATGATAAAAGATTTTGTTAAGGTCTGGTTAGAATGCATCTTTTTTAATTTATCAGATTTCTGATATGGATGCTCTATGGAGATAAACCAAAAGGATTTCAAAATGAATTCAGTAAGTTGCTCCAAGATCATTACTATCATGAGATAGTATAATATTAATTAAGGTGGGACTTTTTTACTATTTTCTCTTCTGAAATATTCATTTAATCAAGTGCCCTTGATGAGTCTGGCCTTTGTTTCTTTGATTAAATTAAGAGTCTTTGATGACTTCCTTGCCCCAAGGGAAAGTCTAGTTTAGAAGGGATTGAGTCGCACATTGGTGAAGCTTCTTGGTCATGTGGGTTTGAGTCCCATGTTGTGATGCCTTTGACCTAGAACAGGATATATAAACTCAAAGGGTGGCATTTTTTTTTCCTTTCAGGGCTCTCGCTCACTGGAAGAGTGGTGTGTGACTCTGGGGAATCCATTGTAACTGCGCTCCGGGTTTGCTAATCCAGACCCCTTGGTTCTTCTCTGGTAACTGAATTGTGATTTGGTCTTTTTATATTGTCTCTGTTTGTAATTTGTTTGTTTTTTTCTCCAAAGTTCAGGGTGCTTGCTTTTCCCCCTGAACTAAATGAATTATATTTGTATATTTGATTAAAGTGACATTGTTAACCCCTTAAAGTTACTTTCCTTAGTAAAGCAGATCAAATAACTTGTGCTGGCAGCTCTTGTTGCTGCTCTTGTTGGGTCTTACACCCCTACAGCAGTTGCTAGCCACACTGTTGTTACAGATGGCTTCCACATAACTTTCCTTAGATTCATCTTCAAAATGAGTTCTACCCAAGAAAATTCATCATCAAAAAATGTCCTGGAATACAATACTAATTTAATAAACTAATAATTTCTTGCTTACTGACTGGTGTGATATAAAATGCAATATATTGTAAAAACTGATTTTCAAATTGAGTAATGGAGCACCATAGACACTTTGATCCAAACTCTCCTACATCTACCATTCTACAAGCAAAAGCAGAGGTCAGTTTCAGGAGTAAAGCAATGAGACATGTTCAGAAGAGCAAAACAAAACCACTGAACAAATTGAAATCCTTCTACACATTCCTAGAATGCATAATTCAGGGGAGTAAATAAAATTCTTAATTAATTCAATTTAATTAAATTCCAAATCACAAAATATCATTCTATATTGAGGATTGTCAACTCCACAATAAGGAAAGAGGCTTGTATTAATCGAAAATTAAATTTATAGATCTTAACATCACTTCCATTGACAGAGATAATTTCAAAAGGCTATTCAAAACCCACAGGCTTTGACATTTTTTACAACACCTAAGAAGACCTTATTTTTAAAATTGGAAATTGGCTAATACTATAGAGTACTTTTAACTCCAGAAGAAACCTCAGCAACTGCTTCAGAATTAGAATAATAAAGCTTTTCATCAATGTTCTCAAAGCCGGGACTGTCACTGGACCATCTTTGTGGGAGAGAACTTTCATGCTTAGTATTTCATTGGCATATGCACCAAGCATTCATCACAAAAAATCTTCATGGAATTCACCACGACAATTAACTAGGCTGAAGGATATGAGGTTTATGATGATGATGATGATGATGATAACTAACAGTTACATAGTCTTTACAATATGTTCTCTGCTGTGCTAAGCATTTTACAATAATTATCCTCATATTTGATCCTTACAACAGCCTTGGGAGATAAATTTTATTATTATTCCTCTTTTACAGATGAAAAACCTGAGGAAAACAGAGGTTAAGTGAATTCCTAGTATCACACAGATGGTAAATGTCTGATGTCAAATTTGAAAATAATTCTTCTGGACTCCAGGTCCAATGTTCTATCCACTGCATCACCCTAAATGCTGTTCCTGCTAACAAAAAGTTCTATTTTCTTGGTCCCATCATTTCACTAAAATCCAAGTCTTTCTTAAACATGATTCTTATGTCAATAACAAAGAAGAAATTATAAATGCTTTTAGAGAAAAAGATGAGTATTGATGATTTTAACATCCCCAAAACACTTCTAAAATTATCATTATATCTATAAAACCTCATATTGCTTCAGTATTACAAATGATATTTAATTGGATAAAACTATTCCCTCATATTTCCAATGCATATGACAAGTTTCTATGTTGTGGCTCAGACATTTAAAAAATTGGTATCGTGAAATATTGGCAGTATTTTATATATGTGTGTGTTTACATATATATGTGTGTGTGCACGCAGAGATGAAAACACTATAGAGATTTTTTAATTATCTACAAAAAGTTTATTGACTAAAATAGATGCTCCTGTATGACAAATATTTGAGTGTCTAAAGAAATGTGTTAATTGTGGCACTGACCTAATCTGCTACTGCAGCCAAAATGACCAACAACATTAGAGGTATCATCAATATGCATTGTAAAAATGAAACACTAAATATTATCATGCTCTTATACAAAAGCAGACCGATTTGGTCATTCTACCTTAAGAAAACCAAAATACAGAAGAAGTAACCAGCTAAAGTCTAACAATAAATATTTATTAAGAAGATTAAGAAAAATACTGGGGTTATCAGAAAGGTAGGAAAATTGTAAGTTTTATTCTGAAAGACAAAGGCTGAGAGAGTATTTAACCAAATTATGATATTATGAAGAAAGTAGATATATAGAATCAATTTTTTTCACAATACATTGAAAATATAAGACCCACATAACAACCAATGAAGATAAAAAATAAGTTAATTGATGACAAAGGAAGTGCTACATGTACCAGCTTTGTAATTAAAACAAACATCCTAAAATGTAATTCAGTTTACAAATATGAATTTCTTCTTATTGGAGACAACACTACAAGTGGTACCTGAAAGGTTGTATACTTTTCATCTAGGTCATCCAAATTCTTGTGGCTAACATCAAGCAATATGGTTAAATTCCCTGAATAACACGACAATCAAACAGAATGCATGTTTGATTGAATACGTATCATGCCTTTAACCGTACTCCTACTACAAATTGGCATTCACTTCAAAAAGTTTGCAACATGTTTTACATTCATTATTTCATTTAAACCCCATAATGCCCCCTTTAAGAAACCATTTCTCTTACAATGTCAAAAGTAATAGATTTGGATTTTGAGGACTTAGAACAAGATCCAAGTTCTATTTTGACCTTAATAAAATAAAACAAACTCTCAATGATGAAAGTTAAACATGTATAATACAAGGGGGTGGTAATCACATGATGTCCAAGGTCACTTCTAGTTCTAAAATCCTATTATCTTGCTTTAGGTATTATTATCTCCATTTTATAATAAGTAAAATGAAACTCTGAAAATTGAGTTTAATGAAATTCAGAAAACATAGATGTGCATACTGCCATACAGATTCAAACTCAACTCTTCCTGTTCAAATTCAACCCTTTTAGCCACTATGCCAAGTACATAAGCAAATTTTATATGTCAACTGTTCTATGAAAACCCTCAGTGATGCCTATCTTTAAGTTTTAGTATAAAACCTTATTCCGAATTGAACCTGACGAGACTCTTCTAAATTTTTCCCTCTTTACTGAATATTCTTACGCTTAGTGAAAATAAATAATGTGAGGAAATAAAATGAATTTTATTGAATAATGTTAGACATGGAAAAAGCTGGAAAAATAAAATGTGTCCCCAGTGAGTGTTTTCTAAAGAGGCGATAAATTGACATTGACTACTTTAAGTGCAATAGGCTACTTAAGGCCTGCTCATGCATTTTCTTGTACAAAATAATTATATAACTAAACACTTCATTTTAAAGAAGCCATGAATATGGCCTTTCAGAAATAATCACAAATAAAAACAGGAATAAATGCATTCTAAAATTATTTATTAAATCAAGACCTAAGTTATTTAATTAAAACAAGTGTTAATTTATATGAGCACCCAGGGAGCATGTATATATTCTATTTAAAATAGTTGATGGAACATACATTTTTCTACTGCATCTGCTTATTTCACTCTGTATCAGTTCATACCAGTCTTTCTGAGTTTCTCTGATACCACCCCCTTTGCTGTTTCTTATGGCATACATATTCTTTCCCATTAATATACCACAATTTCTGCAAAATGAAGACCTTTGTAAGACTTAAAACCATCAAATAATGCAATGATTAATCATGATTCTGGGAGATAGATGATGAAGAATACTGCCAACCTCTCCACAGGTGATACACTAAACATATAGAATGAGGCCTACAACTGCATATAGCCAATGTAGAGTTTTTTGTTTATTATGCATATATTCAAGAAATATTTTAAAGAGGGGCAGAGGATCAAGAGCACTCAATTTTCTAGACTCAGCACAGTGACTGCCTGTGTCACCTTGGATATATAATTTCATCAAACTCAGTGTTGGTTGTTTCCTCATCCATAACAATAAATGAGAGGAATAGATGATTTTCAATTTGCTTTTTGGCTCTGAGCTTTCTTATTTTCACAGATTTCAAGATGGAATAAATCTTAGCAGTAATATATCCCAGCCTTCATGTTTTATAGGTGCAGAAACTGAGGCCCATAGTGCTTTAGGAACTGTTGAAATCATAGAGGTAAAAGCTGTGGAGTCAAAATTTGAACCCAGGTTCTATGACTCCAGATCTGGTACTTCTTTCTATTGTCTGCCAGGTCTAGGAAATTTGTATTCTCCTGGCAACAAATGTAAATACATTCATTTCTTCAAATCAAATTAGTTTGACTCTATGGCTAAAACTAACAATATTTGTTTGATATCAGCTTCGTACTTTCAAAGGAATCTCTAAAGGGTCATAACATAACATGCTCCAGGCGAGGCAGTTGACTTGCTTCTCTAACACTGTATACTCTAATGTACTCTAGGGTTTAAAGAGCAATAAGCTTTGTACATATAAAGTAATCTTTCCAAAAGTATAAACTCACAACTTGAGAACCAAACATATTAGGGAGCAGGAACAAGGCCATGATCAAAGCTATCAGACTTAAGGGTAACTGCAGTTAAAAATTGAATGTTATAGATAGCTGATGATTATTGTTTATATAAGATATTAAATGAATGGCTAATAACTCAAACAAGAACAAAAGTATACTTTGATGGGGCAGGATTTTGTCCATTTTGATCTTCTCCTATACCAGAAAAGTTACAACTATTCATATGTTAGTAGATCATACTCATGATCAGCAATCATTAGAAAAAATAAATAAATCTTGTCAGGCAGCCTATAGATAATGAGCCTAACTATACTTGGCTAAGTTTGTCTTCAGACAATAAACATACAAGTTACTATTGAGTCCATATTCAAAGTCCTTCTCTGCTTTATCGAACATTCTAGAGTTGACATTCTATTGTCAGAGGCTTTCAGAAGGCAAGTTCATTATATATCCACTCCAGAATGAGGAATCAGAGTAGGATTTTGTATTATAGGATCAAAGAGTTAGAGGTGTAAATAATTGTAAAGAGTGTCAAACACAATCCCTTCATTTTACAGATGAAAAAGCTAAATCAAAGAAAGATTAAGTATCTTGCTCAGTCAGAGAACTAGACTCAGTCTGAGGAAAGATTTGAATCAAAATCTCCTGATTCCAAATTCTGAACCCAATCTACTCCAACAATGTCTCTCATTCTTATCTTTCCCCAAATACAAGACTTGTTAGTGGTGATTAGATTTTCTTTTATTTGAACTATAGATATATTCTGGGGGTGAACAGAGTAATTTCCAGCTAAAAATGAAAGTTTTTATAGACAAAGCTAAATATAGAAGAAGTAATTTTCCCTTTCTGATAAGATACAATAAAAAAGAAAAGGAAGGAAAAAATTACTTTAATGCAGAACATTCTATTCCTTTTTGTATTTAACATTTAAGAATGAAATCATTAATTCAATAATTAAAAAAAATAGTTGTATCTGCACTCAGATACATTTATAATAACTAAAATTCTAGGGGGCATCCAAAACAATTTAATATGAATTAACTGAGGTTTTAGGGGTGCTGCAACTATGGACACTCCATATGAGTAGAGGAGAGGATATAATTTTTTTCTGAAAACAGGACCAACAGATCACTGGGGCTGGGATATTAAGAAGTTACTACAGGGTCTAAAAATCAACGAAACATTTTTCAAAACTAAAAAATGTGTAAAAATTGAGTTTGGTTTGTCATTCTCACCATTCTACTTATGTGCCCACATTAAAAATGTGTATAAAAAAGATGAGGAAAAAAGTAATAATTTTTAAAAGTTTGTTATTTTATTTCTTTGTCTTCTGTAACACATTTTTGTGTTTATGACTTTTAAAAATATATCATGAGGAGGGGGCTGAGCCAAGATGGTGGCTGGAAAGCAGGGACTTGTGTGAGCTCCCCACCAGGTCCCTCCAAAAACCTATAAAAATTGGCTCTGAACAAATACTAGAACTGCATAACACACAAAATAGCAGAGGGAAGCAGGGATCCAGCCCAGGACAGCCTGGATGGTCGCTGGATGAGGTCTATTGTGCACAGAGCAGAGGGGAGTGGAGCCCAGCGTGGGTGGCAGCAGGACCAACCAGACCAGGAGCCAGACAGAGCAGGTCCTAGTGCCCTGAATCAGTGACCTGTGGCAGTTACAAGACTTCTCAACCCACAAATATCAAAGACAACAGAGAAAGTTAGTGGGAAAAGCTGCAGGGGACAGAATGAAAAGAGTTCATAGTTTGGCCACCACCCCAGGGGCGGCAGTGGTGGGGGGGGGAGCTACAGAACTAGAGCTGCAGTTGCTTCCAGCCCCAGGCACATTTTGTGGGAGGACTTAAGTGGCAGACCAGAGCAGGAGTGCAGAGCCTGCTTAAGAATTGCATCAGGTCTGGGGTGGTGGTTCTTGGAGAAGGAGGAGTCCTGGGGTGGTAGAGCTGACTATATAGAAATAGCTCTGAAATCAATGGCACATCCCCTCAAACTTGTAACAAAGTACTCTTTACAAGGAGCCATACCCTGCTGAAAAACTCAAGGGTCAAGTAAGTTGGGTGGGAACATGGCCAGGCAGCGAAAACACACTCAGATTCAGTCTCAGACTTTGGAATCTTTCTTTGGTGAAGAAGAAGACCAAAATATACAGCCAGAAGAAATCAACAAAGTCAAAGAGCCTACAACAAAAGCCTCCAAGAAAAACATGAACTGGTCTTAGGCCATGGAAGAGTTCAAAAAGGATTTGGAAAAGCAAGTTAGAGAAGGAGAGGAAAAATTGGGAAGAGAAATGAGAATGATGTAAGAAAATCATGAAAAACAAGTCAATGATTTGCTAAAGGAGACCCAAAAAAATACTG
>CM053622.1:573318031-573336579 GCA_028646595.1 Phalanger gymnotis
GCCAATCTTATTCTTTAGGGACTTGATTTTGTCAGTGGATTTTTTTTCCATTTTTTCCATTTTTTCCCAATTTTTCCATTTTTTCTTTTGCCTCTCTAATTTGGTTTTTAAAATCCTCCTTTAGCTCTTCCAGTAATGCTTTTTGGGCTGGAGACCAGTTCACATTACCTTTTGAGGTATCAGATGTGGATATAGTGTCACTGTTATCCTCTTCCAAATTGGTATTTTGATCCTGCCTGTCTCCATAAAAAGAATCAATGGTCCTCGGTTTTTTTTTGTGTTCTTCATGTTGGTTAGCCTTTTCCTGGCTTTACAATAAATTTCTGCTTTTGGGGCTCAGAGCTCACTGTTCCAGCTTTCTTATTCTGGAGATTGTGAGTCTCTGTTGGCTTTGTGAATTATTGCCTTTCAGTTTCCTGAGGTGTGGGGGAAAGGGTCTGGCTGTGGGGAATCTCCTCTTCCCCTGGGGCTATTCTCCAGCACTTTTGCTCTTCAGCAATGGTCTCAGCTCTTTGTTGTTCAAGCTGAGTGTCTGGCACTTCCCCTGGGAGAGCAAGAGTTTGTCTGGGCTCCTGGTGTTAACCCCTGCTGGCTCTGCCCCTCTGCGACTCGGGTCCTCCCACTACTCGGCCACTCAAGCCCCACTTCTGTCTCCTCTATTCCAGTGTTTTGTTTTTTCCCCTGAGGAATTCTCTGGGTGGGGAGGGAAGAGATTAGAGCCATTTACCTGGCTGTTATGTCTCCCAGAAGTTCAAGAAGTGTTTGAAACCTTTAGGCTGCAAGCCCCGGTAGCTGGTATCTCACAGCTAGTGGCACTGCACTGCCTCTAGTCACTTCCAAAGAGTGCCATCCTGTGTTGGGAGGCCTGGGGATCTCTGCTGGTTTCAGGCGCCCAGCTTTCTCCCAGCCTGTCTCCCACATGGCTTTTCCAGCCAGCCACTTCTGCTTTGGTCCCATCTGGGGCAGCTCTGCACGCACGGAGGGCTCTCCTAGCCCACAGATTCATTCCTTTGGCCTTTCAGCCTCTCCTGGCTGGGAAATTTGCCCCACTCAGACTGCTCACAGTTTCTAACTCCCTCAAATCTGCCCAAATTCGCTTTTTTATAGGAATCTGACAGAACTTGTGAGAGAGCTCCTGTAAGACCCTGTTTTCATGCAGCCATCTTGGCTCCACCAACAAGGAAATTATAATACAATATTATAGCAAGGAACCAAGTCATCTGGTAACTTTCTTCCCTGCTAGGGCTTCCCTGTAAACAATCACTCAAGGATCCTAACTCTGATCAGTACTCTCTTCTGCAGTTCTGTAGACTCTGAGTTCCTGCTCCTTCTCCTTGGGCTGAATTCTAGTTCCTGTAGCTCTCACTGCCTCAATATCTTCTTGAAGTCTGCTCCTGAATTCTGCTGCTCTCAGTTCTGCTGCTCCTAGTTCTGGGCTCTCTTTTTTTTAGTCCTAGCCAGGATCTGTTTCACTAGAACTCAGTGCACATACCATTGGCTCTAGTCTTAGCAACTCCCCTTAGGGCCCTAAGGGCTTCACACCCACAACTAGCAAAAGGGTGTGGACATGGGGCCTCACACCTAGTTAGTGAAAGGATGTAGGCCTGCCTCTAATCAGGTCTCACTTTCTTGGCCCCGACTGAGGCCTATTCAACGGGAGGGAAAGATCTTTCACTTACTGCCTTTACACAAGGGCAGACTGGAAACATGTGGAAGCACAGTATTTGATACTTTTCATCTTACACTATAAGTAATTCAGGAAATTTCTATTTTGTCTCAAACTTATAGCAAAGTATCCACTAATTGAATCTTAAGTCATATAGATTATGAACATGAAATGTAATGTTATATGGAGAAACTTTCCAATCTAATTAAAAATTAGTGAAAGGATATCAAAGGCAAAATTTTTATAATGAATTCAAATGTGTAACAAAATATTGAAAAATCCTACAGAGGCAAACTTCATGTACAAAAATTTTGAATGGGGGAATTAAACAAAAGTATAACACAAGAAGGAAAATAATCAATATAGAGAATTTATATTGTTCTTACTCTGTTTCTGCCTATTCTCTTCTCTAGAGAAATAAGATGAAGGAAAAAATAAAAACTTGTGCATTAGGGTGAATAATTAATTCAGAGGGAAATTCCTCGAACAAGAAAAAATATGGACAGAAGATGATAGCAAAAATATGATGATGGTGATGTATTTTTAATATGGCAAAAATGTATAAAGGATATTAAAAATAATATGGTCTGCAAGAAGCCTTTAAGGAAATTAGCGAAGTCAAGTTGCAATGTAAACTGAAGTTAAAAAAAAGATCAAGACCAAGGTCAAATAAAAGATCATGTATAATACAACTAATTTTAATCATTAGCCTAATAATAATAGTGGTTCATACTTATACAAAGTGGTTAGTTTACTTACACAGTATCATAAGACTATTATGTATCAGAATTTAGGACAGAATCCATGTTTCTGGATTGAGTCAAATGCAAAAGCTAATCCACACTATGAAATCCAAATCAAGTTTCAAAAAGAAACATAATTGTGTCCACATTATTTTTACTGAAAAACTCAAACTAAAGAGCAAGTTAAAAATCAAAGATTGATTTCTGTTTACTTTTTAAGCAAGGTGACCTAATAGGGTTGCAACATGCCAAAATTTTCTTTAAAATACTGCTTATTGCAAAGATCAGAATAATGGAGGAAAATATATTCATTATTTCCTATTTGACATTTCTTATTTTCATTAATGATGGGGATGATGGACAATTTGAAAAAGTAAGATTAATACTAAGGTGGAGTTAAGGGGTCAGATAAAGATTACTATAGCGGCCCAGGATATAACAGTGAAGCCAGTAGGCCCCAAATCAATGTTTGCTGAGTAAATGAACAGGTAAGTGAGTTTAGAAATGGAGCTAGCACTTAAGAACAAGAGTTATTTGCAAGTACTTTTAATGTAATAGTAGCCATTGTCACTACATTTTCAACTTTGTAGAACATTATTTAACTTGGACTGATTGCTATAAGCCCAATGAAAGAACACATTATCAGAGATCTTTGAAATTTGGTAAATCACACATCTAAATTATCAGAAAATGTATTTCATTTTGTCCAAAGGGCAAGAATCATTATTGTAATTTGATTTGGATATTGAAAACATGAGCCATCTTTCTTTATAGAAAGATAGAAAACATGTACACAAACACATGCATAATTAAAGCTGCACTGGCAACTTTTCCTGATGGAAGAAGACAAGAATATACCAAAAAGATGTATTTTCACTCATTATTTCTCTTTCTTTCAGCTTTTGTTCTTTTAAATAATATGGCTTCCTGTCTGTCACAGGATGTGACATAGGAAGATTATCTTGTGGTTAATAGTGGGCACATACAAACATTAAATTCACTTGAAGATTAAATCTTTGGCTATTCTTTTCCAATATAGTTTAGTTAAGGGAGAGCTAAGTTTAAGTCCCACTACTGATAAATCCTAGCTATTTGAACCTGAGCATATAACTTAAATATTCAATGCTCTAATTAATTCAAAAACTAAGTTGCAGAGATTTTTTTTTTCTCAACTGGGAATTCCTTATGCTAATGAAATCTTAGATCTAGTCTTTATCCCTACCTCTGTTTATCTGATGGTCAATAGATCAAAGGTACCAAACCTGAATTCTGTGTAAGTTTAAAAGATATTAATAACCGTACTTACATTTTTTTAATTGAATTAAAATATTATTCTGACAAGGGGTCCAGAGCCTTCCTTAGACTGCTAAAATATTCCATGACCAGCAAAAAATGCTTAAAGCCTCCTTGAAAAGATCATGTTCTTGAAAATATACATGAAACACTCATGCACAGAAGCATTCTGGCTTCACAGATTCCAAGTTCCAGGTTTCAAATTCCCCTTCTACACCCCAAAAAATATCTAACTCCCTCTGGATCTTTGGTGCTGCTCCATCTTCAGATGAATATGACTGCTGCTGCCTCAGCTCAACATAGAGTATTCTCTGAAAGAGCAATAACTTCACTTTGTTTCTGTCAATATTTTTAAGGCCTCCCACAACTGAAAAGCCCTGCATTAACTGAGGAATAGAAAGAATCCATAGGCCCTGCCTTTAAGGTGCTTAATAACCACACCTTACATTTTATTATAAAAAAAAATGGAAATAAAAACAACAAAGAAAGTATGTCTAAAAAGGTCCTTATAATTTCCAGAGAATTTTCAAATAATGGTCTGTGTGGAATAGAGAGCAGGTACTATTATTCTCATTTTATGGATAAGTTAACTAAATCAGGAAAAAAGCCTAACAAGTTGCCTGAGGTCACAATGTTTATAAGAGACAAACAATACATGCTGAAAAGAACTGAATGTCAATCTTCTGACTCCTATTCCAGGCCTCTGTACAATATACGATATCATTTATATTATGTAGAAAAGGAGATATAACATGGCTAAAAATAAATACGGAGTTAAGTGATACAATGGATAAAAGAACTGGACCTAGGGTTAGGAAGATCTGAATGTGAATCCTCCTCAGACACTTGCTGGCTTTGTGATTCTGCATGGACAAGTCACTTAACCTTTCTCAGCCTGGAGTAAGAGATAAGATGGAGATAATAGAACCTACCTCACATGGTTGTAAGGATCAAATGAGATAGAATTCAGAGTACTTTGAAGATCTTGAAGCACTATGGAAATGCTACCTATTGTTACTATTATTGTTATTATTATGCATGAGACCTTTTTCTATGAACTATTTCCATAAATCAACAAATATTTAATAAGTAGGTACTATGTACAAAGTATTGCGCTAAGTGCTGCAGACACAAAAAAAAAAGGGAGGGGGTGGTGAAAAGGACAGTCCCTGCTCTCAAGGAGCTTACAATCTAATGGGAAAGACAGCATGCAAACAAGTATATACAAAGCAAGCTACATGTAGGATAAATCCAAAATAACCAAGAAAAGAAAACATACTGGAATTGAAATGGTTTGGGGATGGCTTCCTGAAGAAAGTAATATTTAGTTGGGGCATAAAGGAAATCAGATAGATAAGTAGTCAAAAGCGAAGAGGGAAAGAATGAATGCCAGGCACAGGGGATATCCAAAAAGAATCTCTAGAGCAGAGATTGAGTATCTTCTTTGTAGAATATCCAGGAAGTCTGTGACATTAGATCAAAGAGTAGTAAGGTATAAGAAGACTAGAAAGTCAGTAGGGGACTAGGTCACTAAGGGCTTTGAATGTCAGAGCATTTTTCAGTTGCTCCTGGTGATGAGGTTTAGATTGTGGGAGCCCCCTTGAACTCCCCTTGAATCTTCCCACTAGATGAGGTGTTTGCCTGAGGCCATAAGCCTTTCATTATTGCTAGGCCCAAATCTCTAGGTTAGGTTACTCTTAACTTAGCCTAGCCCTCCATCGTCTGGCTAGTTTCAACTCTTGATCCTATCAAAGTGTCTATGCCCAAAACTGTTACCCTTAAACTAGCCTAGCTCTACATTGTCTGTTATATCCAGGTAGCTTTCAGCTACTTCCCACCCTTAATCTCACTGTCTTTGTTCCTGGAGTCTGACCTCACCCTAGTGCCATCAAGCTCTTGCTTAGACTACTACTCAAGACGCTCCCTAAACCTCTCCTCCCATCACCCCAGGACCACCCTAAATCCCTCCTACAATCTTTCTGTATATAAGTTTCATCTTGCCCCCATGAAGGTGCTCAGATTCCATCTACCTCTGATGGAATCCGGTCCACTTGTGAAAAAGAGCATCACAAGTGGTGAGATTTCTTAAGCCAACACAATATGGCAAATCTGTAACAAACTATGTATTTCTTTGGCTGTGAGAAGACTTGAGTGAACTCATTCGAGCAGAACCCAGCATGTTGGTATTTTGGGGTCTTCAGCACTCCTAAAAAACATATGGTTCCCTGATTCCATCACTGGAAGCAAGAGGAAAACAGTAGAGTTTTTGAGTTGGACATTGTGACACATATGAACCTGCATTTTAGGAAAATCACTTGCGTGGCTGAATGGAGAATAGATTGAATTGGGAGGAAAACTTGAGGCAGGCAAACTCACCAAAAGATTATTGCAATAACCCAGGCATGGAGTGATGAGGGCCTGCGCCAGATTGGTGTCAGTGTCAGAAAAGAAAATGGGGTGCATTCAAGAGATTTTAAAAGTGAAATCAACAAGCCTCAGCAATAGTTTGGACATGTGAAGTAAGAGATAATGAGGAATCCAGCATTGCTCCCAGATCGTGAGCCTGAGGGACTAGGAAAAAGGTACTGCTCTTTCTAGTAATAGGAGAGTTTAGGGGTAAAGATGATGAGTTTATTTTAGACATTTGAATATAAAACGTTTACTAGACATACAGTTCAAAATATTTAAAAGGCAGTTGGATACGTGAAGGAGGTCAGATGATATATTGGGACAGGAAAGGTAGATATGAGAATCATCAACATAGAGATGCTAATTAAATCCATGGGAGATGATGAGATCACCAAATGAAGTGCTTATAAAGGGAGAAGAAGGGAAGATCCAGGATAAGACCCTCAGAGGCACTTATGGTTAGAGGGTATGATCTGGAGAAAGATTCAGTAAAGGAGTAAGAAAAGAAGAGGGTAGATAGGAGGAATTCCAGAAGAAAGTAGTGTCATGAAAACCTAGAGAAAAAAGTAAGGGGAGAGAGCGATCCACAGTTTCAAAGGCTGCACAGAGTTCAGGGAGATTGAGGATTGAGAAAAGGTCATTGAATTTAACAACTAAGAGTTTATTACTAAGTTTAGAGAGAACAGCCTCAGGATAATAGTAAGGTCAGAAGACAGAACATAAACTATTAAGAAGAGAGTGAGAGGAAAGAAATTGGAGGCACCTACTGTAGACTATATTGCTGAGGAATTTAGCTACAAAAGGCAGAAGAGGACTAGTATGATAGCAGAGAAGGAAGGATCACATGAGGATTTTTTTTCAATAGAGGGGAGAAAAGGGAATGTTTTTTTGGGTAGTAGGAAATGAGCCATTAGAAAGGGAGAGATTTTAAATAAGTGATAAAGTGGCAATGACAGAGGGAACAATTTGTGGGTGGTAATGGGATGAAATGGGATCACTTGACCATCTAGAGGGTTTAGCCTTGGTAAAGAGTAAGGCTCCTTCATCATGTGAGACAGGAGTGAAGGAGGAGAATGCAGCAAAGTAGTAAGGGATAGTTTTACCAAGTCTACATGTTACCAGGATTATGTCTCTTTTGTTTTAATAAGTAAATTTTTAGAAGCAGGGTTTAGTCAATCCATCAAAAATTATCAAAGATACTACTTTTTGTAGTCTTTAGTCAATGTTCCTCTTCAAAACATCCAACTTACTCAGTTAAGGTGCAAATTGCTATCTTTCAACTACTGTGGTCTACTGATTTTCACTAAAGGTGGAAATTTCCGTGTAAAGTTATAAAGGAAAAGAGAATATTAAAATCTCTCTCTCTCTCTCTCTCTCTCTCTCTCTCTCTCTCTCTCTCTCTCTCTCTCCCTCCCTCCCTCCCTCCCTCTCTTTCTCTCTAGCATGTGTGTGTGAGTGTGTGTATAAATTCCAGCCTAGTAAATGGATGTTCCATCTGCTTAAGGATATTTTGGGTTTTTTATATAATTACTTTGTGCCAGTACTGTACACCGCAAAATGAGGACAGGTTTGAATAATTATGTAATAACACTGGGAGCAATCTTTCTCAACACCACTTTGGACTCCATCTTCTGCCTTTATGAAACCTTTAGTTGTCTCCATTTTGTTCAGAAAGAAAAGAACATGGAGAGAGGAAAAGGAGGGAAAAATTTATATAGCACCTACTATGTGTCAGGCACTATACTAATTTCTTTGACAAATATTACCTCATTTAATGCTCACAACACTGAGCAGTAGATGCTATTTTGTACCCATTTACAGTTGGGGAAACTGAGGAATCCAGAGGTTAATTAATTTGCCCAGAGCCACACAGCTATTAAGTGTCTAAAGCTATGTTTGAACTCAATTCTCTCTGACTCCAGGTCCAACAATCTATCAACCATAATTTTAGCAACCTCTAGATACTAGTACTCTTAGCACTAATATTAAATACTCTTCCTACTACTCTTCCATTTTTGCTCCTGCCTTATTGCCTCCTTCAATACACCCTTAGGGAATTTCACTTGAGCCATATAATATGTTTTTTTTTCATGTGCCAAGTAAAAGGGCCCATGACTTTTAGAAACAACAAGCTTATCTAATTCTTATCTGAAATGTTTGCCAAAGTTCCAGCAATAGAGGCCAATACCCAATATGACTCAAGACACTAGGAGAGTGAAAATTAGAACACCAAAAATCTAATTGAGTTGAGACTTCATGGACCATCTAGTCTAATTTCTTTATTTTAACATATGAGAAAACTAAATCCTTGGGAGGTTATGTGATTTGACCAAGGTCATATCTGACTACTGACAGAGCAAATTTTATAACATGGGTCCCCTTCCTTCTCATTACATGTACTTACCACTACCCAATACTGATTTTCTGTCATAGGGTTTCTATTTATATACAAGTATACTATTCCTCCCTCCCCCATTAAGTAATGCAGTTAAATAACTGCTTCCTATCATCAGCTAACAAATTCAGACAAATGCTGTGTTGTGCAAGTTGTTACAAAACATTGTGAAAGGATGATATTAAATTTTGCTACAGTGCACATAATGATATTTGAAGAATTTAAACATTTTGTCTTATTAGAGTGACTCTGAGTTATACTATCTGGTTAATGCAAAGTCACTAAACAACTATGAACCTCAGTTTCTACTTCTCTAAAATGGAGAAAATAAGTTCAATCTACCTAATCCATAGGATTCATTTGGGAAAAATGTTTTACAAATCTTAAAATGTCACAAAATTTTAATAATGATGATGTATAATGATGATTATGATTATAATGATAATTATCATGTGACTGGTGAAAAGAGGACACAGGGTCAAATGTCTTTGTGTCTATTACTAGAGATGGCAATATATTTTTCACCACCTTTCATTATCATGAGGAAGTTTTCTTATCAGCAGACTCTAATGGACCTAGGTCAAGAGAATAGTAAATTTCTTCATCACACTGAACATTTAGGGCCACATGTGGCCCTCTAGGTCCTCAAGTTTGACCCTTTGACTGAATCTGAACTTCACAGAACAAAACTCTTTAATAAAAGGATTTGCTCTGTAAAACTTGGACTCAGTCAATAGGTCACATCCAAGGACCTAGAAGGCTGCATGTGTCCTTAAGTCTGCAGATTCCTCACCCCTGCAGGGCTTAGAAGGTAGAAAGCTGACTTCAGAGTTAGCAAGACCTGCATTCATGCTTGATCTCTGACATACTAATTATGTGACCCTGGGAAAGTCATTTAATATTTCAGTGCCTTAAGTCACAATTTCCTATGTTACATGTAGGTTGCCATTTGCTGATTTGCATTAGTGGAGGGAATTTGGCCAAAGAGTGCTTCTAATATAGATGAAATCACATATAAACAAAAAGTACCCTGAAGCAGACAAAATGCGTATTTATTTAAAAGCCCTCCGTCTTATGTGTGCCAACTTTTTGCTTTTGTTTTGAGGAAAGTAGAATTGCAGAAAAGAAGGCAAAAAGTATTAATAATTGGATCTTTTTAGAACCATCTGTAACTTTAAGTAGCTATTAATTCTATCAATATATGATCCCCGTCCAATGATCAAGAAATTTGTACAATAGCAGAGGTACTGAAGTAAATCTATATTGATATCTTCAATATAAATAAAATCACAAAAGGTACATCTAATTGTAGATTATGTCATTTTATCACACAAGAAGTTAAATATGAAGGGATAGAAAATGAGTGTGCCAGTCACATAGAAATAATGGTAAAATGGTATTGACAGCCAAAATGGTGCACTGGCATCGTTCAGAAAAAGAAAAAGGCCTCAGGCACATGGGTTAGATAATCTATGAAGGATTTAGGGATTAATTAATGAAAATGATTTATTAAGCCTGGACAGCATCTTTCAAGAAATCATTGAGGAAAACTGACCTAAGATTTGAGAACCAGAGGGTAAAACAGTCATTGAATGAATGCACCAATCACCTCCTGAAAGAGATCCCAAATTGAAAATGCCAAGGAATACTGTAGCCAAATTCCATAATCATCAGGTCAAGGAGAAAATATTTTAAGCAGCCTGAAAGAAACAATTTAAATACTGTGGAACCAAAGTCAGAATTATGCAGGATCTTGCAGCTTCTATATTAAAAGATCAGAGGGCTTAGAATATGATATTCAATAAGGCAAAGGAACTTGGATTACAACCCAGGATTAACTACCAGCAAAATTGAGGATAATCTTTCAGAGGAGGATATTGACATTCAGAGAAACAGGGGACTTCCAAACCTTCCTGATGAAAAGACCAGAGCCCAATAGAAAATTTGATCTTCAATGCAAAACTCAACAGAGGCATAAAAGGGTAAGCAGTAAAGAAAAACACGTTATTCAATGAGAGCAAAGTGTTTGCATCCCTACATGGGAAGATGATGCTTGTAACTCCTGAGAACTATATCTTTATTATGACATTTAGAAGGGGTGTACACAGACAGAGGGCTTAGGTATAAGTTGAATTTTATGGAATGATAAAAAACTGAATGAAGTGATGAAAAGGGATTGCACTGGGAGAAGAGGAAAGACAGGGGCAGAAAAGGTTAACTTACATTACATTTCCCTCTATTAAAGTAGAGGGAAAAAAGTGAGAGATATAAGCATTGTTTCAACCTTAGTATCACTGGAATTGGGTCAAAGAAGGAATAACATACTCAGGTATAGAAATCTAACCTACCCAATAGGAAGCAGAAAGGGAAAGGGGAAAGAAAAGGGAGGGAGGTGGATAAAAGGGAAGGAAGGAGTAGTAACTGAAAAGGGAAAGAAAACTGAGGGGTATGATAGAAAGGAGGGAAAAAGTAGTGGGAGGAAAGGGAAAGAAAAAGGAGTGGGCTGATAGAAGGGAAGGGAAATTGAGGGAGGCAGTGGTTGGAAGCAAAACTATAGTGAGAAAGGAAATGGAGAAAGGAGAGAGAAAAGGCATAAATGGGGAAAAATAGGATGGAAAGACAGATAGTAATCCTTATTGTGAATGTGAATGGGATGAACTCTCCCATAAAGCAGAAGCAGATAGCAGAGTGGATTAAAAAAAAAAACATAATCCTACAATATGTTGTTTACGAGGACCACATTTGAAGAAGAGAGATACACACATAGTAAAAGTAAAAGGCTGGAGTAGAATATGTTACGCTTCAGTTAAAGTAAAAAGAAAAAAAGAAGCAAGGGTAGCAATCCTGATCTCAGAAAAAAAGAAAAAAATAGATCTAATAAAAAGAGATAGGGCAAGAAACTACATCTTGCTAAAACATACCGTAGACAATGAAGTAATATCATCACTAAACATATATGAACCAAGTGGTACATAGCATACAAATTCTTAAAGGAGAAATTAAAGGAGTTATAGGAAGAAACAGACAGCAAAATTATAGTAGTTGTGAATTTCATTCTCTCCCCTCTCAGAACTAGATAAATTCACCAGAAAATAAATAACAAAGAAGTTAAGGAAGTGAATATAATTTTAGTAAAGCTAGATAGGATAGACCTCTGGAGAAAAATGCGAATAGAAAGGAATATGCCTTTTGTTCAGTGGTACATGAGACCTACACAAAAACTGACCATGTATTGGAGCATAAAAAACCTCACAAGCCAATGCAGAAAAGCAGAAATATTAATTGCATCTTTTTCAGATCACAATGCCATAAAAATTACATGTAATAAAAGGCGATGGAAAGATAGACTAAAAATTAAATGGAAAATAAATAATCTAATCCTAAAGAATGAGTGTTTCAAAAAACAAATCAAGAAGCAACCAGTAACTTCATTCAAGAGAATGACAATAATTAGAAAATATAGCAAAACTTATGGGATGCAGCAAAAGTGGTTCTTAAGGGAAGTTCTACACCTCTAAATGCTTACATGAAAAAAGAGAAAGAAGAGATCAATGAATTCATCATCCAAATAAAAAAAAACTAGAAAAAGAATAGATTAAAAATCCCCAGTAAAATATCAAATTAGAAATTATGAAAACCAAAGAAGAGAGTAATAGAATTGAATTTAAGAAAACTATTGAACTAATAAATGCAACTAAGATCTGGTTTTATTGAAAAAAAAAACAACAAAATAGATAAACCTTTGGTTAATATGATTTTAAAAAAGGAAAAAAAAAAACCAAATTACCAGCATCAAAAATGAAAAGGGTGAATTCCCCACCAATGAAGAGGAAATCAAAACAATAATTAAGAGCTATTTTGTCCAACTTTGTTCCAATAAATTTGACAATCAGTAAAATGAATATTTACAAAAATATAAATTGCTCAGATTAATGGAATAGGAAATAAAATACTTAACCTCATTTCAGAAAAAAGAAATTGAACAAGCCATAAACAAATTCCCTAAGAAAAAGTCTCCAGGGTTATTTGCATTTACAAGTGAATTCTTTCAAACTTTTAAAGAATAATTAATTCCAATACTATATAAATGATTTTGGAAAACAGGCAAAAAAGTAGTCCTATCAAATTCTTTTTACAACACGCATACGGTGCTGAGACCCAATCTGGGAAGAGTCAAAATCGAGAAAGAACATTATACAGAAATTTCCCTAATGAAAAGAGATGCAATATATATATATATATATATATATATATATATATATACACACATATATATGTATACATATATACATATATATATACATATGAATAATACACTATGACTAGGTAGGATTTATAGCAGGAATGCAGGACTGGTTCAATATTAGGAAAATTATCAGCATATGAACAACAAAACTAACAGAAATCATAACATTATCTCAATAGATACAGAAAAATCTTTTGACAAAATACAAAACCCATTTCTATAAAAAACACTACAGAGCAAAAGAATAAATGGAGTCTTCCTTAAAATGATAAGTAGCATATATCTAAAACCATCAGTACTATGTAATTGTAAGGTGTGTATGTAATATTGTATGTAATACAATGTAATAAATATGTAAAAAAGAAACCATCCCCATAATATACTGGGGATAAGCTGGAAGCATTTCCAATAAGATCAGAGGTGAAACAAGGATGTCCATTATATCACTGTTATTCAATATTTTACTAGTCATTTTAGCTTTAGGAATAAGGGAAGAAAAAGAAATTGAAGGAATTAGAATAGGAAAAAAAGAAACAAAGCTATCATTCTTAGTAAATGATATGATGGTATACTTAGAGGGTCTTAGAGAATCAAGTAAGAAACTACTTGAAATAATAAACAACTTTAGCAGAGTTGCAAGATATAACATAAATCCACATAAATCACTGGCATTTCTATATGTTACTAGAGAAATTTGATTCAAATTTACTGTAGACATTATAAAATATGTGGAAGTCTACCTGCCAAGACAAACCCAGGAAATACATGAACACAGTTACAAAACACTTTTCACACAAATACGGTCAGATCTAAATAATTGGGAAAACACCAGTTGCTTGTGGGTAGGCCAAGCTGATATTCTAAAAAATGACAGTTCTACCTAAATTAATCTATTTAATCAGTGCCATACCAATCAAACTAACAAAATTTATTTTACAGACTTAGAAAAAATAATAATAAAATTCATCTGGCAGAACAAAATGTCCAGAATATAATGGAATTAATGAAAAGAAATGCAAGGGAAGTTGGCCTAGCTGTGCCAGATCGTAACTTGTATTATAAAGCAGCAATCATCAAAACTATTTGATATTGGCTAAGAAATAAAGGGGCGGATCATTGGAAAAGGGTAAGTATGCAAGACACAGTAATCAGTGAATATAGTAATCTACTGTTGCATAAACCCAAAGTCCCTGGATTCTGGGATAAGAACTCATTATTTGACAAAAACTGGGGGGAAAACTGGGAAATATCTAGCTTTAAGCTATATAAAAAATGGAAAAAAAACTGGCAGAAACTAGGCATTGATCAACATCTTATACTGTATAAAGTAAAATAAAGTAAGTAAAGTATGAGTATAAGTAATGTAAAGATAAAGAAAAGTAAGATAAAGTATAAATGATAAAGTAAAAATGAGTATATGATTTAGATATAAAGGCTGACACTATAAATAAACTGATTGAACAAAGATTAGTTTGCCTGTCAGATTAATGGAGAAGGGAAGAATTTATGACCTTATAAGAGATAAAGTACATTATGAAATGCAAAATGGGATAATTTTGATTACATCAAATTAAAAATTTTTGGACAAACAAAGCCAATACAAACAAGATTAGAAGGGAAGCAGAAAGCTGGAAAATAAAGGCCTCATTTCTAAAATGTATTGAGAACTGAGTCAAATTTATAGGAATACAAGTCATTCCCCAATTGATAAATGGTCAAAGGATATGAACAGACAGTTTTCAGAGGAAGAAATTAAAGCTCTCTATAGTCAGATAAAAAAATGCTCTAAGGGAACTACAAATCAAAACAACTCTGAGGTCCCATATCACACCTATCAGATTGGCTAACATGACCTAACAGGAAAATGATAAATGTTGGAGATGTAGAGAAATTGGAAGACTAATGCATTGTTGGTAGATCTGTGAACTGATTCAACCATTCTGGAGAGCAATTTGGAACTATATTCAAGGGGCTATAAAATTGTGCATACCCTTAGACCAAAAATTCCACTTCTAGAGCTGTATCCTAAAGATGATAGAAATGGGGAAATAACCCAAATGTACAAAAATACTTATAGCAACTCTTTTTGTGTGACCAAGAATTGGAAGTTGAGGGGATGCCCATCAACTGGAGAATGACTGAACAAGTTGCAGTTTATGAATGTAAAGGGATAGTATTATCCAATAAGAAATGGTGAGCAGGTGGACTTTAGAAAAACCTGGAAAGACTTACGTGAACTGATGTACATACACTTACAATCCTGCCTATTTTAACTCATCAATAATTATGGTTGCCTAGAATTCTAACAGTTAGATGACTGAAGAAATGTGAAAATTTACCATTTCCTGAAATGTACCTTCAAGCTTCTGTACAAGAACTATAACTAATAGGAGCACTTAATGGTCCTTCACATCTTCTGTGTTCTCTGCATAGCTACTGGAGAGAACAAGTCCCGTGAAGTAATTGCAATTAAGAGGTGATGACATAGGAACAGATTTTGTTATCCCACACATATTGTTGAATCTAGTTTAGAAACATTAATTACTGGATGAAGCAATTCATATAATAAAAGGTTTTTTTTTTAAATCTTAAGAAACAAGAACTTTTGGTTTGATTGTTCTTTTGTGTATGCCTATCAAGCTTCGTCATGACATTAGAAAAAAAAGCAGTTGGTAATTTGATAGCCTTGTCATTCTTGTTCTACTGTAAAACTGTGGCACAAAATATAGCTGTAAAGTAGAATTGTTTCATTATAGGCTTTATTTTTAGACACTGATTACAGCTATAGGCTAAATTCAGTCTTAGGTTATATTTGAATTTGAAAGGACTTCTATGGTAATCTGCTTAATTATGTATCTGATCCTGAAAAGTGTACTTCATTTAGACTCAAAGGGACTGAGTGAACATTTCAGCTTTGCTAGCTGCTATCTGTGTGGCCTAGGGCAAGCCACCTAAGTATCAGGACCTTGAGTTTGTCATTATTACACTGAGTGCTTTGGGTTGGATAAACTTAAAGATCCCTTTTTTAACTCAGTTCAAATCCTAAGATAACCCTCTATGAAATTCCTGATATAAATCCCTTATTTCCAGGAGGTATTTTTTCTTTGTTAGAGGAAGAGTAAGACTAAAATTAAATGCTGAAACATATGGATGACAACACCTATAAATTAGAAGATTTAAGGAACTAAATTTAAATGGAAAATTATTTGGGAAGCATAGCGATTTACAGGATTATGTTGGGAATATAGTCTCATAAGGTTAAGTATTTAGATTTTTTGAATTTTGGTTTGTATAATTCTATAATGAAGAGAAAACTGATATATTCCAGTTATGATAAACTGTGAAGGAATTTTATTTATTTAAATCTTTAAACATATCTACTATCTCTGATATTCCTTTCTCATTATTCTTTTCCTAGCTGTCTGATTCTTCCTGGTAACTCCTCCATCTCCAAACCCATAAGTGTAACAAGTTGGTCCTACAATGCTCTTGGCCCTATTCTATTCTTTCTCTATCTATATGTTTTTTAAAATCTCATTTCCTCCTATATCTTCTAACTATAGAGATGGCTAAAATTAAATGAGATTATTTTATAAAGTGATTTGCATAATTTAAAATGCAATATAATTGTGAACTGAGGCAAGCTATCTACAAAAGTAACCTATCTCTTGACATTTTACACATCTTTGCTTAGATGTTGCAGAAGCATCTGCAAATAAGGATTTCTGAAACAGAACTCATCAACTTTCTCTGCCTCCAGTTCAATCCATTCATTATATATGTATATGTGTGTATGCACATGAATACACATATATACATATATAATTATATACACACATACATATATTTGCCCACATATGCATAACACACATATGTGGGCTTACATATACACATATATTCATGCACACATACACACATAATTACCCTTTCAATTTTTTCAGATTCGAAATCTCAGAGTTACCTCTGAACCTTCTACCTCCCTCACCCTAGCCTAATCCTGTTAGTTCCCAAGCCTTATGAATTCTAAGTCCACAACAGATTTTCAAACTCTACTTCAATCTACCAATGTGTCCACTGATCTAGGCTTTTTATCAAATTTCACATGGACTATTGCAATGGTATTCTATTTGGTCATTCTTCTCTTTGCAATCTGTCTCACAAAAAAAGTATCTAGCAAAAATATATATATATATATATATATATATATAATTTCCCTAATGAACAAGTCTTACATTTGCTTTTCTTTCTCCAAATCTTATTTTGATTCCCATAGTTTTATTTTCTTTTTAGGACAAAAACAAAACCAAATAAAATTTAAGAAAAATGCTGCTTAGCCTAGCTTTCAAAACCATTTAAAATCTCACATTAAGTGTAGCTTACCTTTCTAGATTTCATTCACATTACACAGTCTCTCACATTCTTCATTTCTGACAAATCGATCTAGATCAAATTGCTTACAGTTGACATTCCATCTCTCATCACCACTCCAAAGTGAACTCAGGAGGTTTTTGTGCTTCAAAGTCTCTCTCAAGCTCCTCAAATGCAAGCAGTCTTTCTCTTCATTCAAATTATCTTACATTTCCTGCTATATACGAGTTTTATTTCTTCAGATGAATTTAACAAATTTAATCTTAATGCATGTCTTACTTTTTAGAATATTAACTAATGCTACATACCAAATGTTCAATAAATCTTCTAAGTCAAAGGTTTCGTGGCTCCAGTATCCAAAATTGTTTCAAAATTATCCACAAATTATCTACATGATATTATTCCTTAAGAATATACATTAACATATTAAAAGATTATTTTGCCTCCATGCAAAGTCACTGACATATAGAAATACAATTTCATTCCACAGTCACAGTTAACCTGGTCACTATAACTATTTGCATTCAAGGACAAATTGAATCTTTTTCTATTCTCTTTGAAATTATTTCTCAACTTTTTTCACACTGTTTCTCATGAAATTAGAATACTAGTTTATTTATTGTATATTGATTAGGAATAAAATATTCAAATAACTGCATTTCTCTGGATAATTGGTTTATGTTTTTAATTTCTAAAACTTAGAAGGAAATTCATGTTGGATATAATATTTCTAAATAATTCACAGTTCCCTATCTTTTTTTTAATTTAATTTATTTAATATATTTAGTTTTCAGCATTGATTTTCATAAGAGTTTGAATTACAAATTTTCTCCCCATTTCTACCCTCCCCCCCACTCCAAGATGGAGTACATTCTGGTTGCACTGTTCCCCAGTCAGCCCTCCCTTATGTCACCCCACTCCCTCCCATCCCCTTTCCCCTTCCTTTTTTGTAGGACAAGATAAATTTCTACACCCCATTGCCTGTGTATTTTATTTTCTACTTGCATGGAAAATTTTTTTTAAGTTTTTCAACATCTTTTTTTAAAACTTTGAGTTCCAAATTCTCTCCCCTCTTCCCTTCCCACCCACCCTCCCTAAGAAGTCAAACAATTCAACATGGGCTACATGTGTATCATTATGTATAACCCTTCCACAACACTCATGTTGTGAAAGACTAAGAATATTTTGCTTCTTCCTAACCTATCCTCCTTTATCCAGTTTTCTCCCTTGACCCTAACCCTTTTCGAAAGTGTTTGTTTTTGATTACCTCCACCCCCATCTGCCCTCCCTTCTATCATCCCTCCTTTTTTATCTTCTTCCTCCTTCTTTCCTGTGGGATAAGATACCCTATTGAGTGTGTATGGTATTACCTACTCAGGTCAAATCTGATGAGAGCAAGATTCACTCATTCCCCCTCACCTGCCTTCT
>CM053622.1:573337079-573359598 GCA_028646595.1 Phalanger gymnotis
TTTTTCAGCAGGGTATGACTGCTTGTAGACTAAAGAGTTCTGTGTTCCAAGCCTGGGGGCTGCACAAGCTCTACCTCAGTAGCACTCCTCCTTCCCCCAGAACCCCCAACCAGGACTGGACTTAATCTTCAGCAGGCTCTTCACTCCTGCTCTGATCTACCACTTAATTCCTCCCACCAGGTGGCCCTGGGGCCAGAAGCAACTGCAGCTGTAGTTCTGTAGCTGCAGCACCTCTGCTGCCCCCAGGGTGGTGGCCGAACCACAAACTCTATCCCAGTCCCCAGCAGCTTCTCCCACTAACCTACTCTGTTGTCCTTGGTATTTGTGGGTTGACAAGTCTGGTAACTGCCACAGCTCACTGATTCAGGGCACTAGGGCACCAGGGTGCTGCCCATGCTGGGCTCCTTTCTGCTCAGCTCCACTCCCCTCTGCTCCCAGCTCCCTGTGGGATAGACCTTACCCAGAGACCATCCAGGCTGTCCTGGGCTAGAGCCCTGCTTCCCTATGCTATTTTGTGGGTTCTGCAGTTCTAGAATTGATTCAGAGCCATTTTTTATAGGTTTTTGGAGGGACTTGGCAGGGAGCTCATGCTAGTCCCTGCTTTCCAGTCACCATCTTGGCTCCCCACCCTAACCCTTTCATTTTACAGGTGAAGAAATAGAAGTCCAGAGTTATTGAGTGACTTGTAGGAGGTTATCATGCCTGTCATAATAGATTTGGCTGCCTCTACAAAAGTCACTTCTTAAATTACATTATATTGATGGGAGGGGTGAAGAACATTCAAAACAATCATCAGTTTTACAAGGGTAAGCTATATTATATTCTGGGGACAAAAGCTAGGTAAATTTTGGTTGCAGGGGGAGTAAAAAAAGAAAGAACATGTAGGCATAGATCAAGCATCTCAGTACTATACCCAGACAGAAAATTTTGCTTTGGCCACTTCACTACTGTGCCCAATGATAAGTACAACCAGTGATATTGATATCATCCATTTTAAACAAAACTACAAAATTTAGGAGGTCATGGTACCTCTTCACACTCCACCTCCCATCCCCAACAATGAGATGTCATGACACTGACCCATCAAACTGCACCAAAATATGCTTACCTGGATTCTTGGAGTTCTAACTCACATAATCCTGTCTCATGTTGGTGGATATGCATATGTGTGTTTGTGTGTGCAGGCACACATGCACGTATAGATAAACAGATGATAGATAAAATATATATATACGTATATATATATATATACATATATATATATACGTATATATATTAGGAAAGCAATGAGAAGAATGCAGGCACAGATGACACAAAAATATATTATGTAAAATTTTCTTCTTGTACTTATTAGTATATTTATGAAATTTTACATAAATCAGCAATGAGTTATAATGATGATTAATTGCAACGAACTCAGTGAATCAAATGAGATTCAGTTGCTCTAACAACCCGATTCTCAACTTTTTTGTGGCATGGAACCCTTGGACAGTTTGGTGAAGACTAAGGAGATTCCTCAGAATAATGTTTTTAAATAATTGAAGGGAATGCTAAATTACAATAAGAGGTTATTGAAAACAGAGATGCAGTTTTTTTTCATCTAAGTTCAAGCCCCAAAAATCTATTGAAGGACTCCTTAAAGGTTTGTAGACCTCTAGTTAAAAACTCCTGCCTTACCATTTTGTAAAAACAATACCAACAAGCATTAAGAGAAAAGATAAGATAATACATTCTCCTGTGAAATCAGTGAGGTCATTATTCTCATTGTTCCCTGACCTTGAATCATTAAATCATACTTTGATGAGTTCCAGAACAGGATACTCATTAAAGGTATTTGAATTATTTGGAATAGTAAAGAACTACTTTGAAATGGATGAAGGGGAGCAAGTGTTTCAAAAATGAATATCACAGAAAGCAGTATGGCAGAAATTAGGTATAGACCAACATCTCACAATGTGTACCAAGATACAATCTAAATGAGTTTATGATTTAATTATAATGGGTGATACTGTAAGGAAATGAGGGGACCATGTAATAGTTGACTAGAGAGATCTATGGAAGAGGGAAGAATTTATTACCCAAAAAAAAGCAATAGTGAGGATTTGAAAGATAAAATGGATAATTTTGCTTACATTAAATTACAAAGGTTTTACACAAACAAAACCAATGCAGCCAAAATTAGAAGGAAAGTAGAACAATAGGGGAGAGGAAAAGGTACAGCAAAAAGGCCTCATTTCTCCAATACATAGAGAACTGAGTCCAGTTTATAAAACCAAAAGTCATTACCCAATTGACATATGGTCATATCGTCAAAGGATATGAATAGGCAATTTTCAGACAAAGAAGTCCAATCACTCTATAGTCATATTAAAAAATGCTCTAAATCACTATTGAATAAAAAAATGTAGATTAAAACAACTTTGAGGTATCACTTTACATCTATCAGACTGTCTAATACAGCAGAAAAGAAAGATTACAAATGTTGGAGTGGATACTAATACACTGTTGATGGAGTTGTGAAGTGATCTAACTATTCCAGAAAGCAATTTGAAATTATGCTCAAAAGACTAAAACTGTACATACCCTTTGATCCAGCAATATAATTACTAGTACTGTTTCCCAAAATGATTTTTAAAAAGGGAAAAGGAACCATAATTACACAATTTTTTTTTGTGCTGGCAAAACATTAAAAATTGAGATGATGCCCATCAATTGCAGAAGGCTGAACAAATTGTGTTATAAGATTATTATGGAATACTATTGAGCTATAAGAAATGATGGTCAAGATGCTTTCAAAAAAATCCAGGAAATACATGAACTGATGCAAAGTGAAATGAGTTGAACCAGGAGTACATTGTATACAATAGTAACAATACTGTTTAATGATCAGATGTGAGTGATTTAACTATTTTTAGAAATACAAGTATCTAGAACAATTCTGAAGGACTTATGATGAAAAATGCTATCCACTTCCAAAGAAGGAACTAATACTATTCAGGATGCAGATTACTTTTTTTTTTTACTTTATTTTTCTTGGAGTTTTTTTTTTCTTTTAGTCTGCGTTTTCTCTCACAAGACTTATATAAAATATAACCCATGTCAAATTTTTTGCCTTCTCAATTGTAGGGGAAAGGCTAGGTAGAGGGAGAAATAGAATTTGGAACTCAAAAATTTTGAAAAGACCAAATGTTAAAAAATTGTTTATACATTTAATTGGAAAAAATAAAATATTAAAAAAAGAATTAAAAATATAGCATTCTTTAAACCCAAATGTTTTCCTAGAATGTTCCCTACCCTCACTAAGGTATTGGTCAATAACTTTCCTACTTTGTAGACTCCTGCAGAATAGAATGTAGAAAAATTTAATAATTCATAATTGTAGGGGAACAATGTTAATTGTATAATACAATTGGATTAGAGTTCCTTGAAAGGCCCCAAAAGTAACTCCTCCATACAACTTCCTCATTTCATTTATGAATCTCCTGCTTTGTGGGAGCCTATTACCTCCATAAAGCTTAAATCCACATTTATGTTTAATGACACCAAATTACACTGTACAATCTTAAATGCCCTGGAGTCAATATTCACTTTAAAACAAACATTTGGTTTTAATCTAGTACTGCAATATACAATTTCTCCAGAATAAGTTCATTTTCAAGCTTAATACTTAAACAGAAGAGCAAATTTCAAAATTATGTTTAGTTCCTAATGAAAATATAACCATCCTAGGCTTGCTAGGAACTGTTTTCCTGGATGCTACATGATCCTTTTTTTTTTTTCCATGAAAAGCAATTATACCTACCTGTTGGCTCCTCTGTTCTCATTAAGAGTAGTATGAAGATCAATAATGTTACTTTCAAGAAAATATAATGACATCATCATCATTTTGCTGATATTATTTTGAGCTTGTTATCATCATAATTACAGGACTTAGGGCTTTTGCAATCAAAAGTGTGGGATACTACGCCTACATAAATGTTTAGTAAATGTGAGGTCTGCGTGAAATTTCTTGGGAAGCAAAGTTCAAGTTAAGTACTGTTTTTTAATTCTCTAGATTTCTTCTTATATTCTCTTACCAATTATTTTAAGTAATTCTCATAGTCACTTATTTTTGGTGCTTCCCCCCTCACCCTGAAAATAATGTTTTTCTACTTCCTGAGGATAAAGATAAAAGTTAGCTACTTCTGGAAAGTATTTCATCTTGACTTTACTGTTCAAAATTTGGGGATGTGATAAAATGGTATCTGTTATTTTAAAGGTAACATGCTAATTCTCTGTGAGAAAAGAAAAGATTTAATTTGCTTTTCTATTTATTGCTTTCTGCCCCTTTAAGTTAAAAAAATAAGAAGAAATGATTACTGCGGTTGTGAGTGCCTGGGGGTTTATCTTCAGTCTTCTCTATGTAAATACATATATATCTGTGGAACTAGAGATGAATAGACAGAAATGTTTCTGTAATTTAAGAAAAGCTCTCTTGGAACATAAGTGTGTGTATGTGTATATATAAATATGTATCTCTCTAGTGATAGATTGTTAAAGTTAGATTTTGCCAGGGGGTTCCACTTATATCTTGTCTGCTTGGAATGTTGTTAGAATCTGACAGTAACTGGGAAAAACAGAGGGCTGCTGCTAAATGTTCTAATCCCCTGAGGGGTCAAAAATGCACTGTTCCTGACAGGTTGTATTATCTTAGAGTAATTGCCTTATCTGATTTTGGAGTTAGGGGTTAATTTGAAAAAGCAATAGGTCTCACTTGAAAGCCCTTGGCTTTCAAGCACTTGAAAGGCACAGAATATCTTCCATAATGATATACTAAAGGAATGGCATAAGGTAATCTTGATAAATGAATATGAAAATAGTTCCTGTGATAAAGAAGTGAGGTTTCTTTTTTGAAGGACATAAAATCATACTCATTCAGTATATGTAAATGAGGAAAACGCTATTCTAAATAACACGAATATTTAATTTTTTTTTCTTCCTAACATCTTTTTTTTTTTAAAGTCAAACTGCCCAAGAAATAATTATTAAAGACTCTCCTTAGTATTGTCTCCAAGTCTCTCCCAACCTCAACCTCAAGGTCATATTGCATAATTGTCCTCCATAATTCCTCCATAACTGTCTGGGTCTGACACCAAACAGACTATTGGTGGTTTCTCAGAGGTTTTCAAAATTGCAAAAATGTTTATTTTTTGTAATAGAGGATCACTGCTGCAAATGTTATCCAATATAATAACACATGTATATTTTAAGCAAATTTAACACTCTCCCCAACATTCAGAGAGAATAATGGAAGAAGAGTTTTTATTTGATTTAAAGTCTTTTTCTAGACCTGGGGTGGTCTAGAAGACATATTCTTCTCCTAACAGAGTTAATTCCATTCAACTAGCATTTATTGAATACCTACTAAGTTAATAACACTGTTAAAATTGGTATTCGAAGATCAATAAAATAGAAATAGAAAATTTACCACCATTATTTTCATTCCTTAATAGAATTTATCTTAGCAGGAAAATAGCATAACTTTTAATAGCAAAGAATTTTTTTCAGTTAAGAGATCTGCAGCCCTTCAAACTATCTATTTTCTGTTTCCTTCCAAGACTTCCCTTGTCATCCTAGCTGTATAAATGTAAAGCTTTTTCCAAATTTCTCTGCATGGTCTTCTCTTCTCTCTGTACTCTAACTTCTGTGACTTTAGTTTTCAACTCTGTGTGGACACCTTCCCAATTTACCTCTTTATCTCCAATTTGCTTCCAGTTCCAGATCTATATTTTCATCTGGCTTTTCTGGTATTCAAACTCACAGAACCCCAAATATCTTTATTAAAAGAAATCCTGAAAAACCAGTAACATCAATTTGTTTCCTATTCTAATCAGTGAATAGCAGTGGTTCTATCTCCTTAGCTTTAAACACAATGGGCGGTGATGAAGCTATCTCCTTTGTATTTGGTTATTTAGCTAGTAACAAACTCCACTCTTTTGGTACATTGAGTACATTTCCATCTACTAGGAAAGCACTGCTTCTGAGCTTCATCCCATTATGGCACAAGTGCCAAGTTCTCAAATGCCTTACCAACAAAAAAACACATTCTGGCAGGCCCTTGTAATCAGGAAAATTTTTTTTTGGAATATTAATTGCATCATGGAATCTAGATCTATTGTCCAAAATATACAAGTTTAAAGAGCCACCCAGAAGGCTGGCCATTCACATGAGAAAATAGAGCAGACATGGTGCTCAGTGTGTACCAACTTATCAGTCATCCACTAAAGCACAAAGGACTTATGATCTAAATTGATGAGGAAATCTCATCAATGAAATCATGAATACTTTCAGATGAAGTACTTATCATAAATCAAATAATAACTATGAGTTAACAGTATATTAGTAAATCATGCCAGTGTTAGAATTTTTGTTCCTAAGGCCAATGTTTCTGTTTTCTTTTTATACTGTCACTATGCTATAGGGCTCTAATGAGAATAGGAAAACTAAATCAATTATTCAAGTAAGATTGGAACAAGCAATCAAAATTTGCCAGTGTATCAGACACTGATATGCAAACAATCTCTAAATGAAGCTGGTAGGTATCAGGCAAAGAAACAAAACAAAGTTATGCTACATAAAGAACTTGGTTTTAAGTAACATCAGTCATTTGAGTTAATAAAAAAAGACTCCACTCTTAGGAAGCTGAAGTTTATATCTAAAGAATAACAGGGGCATTATGAGCCCTTATGCTCAGTTCCCTGCCTTGTTTCCTGAACAACCTTCATGTACTCATGCACCATTTCTGTCTAAGCTTACTCTTCCCTGGGAGAGAAGATCCTCTTGACTCCACTTCTCACTGTTGTCACGAGGAGTGGTGTAAATAAGTTAAAGCATTTCTATGGTGAAAAAGTCATAAATACATTTCTTTAAACCACTATCTTCTCTTTTATTCCTCATAAATAATTAAACTAAATGCCTACAATTTTAAAGCATATTTTTAATAAAGTATCATATATACACTGAAGGAAAGAAGTTCATAGACAGAGCCAAAGATTGATGCATAGTTATAAACAAAAAAGTGGTTTCTAATTGGAATTTTTTTGTTTGCATAGGAAATAGAATAGCTAGTTCCATCCTAACAAAATAATAAATATTTATGATTGAGCACAAGTCAAAATCTGAAGCCACAATCTCTCCTCTGGTAAAGGTTAGATTTGAAATTGTGTCCCCTAACTCAAAACAATACTTTTTGTTTACCACTTTATCATGCTGTCTACTAATTGTAATGTATAATAATAAGCCATAAAAACGATTCAGTTGGGAGAGACCTTAGAGATCATCTAATCCCATGCCTCACTTAAGAGAAGATCCTAAGGAAGAGAACACTTAGGTAACTTTACTAAAGGTTATAAATATGGTTAACAGATCAGGTTACCTAATTTCCAGTCCTATGTTCTATGGGGGATGTGACAAGTATCATTTAACATTACTAGATTTCCTCTTCTCTCTCCTTTTCCTGCTCCAATGGTGGTCATTTCAATCCCTCTCCAGCTCACAGATTTTCATTATGTGCTTGGTAACTTCATAAAATCTCTAAATTCTTTTCATAATCCTCAATCTAAAAAGTCTTTCCAATAAGGATCTAACAATTTTTTTTCTTATCTAGCATAAAAATATATCCTAATTCCCACCAAAAAAGAATAAGGTCTTAAGCTGAAGGACAAAAGGCATAGTGGTAGAATTTTACAAATCAGTAAGTATACATAAAAGGAATTTGTATGCTAAAGAAATGGGATATCCTGAAGCCTCTTAAACAATAACATTTTCTGGGAGTAAAACTACAGCTATCAGGGGGTGAGAAGTATCTTGCTCTACAAAACTGATATTAAAGTGCCCTGTGATTCCTCTCTGGAGTAGAAGGATATATTTTCTCTCTGCTGCAAAAGCTATCCATTCTTCTCATTGTGTGGTCCTCTGCTGATCTGTGCTACTGTTCAGAGCAATTACATACTCCTGGAATCCTGTGAGTATGTCATCATAAAAAACAATCTTCTTGTCACCCCGAAACATGGGGCAGGTCACAATAACTCATTTATTTGATAAATATTACAGTAAGTACTTAGTTTGCAGTAGATGCTATGCCTCATGCTTGGGTCAAAAAAGAAAGCAAAAAAAAACTGTTCTTTTTTAAGGAGCTCATAATTCAATGAAGGAGGTGTGCATGTGTTTATGTATATGTGCGTTTGTGTATTCGTGGAGCCACAAATAAATAGTAGGTGCAAAGAAAATAGAGAGTAGATGGAAGGAAAGAAGGAACAGAAATAGGTCTCTTACAGAAGCTGAGACTTGTGTTGAGTCTTGAAGGAATCCAGGGAATATAAGAGGCATAGATGAAGAGAGAAATTATTCCAAACATGAGGAATAGACAGGGCAAAGAGAATAAGATAGGAGTTGGGGTGTTTTTTTTGAGGAACAGCAAGTAGACCACTAACAAGTTGAATTTGTATTTGGGAGCAAAATATAAGAATCCTGAAAAGTAGTAGGGGAACAAGTTGTAAAGAGCAATAAATGTCAAAGACAAGATTTTCTATTTGATCCTGGTGGAAATATTAGGTTGGAGTATGACCCAATCAATTTTGTGTTTTAGAAAAAAAGACACTTTGATAGCTGAGTCAAGGATGTATTGAAGTTAAAGACTTTAGGCAGTAAGAAGAACCACAAGTTAATTGCAACAGTCCAGGTGAGAGGTACTGAGAAAAAAAAAAAATATATATATATATATATATATATATATATGTCTCATTGCTGCATGAGTGGAGGAAAGGGCATATAAATAGGAGGTGTCATAATGGTAGATACAATGAGTTTTGTGAAGAGTAAACAGAGTAAATATTAGTAAACAGCCAAGGATGTCACCAACACAGCAGTCTTATCATTAACTATACTTTGGCAAAGTGAGGACAAATAATTAGTGCTCCTCTGGATATGTTCTTTTTATAAAAAAATTATTTGTTTTTAGTTTTCAACACCCACTTTTATAATATTTTCAGTTTTAAATTATCCCCCACCCCAAGATGGCATGCAATCTGATACAGGCTCTACATATGTGTTCATATTAAACATATTTCCTCATTAGCCATGTTGTGAAAGAAGAATTAAAACAAAAAGAAAAGCTATGAGAATGAAAAAAACAAAAACAACCAAAAAGAGAAAATAATATATTTTAATCTACATTCAGACTCAACAGTTCTTTCTCTGGATATAGATAGCATTTTCCATCATGAGTCTTTTGGAATTGTCTTAAATCCTTCCATTGCTGAGAAAAGCTAAGGCTTCAAAGTTGGTCATCGCGCAATGTTGCTGTTACTGTGCAGAATGTTCTCCTGGTTCTGCTCACTTCCCTCAGCATCAGTTCATCTAAGTCTTTCCAAGTTTTTTTGAAATCGACCTGCTCAACATTTCTTATGGAACAATAATATTCCATTACATTCATCTGTCACAACTTGTTGAGCCATTCCCCAATTTGATGGGCATCCCCTCAATTTCCACTTCTTTGCCACCACAAAAAGAGTTGTTATAAATATTTTTGTACATGTAGGTCCTATTCCTTTTTTATGACCTCTTTGAGATGCAGCTCTACTAGTGGTACTGCTGGATCAAAAGGTATGTGTAATTTACAGCCTATTGGGCATAGTTCCAAATTGTTCTTGGGAATGGTGGGATCAGTTCACAACTCTGTCAACAATGGATGTGTTTTTGCAGTATGATTAGACTCACAACTTCAAAGTCTTCTTTTCTTTCACCACCAATTCCTACCTTTAACTGCTTTCTATCCCTAATTACAGTTCTTCTAAGGTATAAGACCAGTCCTTCTATCAACTTCATCTGGCACCCAATGCCAATATCACATTGTTTGAAAAATGCCTTAAAACCTTTCTTCATAGTAACTCTCTGAAGCATTTACCTTTTGCAAGGGCCTAAGCCATTTTATTGTTGAAACTGTTTTGTTTCTATGCTGACACTAAGATTTTACACTTGGGAATGTTTTCTTGCTTCATGGTAGTCAGTAGAACTCGTGAAACTACTTAAAAACCAGACATGACACTCATGGTTTGTTCATGTCCCAGAGTTTTGTATACTTTCAGTCAGATTTGGCATATATCATAACAATGTCTAGGATTCTCTGAAAATCAGAAACTCTTGCCTACAATTAAAATAGACTTCATTTGGAAGTTTTTTTTTTTAAACTATCTTCATTATAGACAGGCAAAAAATTCTCCTAATGACATTAGCATTTCTGAAATATTTGGTATGGCAAAAGGAATAATGTCCTAGGAAACAGAAGATCAGAATTGTAATTTTTCTTCACCTTTTACTAGTTGTAGGACCTTTGACAACTCATGGACTCCCTGGATTTTAAACGTCTTGTTTGTAAACTGGATTTTACAAAGCACTAAAGTTGTCTAGAGGGAAGGAGTTGCAACAAATTATCTCAGTGTCCCTTCAAATTCTTAAATCAATGGGGGGGGCGGGGCAGAGCCAAGATGGAAGCTGGAAAGCAGGGACGTGCCTAAAGCTCTCCCTCAGGACCCTCCAAACACCTATAAAATGGCTCTGAAGAAATTCTGGAACTGCAGAACCCACGAAATAGCAGAGGGAAGCAAAGCTCTAGCCCAGGACAGCCTGGATGGTCACTGGGTAAGGTATATCGCACCTTGGTGGGAGCGGAACAGAGCAGAGCCCAGCATGGGCTGCACCTAGACCAACCAGAATGGGAGCCGGGTGGAACAGCCCCTAGCACCCTGAATCAGTGAGCTGTAGCAATTACCAGACTTCTCAACCCACAAACACCAAAGACAACAGAGAAGGTTACTGGGAAAAAACTACAGGGACAGAGTGAAAGGAGTTGGTGGATCAGCCACCACCCTGGGGGCAGCAGAGGTAGTGCAGCTAAAGAACTACAGCTGCAGTTGCTTCCAGCCCCAGGCCCAACTGGTGGGAGGAATTAAGTTGTGAATCAGAGCAGGGATGCAGAGCCTGCTCAGATCTGAGTCCTGGTTAGTAGTTCTTGGAGGAAGGGGAGTGCTGGTGTGGCAGAGCTTGCTGTGTAGAAAAACCTCTGAAAACAATGGTGCAGCCCCTCAATCTTGGGACAAAATACTCTCAACTCTACAAGCAGTCATATCCCAACAAAAAACTCAAGGGTCAAGTAGTTGGCTGGGAACATGGCCAGGCAGCAAAAACACACCCAGATTAAGTCTCAGACTCTGGAATCTTTCTTTGGTGACAAAGAAGACCAAAACATACAGCCAGAAGAAGTCAACAAACTCAAAGAGCCTAAAACAAAAGCCTCCAGGAAAAACATGAACTGGTCTCAGGCCATGGAAGAGCTCAAAAGGGATTTGGAAAAGCAAGTTAGAGAAGTAGAGGAAAAATTGAGAAGAGAAATGAGAGTGATGCAAGAAAACCAAGCAAAACAAGTCAAGGACTTGTTACAGGAGACCCCCCAAAAAAAGACTGAAGAAAACAACACCTTAAAAAAGAGACTAACTTAAATGGCAAAAGACCTCCAAAAAGCCAATGAGGAGAAGAATGCCTTGAAAGGCAGAATTACCCAAATGGAAAAAGAGGTCCAAAAGACCACTGAAGAAAATACTACCTTAAAAATGAGCTTGGAGCAAGTGGAAGCTAGTGATTTTATAAGAAATCAAGACATTATAAAACAGGACCAAAGGAATGAAAAAATGGAAGACAATGTGAAATATCTCATTGGAAAAACCACTGACAGATCCAGGAGAGAAAATTTAAAAATTATTGGATACCTGAAAGCCATGATCAAAAAAAGAGCCTAGATATCATCTTTCAAGAAATCATCAAGGAGACCTGCCCTGATATTTTAGAGCCAGAGGGTAAAATAGAAATTGAAAGAATCCACTGATAACCTCCTGGAAAAGATCCCAAAAAGAGGACTCCTAGGAACATTGTTGCCAAATTCCAGAGTTCCCAGACGAAGGAGAAAATACTGCAAGCAGCCAGAATGAAACAATTTGAGTATCATGCCCCAAGGCAAAATATGGATTTTAAATAAAATAGAGGACTTTCAAGCTTTCTCTTTGAAAAGACCAGAGCAGAACAGAAAATGTGACTTTCAAACACAAGAATCAAGAGAAGCATGAAAAGGTAAACAAGAAAGAGATATCATAAGAGACTTACTGAAGTAAAACTGTTTTGTTTACATTTTACATTCCTACATGGAAAGATGGTGTGCATAATTCATGAGACCTCAGTATTAGGGTAGCTGAAGGGAATATACATATGTACATATACACACATATATATGTACATATACATATATTTATACATATATATATATATATATATATATATATATACAGAGAGAGAGAGAGAGAGAGGCTGAGTTGAATATGAAGGGATGCTATCTAAAAAAATAAAATAAAATTAAGGGATGAGAGAGCAATATACTGAGAAAGGGAGAAATAGAAATTATCTTGCATAAAAATGGCAAGAAAAAGCAGTTCTGTAGGATGGGAAGAGGGAGTAGATGAAGAAGAATGAGTGAATCTTGCTCTCATTGGATTTGACCTGAGTAGGGAATACCATACACACTCAATTGTGTATCTTACCCCACAGGAAAGAAGGTGAAAGGAGATAAAAAATGGGGGAAGATAGAAGGGAGGGCAGATAAGGAGAGGAGGTTATCAAAAGCAAACAAAAGAAAAAAAGGGACAGGGTAAATGGAGAAAATTGAACAAAGGGGGATAGGATAGGAAGGAGCAAAATATGGTTAGTCTTTCACAACATGAGTATTGTGAAAGGGTTTTATATAATGATACACATGTGGCCTACGTTAAATTGCTTGCCTTCTTAGGGAGGGTGGGTGGGAAGGGAAGAGGGGAGAGAATTTGGAACTCAAAGTATTAAAAGAAGATGTTAAAAAAAGTTTTTGCATGCAATTAGGAAATAAGATATACAGGCAATGGGACATGGAAATCTGTCTTGCCCTACAAGAAAGTAATGGAAAAGGGGATGGGGGGGGAGTCGGGTGACAGAAGGGAGGGCTGACTGGGGAACGGGGCAATCAGAATATATGCGATTTGGATTGGAGGAGGGTAGAAATGGGGAGAAAATTTGTAATTCAAACTCTTGTGAAAACCAATGCTGAAAACTAAATATCTTAAATAAGTAAGTAAATAAATGAATGAATAAAAAAAAATTCTTAAACCAATAAGTCTATAAGAATCTTTATTTAGAAAGCACACTTCTGTGGGGAAATAAAGGAAAGCATTAATAGATTCTAACTCTCAGTAGATACAGAAGGATGCCAAATAGAATCATATTATAACAAAAATATCTGTATGCTTTATGCTGGCAGAAAAAAATAACTTTTATATATCATTTTCATAGGCTCATAGGGCTAAAAGTAGAAAGAATGTTAGAGGTCAAATAGCTAGTATCTGATGTGGGATTTGAACCCAGATCCTCCTGACTCCAAATCCAGTGTTCTATTTACGTTGCTACATAAGCTGTTCATGCATCTCTTTTTCTCTTATCTTTTCCCAGAAATGAATAAATGCCTTCATATACTCACTTCTTACAAAACATTCATGTGCAATGATAGTTGACATAAAGCACACTGGAGAAATAGGTTCATGAAATAATTCACTCAGAGCAATGCATATATTTGTGTGGAATACTAAGTTCTGGTCATTTCTGTGCAGATGTGAGAAATTACAGGGTTGTCTTTAATCTTTTGTAATGGATCCCATGTAAAGTACTCCCACATATTACCCATTTGTATTAATCTTGGAGGCCAAATTTAAGACTGTGTCCTAGCATTTGAGATTTATTGAAATTTTCCCATCTTAAGGTGTTTAAAAGTCAAAATTTGAGTTAAAACAATGTTCCAAATAAAGGAAAATATTTAACATTCAAAATGTTAAAAATATTAAAACATCCATCCTCTTCTACAGGATTAACAGGAGGACCCTGCAAACTCTGACAGAGACCCAGGAGATAGCATATTGTTTGGTCTGTATCATGTAGAATTCAATTCTGACTATATAAAAACCTAGCACATCAAAGGCCATTTGCAGTTTTTCATGATAAGGTTAAAATAAATCAATCTAGAATGCTTAATATTGTTGCACTGAGAGTTATATGTTAGAGTGGATAGAGAGCCAACTTCTATATAAGGAAGTTTTTTTTTTCAGTTCTTGCTTTTTAGTCTTACTTCCTGAGGTCCCTCTGGCAAGTATATAAACTTCTCTATATCCTATTCAACTCTAAGATTATAATTTGTAGAAAAGTTGACAACCTGCATTTGTAGAGGGAATTTTAAAATAATAACTAAACCAATTCAGATATTTAGCACCTCCCCAAAATGCTTTCACCAGATAAATATTTATAGGATCATTAATAAAGAGCTGAAAAAGAAATCAGTCATCAACACCTTTATTTCACAGATGAGGAAACTGAGGCCCAGAGAAACTTAGTTTCTTGCCAATTAATAAACCATTAGTGTTTGCCTACAAGGTATGGTATCATAAAAAAAAAAACACGTTACAATTCTACGAATTATAGTTCTCATTGCAGTTGCAATATCATGTATGAATTTTTTGAGGGGAAACTGAATTTGGATGGCCTGGGTTAGGGAAGATGTGGTTGTTTTGTTTTAACACCTTAGGAGCTATTGTGTAGAAGAATTATTTTTTCTTTTCTTATCTCCAAAGGAAAATGAGAACCAAGGTATAAAAGTTACAAATAGGAAATTAGCACTCAGTGTTGTCCTTGGAGGACCTATGGTTTCAGAGACCTTCTGGGAAAAAAAAACATAAACAGGAATATTATATTAATATTTACAAAATATCTATTATTTGTTTCAGTATTATATATACTGATTATTAAAAGAGATAAACTGATCCCACTGATGTTTGATTTTAAAGTATCAGCTTTCTTACTAAGGTAACAATGATTTGTTACAGTGACAAGCAAGAAAGATGGAGTATATGGGAAATATGAAATCTTTTGATCTACCAGAGTGGTCTGTCACTTAGAAGTCTGAGCATCGTTGGCCTAGAGCAGAAGCAGCCCAAAAGATAAAAGATCAAGAGACAAAAGAGGCAAGAGCCATTTGGCTCTTAAAACCAAGAATAAAGAAGCACACTCTGGTGCCAAGTATTGAGGAGACAGTAGAAGGAGTACACCAAAGGGAGTGATGTGGTCAGAGCATTTGGCAAGAAAAAACGATTATTATAGTGGTTTCTCTCTTGGTAATTTAACGCAACGAGAAGGTCTGGGATACCCAGACTTGCTACTATCTGTGACATTGGGCTGTAGTTTATTTCTGAATAAAATGAAAGGAATGGAATGGATGAATTGTAAGGTTCTTTCTAGACTTATTTTTTATGATGTTGAAAAAATTTCAAAGACAAAGAGACTAGTATTTAAAAGTATTAGACACATAATATGTGGAATAAATCAAGAGGAAGTGAAATGGAGAATTTATCAAGAGGAAATTTAATTACTCAGAAATTGAGTAGAGGAAGAAACAGTTGGATTCTGCTTAAATGTAGTTAAAGGTAAGTCAATAACAATAACAATAATAATGATTATAATAATGGGTAGCATTTATGTAGTGCTTTAAGGCTTGCAAAACACCTTCTAAATATTATCTCACTTTATCCTCACAATAACCCTGGGATACAGGCTCTATTATTATCACCATGAGGAAACTGAGGCAAACAGAAGTTAAATGAGTCATCCAGTATCACACAGCTATCAAGAATCTGAGGCCAGATTTGTGCTCAGATCGCTGCAATTCCAGGTCTAGCTCTCTACTCACTGCAGCAACTAGCTGCCTTCCATCTTACTGGAAACATAGTCTATAACTAATAAATATTAGTTACTGACTGATCAGTTCTACCCAGATAAGGTCCTCATTTTCCTATGATAACTTGAAACAGATCAGAGCCTGTGAACAGGGGTAGAGATCATGTATCAAACACACACAAACACACACACACATATATATATATGTACATATATATATATGTTATCCATTCAATTATAATGTAAGATTTTTGAGATCAGGCAGTCTTTTGTTTGGTTTTTGTATTCCACATACTTAACACACTATCTGGTACATAATAAGGGCTTAATAAATGCTTGTTGTTCGATGGATTTGTTGCATGACTGGTAATACAAAAACAATAGCTACTTTCAATATTGCCTCTATTGAGCAGGAATGGTAAAAACTCACATTTATAGAGTGGCTTCAGGTTTATAAAGTGCCATTCTTGCAATAACCCTGAGAGATAGGACGATATATCAAACATGCTTACCTCTCTTTTGCAGATAAGGAAACTAAAGTGAAAAGAATAAGTAAATTGTCTTGGGACAGAGAGCATCTATATAGTAGAATCTTGATTCAAATACAGGCCTTTGACTAAGTACAATTCTCTGTCCACTGTACTATTCTGTCTCTCCTAACCAAGCTCTATTTCTCAGTCACTTTTCCATTCCAGCAATAAACTATGATCAAGAGATTTGGATCTAGATACAAAATTTCACTATCCTATTAACAAGTTACAAGTCACCATGAACTCGATCGATAAGGCCTTTTCTAAATGTCATAAAATCTTAGAATCTCAGAGATTTAAGAGATTACAAAAGACCTATCACTAAAGAAGAATCCCTTCAAAAACATACCCAAGAAATAACCATCCCATTTCTTCATCAAAACTGTTATTGATGAGGATCACACCTTCGGGTTAGCTCATTCTGTTTCATGGCATCCTAGAACTAAACCAGGAAGGGTTTCTGGGGTCATCTGATCAAGACTCTTCATTTTACATTTGATGAAATTGGCCTGGTAAGAACAAGCCACTTGGCTAAAGGTCTGCAGGTACAGTAATAAGTGTTAATAATTCTGTATTAGAATCCGGATCCTCTGACTCCAGAGTCAGTTCTCTTTGCACTCTGCCGTGCTCTGATCCCACTGGAAAGCTTCCATTCTTAAAAAGGTTTTTTATTCAATTTCAATTGTCTATTCAAATTCAGTTGTCTTCAAGATTCTGATTCTTTTCTATCTTAAAAGAAATGGTTTCATAGGATTGAGAACTGGAAGAAGTCTATTCCAAAGTCCTCATTTCCCAAATCAAAAAACAGAAACTTAGAAAATAATATTAAAAGCTTACCTCTATATAGTATGTTAAGTTGTACGAAGAACATTGTATTGATTATCTCTAAAATTTCAAAATAACCTTTTAAATAGGTGAAACAAGTATTACTGTACTCATCTTTCCAGGTGCAAAAATTGAGGCTCAAAAGAAATTAATGATATATTGTCACAAATTATTTATCAAGTAGGAGATTAGTATCCAGATCTTCTTGACTGCAGGTCTAGCAGTCAATCCACTATAGCAGGCAAAGTCTTATGGGTAGTGGACCAGGGCTTAAAGCCCAGGTGTTCTGATTTTAAACCTAAGGTCCTTACTTTAAAAAGTACTAAAAAAAAAGTCTAGTATTTCAGTTAAATACTTGATAAGAGGTAGGTAGGAAGGGTGGGGAAACAATACTATGGAAACACAAAAAAAGTGTACCTACTCAATTTTTAGGGAATAATTTAATGCTAAACTTTTAGCTTGTCCCAACTTTTTCACCAGTTTTAATTTTTAATGACTTTATATTTACCTCCCCATAAATTGTTTTGGACGTATTTTCCATCTAAAATGTATGCACTCAATGACTAACTATAGAGTCCAAATTTAAGAAAACTGGCAAAAAAGCTAAGCATGTTTTTGAAATATTGAAGGAAAGGCCTGTTTGTGGATGGGATTTTCTAACATTTGTTTCAAAACATAAGAAATGAAAAGAAAATGCCAATACACTGAATACATTACCTAAGACTGCAACTATGCATAGAGGTTAAAGGTGATTAATGGCAGAGTTGCCTTAATTTTCAGTTCAATTTTTCTTGACAAAAATTATTTCTTATAAATGCAGCCTGAAAGGCTCACTTCTAACCTTGTAGTTGCACTACTAATAGAGCTTGAAATGGTCTCCATGGACAATTATTTGGAAATGAATGAAAGCAGGAGCTGTCACTCATGTCCCTGGCCATATGATTCAGGTTTGTCATATTTCTGTTTTCAGAATAAGCAAGTATGACTCATAGATACTGCAAGATACTGAACCTTAATCTAAATCTTAAGCCTGGGGAAAAATAAGAGTAAGAAAAATAACTTTCTTTTCATCACTTTTCTTCATTTTCCATCCTGGAATCTGATACATATGACTTTGTATTGACCCCAAAAAATCAATAAATTTGATGTATTACAATAATATTAATGTCAGATGATATACAGCTGGCTAAATAGTATTCACAAATGTGAAGTCAGTTTTAATTATGCACTCGGCTAGCTTTCTTTCCTTTTTTTTTATTTCAACCCAAAACTTCAGCAATTTTTATATGCAAAGAGTTTCTGAGACATTCACTTCCTGGCACTGAATTTCTGGAAACAGAATATTAATCCATGAGCATTTCAGGAGAAGCCCTAAAAGCTTTCTAAAACAGAAGATATGTTATAATCTAAATATTAAAGTCTTGTAGAGTTACAGCAAATGGGTTCCTCTCTTCTGCAGTAAAAATAATTCAACTTTAAAAGTTCCTCATGTACATAAAAGTCAAGGATGGGCTAAGTATCAGTCATGCTAATTAGCATAAACATTCAATTATTCATGACAACAGAAGGAAGCAGATGCATGGGTAGCCAAAAAAAAAAAAAAAGAACACTGGGTATAATATTCAAATCATTTAAACAATAAAATCTCATTTGTCCAAAAAAATCCAAATTGTTTATTTTAATTCTCTAGTTGATGCAAAGTTAGTATAAAAATCAAGAAGAACACATTAATTTTCAGAAGAATGAAACTATAATAAAATATACTTAAGAACACTGAAGTTGATTTTTTATGATATGGAAGACTATTAAAAGTATTATATCATCACCTTTTGGTGATTTGGTATAAATAGAGTTTTCTTGTATATAGCTAAATAATGTCTGTTGTTTTTGTTATCATCATTGTTGTACTTGCCTTAGAGCAGTGGTTCATAACCTATTTTTTTAACTTTTTAAACATTTTGATAACTGTATTTGATTTAATATATTTGTTTGATAATCTTAAGTATTTTATTTTATTTATTTAAAAACATTCTGAGGGGTTTTCATGGGTTTCAAGAGACCAGAAAATGAGTTTAATGCAAAAAAAATTAAGCATTGTTCAGCAGAGTACACTTCTGTCTGGTACCATATTAATTCACACTATCAATCTATGCAAAACAAATCTGTCCTGTGAAAAGCTAACAGGCTTTTCAATATTCTTCATAACAACAATCCTTCTCTGTTCTCTACTTCATTCTAGAAATAGAAAGCATAACCTCTTAAAATACTGCCTAAAGCGAGTTATCATGAATTCATCCAGGTCTAGGGGAAGTAAACCCTTGAATTTAAAAGCTTCCTTGCTAGATTACTGCCTATAGAAAAAATAAAATAAAATAAAAATAGAGAAAAAACAAACACTAGATAATGAAATGACTCATGGCGGAAATTCCTAGGATCATAAATTTAGATTCTGAGACTACCACTTCTAGGGGTGGAGCCAACATGGCAGAGTAAAAAAAAAAAAAAGAAAAGAAAACACTCAGCTGATCTCTCCCAACACTCCCCTCCAAACATCTTTAAAACAATACCTCAAATTGATTTCAGGAGTGGCAGAGAAAACAAAAGGTCAGAGTGAGACCTTTTATCTATCTTCCAGCCCAAGAGAACAGTGGAGGTTGAAAAGAGAAATCTTTGACATGGGGGTCGGGGTGGGGATGAAAATGGCTAAGGGCCCATGTAGATGATATATCAGTAGTTATAATGGGTGGTGGTGACAGAAGAGACATCCATTTTAGGAGCTCTCAATCCAGACACAGTAAGGTATCCTGGTAGCTTGTTGAAAGAGATTACAAGAAACTCCTGTGCTAGCACTAGACACAGGACCAGATGCTATTTGGCAACTCCACTACCTATACCCACAACCAGGTCATAGTTTAAGGGCAGAAAGGAGCACTTTAAGTCAAGAAGGAGGGGACCAATGATGGGAAACTGATTGGCAACTCCATTGTCTATTCTCACCTTTGGCTCATAGGTTAAGAGTGAAGAGAAGCGCTTTTGGACAAGAGAGAGTGAAAGCCTTGAGGAGTAATATCACTTCCACTCCCAAGGAATGAAAGAAACTATGGAGCAGTATCAAGAGCAAAAGCTCAGGAACCTTTCCTAGGTAAGGATGGGAGTATTGATCAAGATAGCAGTGACCAAACCTGTCCTAGATCACACCACCTTGGAAGCACAGAAAACTTCCAAAACCCCAGAGCTAGCTCTGAAAACAGCAATTTTAAAAAGCCTGCTTATTGTTTTGAAGCTTGAGACAGTGCCCTTCAATCGACCCGTGGAACTGAGCACAACATTAACATAATATGAAGTTCCAAATAGAAAAAAAAACAGGATAGAAAACTGAGTGAAAAATTACCTTAACAATAAAAAGCTATTGTGGAGACAGGGAAGATCAAGACACAAATGCAAAAGAAGACAATGAACTCAAAACAGCTACAAGCAAAGTCTCAAAGAAAAATGAGAATTTGGAAACAAAAATTCCCAAAAACATTAAAAATAAATAATAGAGGAAAAGTTATGTAAAGAAATGAAAGGAAAAATAAAATTATGAAAAGGCAATTAACAACTTATTTAAAAGCAATGACAATTGCTGGAGGAAACAAGTCTTTCTAAAAACAATATTAGCCAAATGGAAAAGAGGTACAAAAATTCATTGAAGAAAATAATTCCTTAAAAATTAGAATTGGGCAACTGGAAACTGATGACTCAATGAGACAGAAAGCAAGATAAAACAAATTAAATGAATGAAAAATAGAAGAAAATGTAAAATATCTCATAATGTAATAGATCTGGAAAATAGATCAAGGAGAAATAATTTCAGAATTAGTGAATTATCTTAAAGGAATAAAGAGCCTAGAGAGTATATTTCCAGACATTACCAGGGAGAACTGCCCCAATATTCTAGAACCAAAAGGTTCTAGAAATAATAAATAAATTAACAATAAATTGGAAGAATCCACCAATCACCAAATGAAGGAGATCACAAAATGAAGACTTCCAGGAATATTTTTAGCCAGATTCCAGAGCTCCCAGGTCAAAGAAAAAATTCTTCAAGAAATCAGATAGAAACTTTTCAAATACCCACAGAGCCACATTCAAGATTACGCAAGATTTAGCAGCTACCACAATAAAGGAGTGGGGTATTATTTTACAGAAGGCAAAGAAGCTGGGATCACAATAAAAGTAACTTACCCAGCAGAAATGAGTAAAATTCTTCAAGGGAAAATGGATATTTAATGAAATAGAGGACTTTCCAGCATTCCTGATGAAAAGACCTCAGCTGAACAATTTGACTTTTGAATACAATACTCAAGAGAATCATAAAAAAGGACAAACACGAAAAATAAATCATAAGGCTTTCAATAATGTGAAACTGCTTGCCTTTCTATATGAGAAGATTATGCATGAATCTTCCAAAATCTTCATTAAGGAAATTAAAATGATTCTACATTAAAAAAGGGTATGATAGTGAGCTGTTTATGGTAGGATGATATAAAAAAAAAGGATAAGCAAAAAAGAGGGAAAAGGGGCAAGAGAGACGAAGAATGGGAAAGATTATCTTATGTAAAAATGTCACACAAAATGTTTTTACAGTAGAGTGGAAAACAGGAGCTTGAACCTCATTCTCATCTAAACTGGTTCAAAGAGGGAATACACACACACACACACACACACACACACACACACACACACAAACACACATAATTGGTAATGACAATCCATTTTATCCAACCTGGAAGTAGGAGGAGAAGGGGAGGAGAAAAAGTTGAAAAGATAAAAGGCAAAGAAGATAAAAGAAGACAATGATGATAAACAAAATAGACGAGAACAACAGAATTAAAAAAGAAAGAAAAATAAAAAAGAAGAAAACAGAAAAAAGTAATGCAGAGTTGAAAATCATAACTGTGAATGTGAATGGGATGAATTCACCCATAAATGGAACTGGATAGCAGAATGACTTGGAAACCAGAATCAAAAACTATGTTGCCTGTAAGAAACAAAACTGAAACAGAGACATACATAGGGTTAAAATAAGGGGTTGCAAACAGAATCTATTATGTTTCAGCTGAAGCTAAAAGGACAAGAGTATTAATCATGATCTTAGAACAAAAGCAAAAGAAAATAGCCCTAATAAAAAGGAAAAAGCATGGAGGGTTCGGGGGGCGGAGCCAAGATGGCGGCTGGGAAGCAGTGACTGGCGTGAGCTCCCCACCAAGTTCCTCCAAAAACCTATAAAACAATGGCTCTGAACCAATTTTAGAGCTGCAGAACCCACAAAGTGGCAGAGGGAAGCAGGGCTC
>CM053622.1:573360098-573380300 GCA_028646595.1 Phalanger gymnotis
GCCATCTTGGAGTGGGGGGGGGAGGAAATGGGGAGAAAATTTGTAATTCAAACGCCTATGAAAATCAAGGCTGAAAACCAAACATGTCAAAAATAAATTTTAAATAAATAAATTAATTAATTAATTAATTAATTTAAAAAAAAAAAAAAAAAAGGAAAAAGCATGGAAACTACATTTTCCTGAAAGGAATCATAGGTAATGAAATAATACCAATATTAAACATATACTCACCAAAAGGCATAGGATCCAAATTGATAAAAGAAAAGTTACATGAATTAGAGCAGGAAAAAACTGGAAAATTATAGAAATGAGGATCTTAGCTTTCCCCTCTCAGAACTAGATAACTCTAATAAAATAAGTATTAAAGAAGTCAAGCAGATGAATGGAACTTTAGGAAAAAAAAATCTGATAGACATCTGGAGAAAACCGAATGGGAATAGGAAGGAATATACATTTTTCTCAGCTTGTCCATGGAACTTTCACAAAAATTGACCATATATAATATGCCCACTTACATGCTCACTGCATAAAATCACAAGCAAATACAGATAAGCAGAAATAGTAAATGTGCCCTTTTCAGACCACAATGCAAAAAACTATATTTAATAAAGAGCCATAGAAGCATAGATTAAAAACTAGTTTGAAATTGAATCATCTAATCATAAAGAATGAATGCCTTAAAGAACAAATCATAGAAACAATCAGCAGGAAAATTCATCTGGAAGAAGATAAAGTCAAGAATATGAAGGGAATAAATTTAAAAAAAAATGTGAAGGAAGACAACCTAACAGTTATAGATTTCAAACTATGCTACAAAGTAGTAACCATCAAATTAAAATAATTCTGAGATACCACCTCATACCTATCAAGTTGGCTAACAGGACAGAAAGGTAAAATGACAAATGCTGAAGGATATGTGGAAAAATTGGAACATTAATGCACTCTTGCTACAGTTGTGAAGTAGTCTAACTATACTGGAAAATGATTTAGAAGTACACCTAAAGGTCTATAAAATAGTGTCTACACTTTGACCCATCAATAACATGACTAGGTATGCATCCCAAAGAGATCAAAGAAAAGGGAAAAGAATCTATTCAAAAATATTCATAGCAACCCCTTTCGTGGTGGCAAAGAATTAGAAATCTAATGGATGCCCATCTATTGGGGAATGGCTGAACAATTTGTGATGAAATACTATTGTGCTAATAAATGACAAGCAGAATGCTTTCAGTAAAACCTGGGAAGACTTACATGAACTCATGCAAAATGAAGTGAGCAGAACCAGAAGAAGTTTGTACATAGTAACAGCAATACTTTAAGGATGATCAGCTGTGAAAGACTTAGCTACTGTGATCAAGACAATGACCCAAGATACTTTCAAAGGATCCATGATGAAAAATGTATCTACATCCAGACATGAACTCAGAATGCTGATCAAAGTGGGTTTTTTTCTTTGTTTTGTTGTTGTTTTCTCTTGCAACATGACCAATATGAAAATATGTTTTGCAAGATTTAACAGGTATAATCTATATCAGATTGCTTGACTTCTCTAGTTGGGGGTTGAGGTGGGAGGAGAGGGAGAATATTTGAAACATAATTTTTCCAAAAAAATAATTCTGAAAAATTTTACATGTAAGGTCTTGTTTTAGGGCTCACTCATTGGAAGAATGTTCTTGTGATTTGGCCAGATAAGACTCTGGATAGCCATCAAGGGCCCCCCTGGCTTTGAAAAACCCAAATGTTGGTTCTTCTCTCTCTCTCTGGTAACTATATATGTATTGCTATGATCAGACAGATAGAAGTCATGTCTGTTGGTCTTTATTTCTCTGTTTGTACTTTCTGCTTGTGACTTCTGTTGGCATTTTCTCTCAAGTTCGAGGTGCTTACTTTTCCCCTGAACTAAGTGAATAATATGTATGTTTAACTAAAGTAAGATTGTTGACCCCTTTGAAGCTGCTTTCCTTTAGGAAAGCAGATGAAAGAACCTGTGTGAGCAGACTTCCTGTGTGCTCGTGTTATTGGTCCTCCATAGCAGCTGCAAGTAGCATTGTTGTTACACCCCCAAAAAAACCCAAACAAACATCAACAATGAAGAATAGGCCTTTATTCTTATTGTGTGTGAGAGTATGTGCATTATATATATATGTATATATATATGTGTGTGTATGTATATGTATATATACATATATTCATGTTTTCATGTGTGTATTGTTTGTCTTTATACATAGAACTGGAGGATGTTGCTGGAGTGGTCAGAGAGCTATCCTTGGATGCAGGAATACCTAGGATCAAGTTCTTTCTCTAAGACATACCAACTGCATTACCATAAGTAAATTATTTCTCAATGTTTCAAGAAATTGTACACATACACATGTATATATGTGTATATGTGCACATATATATACATGTGTATATGTGTGTGTGTATATATGAACTGTATTTCAATTTAGTTAAATTGATTTATAACTCTATGTATATTAATTTTAAAACATTCTCAGAAGTGTATCACCTTTAACAGACTGACACAAAATAATGCTCAAGAATTCCTATCGTACACTCAGAGTTATAGAAGAGATATCCATCTACAGTGGAGGGAGTTTCCATAGTGCATTTTCGTATAGTTGATGGACTATTGGTCTTGGAGTTGGGATGACCTGGGTTCAGTTCCAATTCTGTTGTTTACTAGCATGTGACCTCTGGCATGCCATGAAACCTCCAAAAGTCTCAGTTTCTTCATCTGTAAAATGAGGGCATTGGATTTGATGAGTGATGGAAACTTCCAGCTCTTTATGTCTGACCTTATTATTTTTTTTCCATATCTCAGAATCCATACTTGTAATGATTTCCTTGGTAGTACTTACTCGTAGTGAGGAAATTCCATCTACTGATGCATGTTGGCTGGCAACTTTTCTGAAATTTTTACTCTCTGAGATCATTGAAAATTAAGTAACTTACCCAGGGTCACATAACTAATGTTTTTCATATATAGAATTTAAAGCCAGATTTCCCTTACTTGAGTCCCTGTTCTCACATTTCTGCTGGATGTATCACTAAGGAAATATTTCCCTTAATCACTCTCAGTCTCTTTCTATCTGTCTCTGTCTCTCTGTCTCTCTCACAGAAACACAAACACATATAGATATATACATATATACAAATATGTATACATATATATAATACAGATAGATGGATTCATGTATGTAAATATATGTATACATGCATATAGATATATACATCTATATGTTTCTATGTGCATGTATTAGGATACCCTGGGATCAAATTCTGATATTTATTAGCTTTGTATGTCAACCTCTCTCAATTTTTAGGAATGTCCTCAGATAAGTCCTAGATTTTGGAGTTCTGCTTTATTGGAGGAAGCTCCCACATGAATCATAACTTGGGATAATGAAAGTTAATCAATAAAGTCAGTCTTTACTGGGTGATTTCAATACTATGTCCATAATTATAGCAATATGAGTTCAAGTCTATAATCCTTCAGCTCTCAATTTATTTACAAGTAGAACTCAAACTCAGATTTGCATCTGTAAGGGACCTCAGAAATCACCAAACTAACCCCTACCTCCAGATTTGACAAAGAAGAACGTAGACCCATATATGTTAAATAACTTGTATAAAGTCACACAAGTACACAGAGGATTCAAAAGCATGTTCTTTGACTCCAAAGCCAGTTTTTTTTCATTGTGTCATCTTCATGAAATACTATCTCTCTCACTCTAAAAATAATTTCCATTGACTAGCCTTCCTCTCCAAATTTTGCTGCAGTGTACTAGGATGACAGACAGTTATTGAACCCACATGGAAGTTTTTCCAGTTTAGTTGGATCTGTAAGAATCTGAACATCACTTGTCAATTTTTTAAAAAAATCACACACATACATAAACACAAACACATACATATATACATGTATATATACACATACATGTACACCTGTATGTACGTTTGTGTGTGTATGTATGCATACATACTATATATAATCTTAAATATGTTATCTGTATCCTATGGATTGCATGCATATTATGGCTACAAGAATAGTTTTTGAAGGTATTTAATTTTGATGAGAGAAATAACTTGACATCATGAACTGTTATCTTTTTCTCAGAGAAAGAGAAAAAAGTGTTTAAATTATTACTATTTTATCTACAACGCTTTTTAAAAAACTCAGCACTAATGATTATTAATACAATTACTGTCCTTAACATGTTTTCCATGCTTTATTCCTTAAAGTATACAATCTAATGTCATCAAAGTTAAGGATTAAAGGAGGAATGCAAATACTGAACTTTTTAAACGGCATTTTTGAACACAGTATCTCTCACAGTACCACAATGTGAATTAATTATGTGAGAATATAGTCTGGTAGGAAGAATTTCAAAGACCTTCATACTTATTAGGGCATTATCCTAAATAACACCAGATATTGATGTTATTTATGCATCATTTATTATCTACTTTTAAGAAGCAGGCTGAATTTCTCAGAACATTAATGTTGATTAGAAGTTGTTGAGTGTTTTTCCCTCAAAACAGGAAGAAAAGTAGTTTTCCTCAAACCGGGAGGTCATTTTTTTTTCAAATTGGTTATGTTTAGTGACTGTTAAATGACTGTAAAATGTTTGAAGGTTTTTTCTTCCTGCATTGTGACTACTAAAAGCTATTTTCTAGGATATTAGTATGATGTTTAAAAGTAGTCTCCAAGTGCAATTTTTGTACTATTTACAAAAAAAGAAAATTAATTTTATAAGATTTCATGGAGTAGAGCTTTAAGAATTTTAATGGAGCTTGCTAGATCTCAACTAACATAAAAATAGCCTGTATTCTCTACTCTCTTACTATGTAGATAGGTAATGTCTTATGTTAACATTAAAATGTATTAAGTGTTTTACAAAAAATGAATGTTAGCTGAGCAATTCAAGTACATTAGTTGCCTTGGTTATAAAGATACCTGTTTGTAGGTCATATCTTCTGGAGACTATAGGAGGACACTATAGGGTCATTGAGATATTTTCTGTAATTTTCAGTTTACTGAGTACCAGGTAGCAATTAGACTGTACTCTTCTAGAAAAATAAGATGTTTGTCACTGAAAATATTTTATTTGTTATTGAATTAATATAAGGCAGTATAACATAGTGGTAAATAACCAGACCCAGAGAAAGGAAGACCTGGGTTTCACATGTAACCCTGCAAAAATCATGTAACCCCTGAGTGCTGAAAGTCTCTAAGGGTATAAGCCGTAGAGGAGACACCTATCTGCTTTGACATAGGGAACTTCCTCAACCAAGAGATCCCTATGCCAATAAAATCACAGATCAAATCTCTATTCCTATTGTCTCAATGGTAAAACATTTGTTTCCAAAAATAACACTCTCAAGTTAACATGAAGTTTTTTTGTTGTTGTTGCTTCGTCATTTTTCAGTCATGTTCAACTCATCATGACCCTATTTGGGGTTTTCTTGGCAAGGATATTGAAGTGGCTTTCTCTTTATTTTCTAGTTCATTTTATAGATGAGAAACTGAGGCAAACAAAGTTAAGGGACTTGCGTAGGGTCACACAGCTAGTAAGTGCCTGAGACCAGATTTGAATTCATGAATATGAATCTTCCTGATTCCAGCCCAGCACTCTATCCACTATACCACCCGGCTGCCCTACTACAATACTACTATACTATACTACAATAATTGTAGTAATTGTTTTATTTTGACCTAAAAGAACAACCGGTAAGTGTGGTATACAAAGGCCAGCCTCAGATTCATAAAATCTAGATCTGAGTCCTACCTGTACGACTACAGGAAAACTCCTTAACCTCTCTGAGTCCTCAAGTAACTTTTCTAAAACTACAAGATGACAAGTTACAAATATTTTTTTTTGTGATCCATATCAATGGAAGAAGTTTATATGCCCCAAGTCCCCCTGCCTCTTCTTTAATAATAATTAAATAATATAGAGCTTAAACATAGAGCTTAAGACACCATAACCTCAACAGAAAACAAACAGTATCAACAAACAACCCTAAATAATCAGTCTTTGGAGATAACCTTGAAGACTTGGGCTAATCATTCAACTTTTCCACAAGTCGCTTACCTTTTCTGTGCCTTAATTTCCTTCATATGTAAAATATTCTCCAACTATAGTATGTGAGCATAAATTATTATATTTTGAAAGATCTGTGATTTTACCTATGTGAGTACTTCTAATATTATCAATTGTTGCCCAGTCCTCTATTGATAAGCAGATACACGTTAACTAGGCTGATGCTCAGAGGACAGATTCAGTCAACAGCCCTATCCAAGAAGCATGTAGAATTAGGTAGGACTTGCACAAATTTCTGGTCTCTTAGCATAGCAATGGAATAGCGAAGTCACTTTTATACCATGGCGAGGCAACATAAAAGAATGTTAGTGGAAATTATTATTAATTGTTATTGTTATGATCATATGCAGCATCATTTGAAAACATTTCTATGCATAGCTTTCAGTATAAGACTGCCACTTGGTGGAAATATGGGAAAACAGTGATACTATCAACTTAAAAATTTTTTTCTGTCCTTCAAAATAAGTTTAGTGACAGGATGTATGTCCTGAGGAATCATTTATTTTTTACAGTGTTCAATATGACTATGTAGTTGTGTAAATGTGACCTGTGCATTAAAAGGTAATTTATTTGCAAAACACGCTTCATACGGATGGCTTATTAACTTCAAATTCCTTTAAATAGCTTCATAAACTAGCATATGTCCTACAGTTGTATGAGATTAACGTTGAATTAGTAACCATTAAATCAAAGTTAATAATTAGTCCTAAGCCTCAGTTTCCTTATCTTTAAAATGGAACATTTTTATGATAAATGGGAAAAGCTATACTGATCTACTTTAAAGATTTGGTTGCAAAGCAGTTTGCAAACATGAAGTGTTATAGAAATGGTAAACATTTACATAATCAATGAAGCTAGTAAAGAAAGATTATTAAAATGATGAAAATTCACAATGACTCAGAATTTTAACTAATTTGAGTGAGTAGATTTCATATTGTATTCTTATCACAGTAGTTGCTCTGATCATGATTACAGCACCTACTTACCACCAGGCATTTACAAATGAGCAAAAATTGAGAGATCGAGACCCCTAAAGAGCTCTGGTAATGATAACAAAGGTTTTTCAGAAGTCCATAGACATTTTCTCTAAGAAAGAAAAATACCTTGGCCCTTCACTGTGACTTAAGTAAAAGGAGATCCTTGCTAGAATCAGGACACCTTGATTTTTAGAATTCAAAAATATCTCTACCTTGGAAAGCAAAAGACCTTTTTGGCAACATTTAAAAGAATTTAATTCATTCAAAATCAATACCCGGTGAATGATCAGATGGAACATGCCCTTCAGTCATAAAACATTTTTTAAAAGGACAGTTCTTATAAAGGAAAATTATATTGTTTTGTTTTGAAGTTTGTGATATTGTTTATATAGGAAAAACTAAAATAACTCAAACTAAGTGCTAATCAGGTAATATATTCACATCAATTTTCTAAGTTTTGACTGTGAGCATCCAGAGTTGGGCCTAAAGTGACTATAACAGTACATATCCTTATAACTTCTAGAAATCATTTATTTAGAGTAATGACACACATTGTTTTGTGTAAATTCCACTTGTTAATTTTAAGTTGAAGACCATAGTAATTACATTTACTTTGTCTGGAATATTTGGAAGGGCTTCTGCAACCAGCTATATGAAACTAAATTGGATTCTATAGGGTATATTTTTTAATGTCTATCTGCCCTTTCTCAAATTCGAAAATATGTTTTAACACATACACAAACTCTCTCTCTCTCTCTCTCTCTCTCTCTCTCTATCTATCTATCTCTCTCTGACACACACACATTCAACTATGACATTTTGAAATTATATTAATTTTATTATAAGAATTAAATTAATTTGTTGCCAGAAATGATTTTGGAAATAACCATTCACAATATTTTTTAAAAAGAGCATTAGTTACAAAAATACACAGCAGTGTGAAATATATATATGTGCCTCGATACAAATTAGCAATAAATTCTAAATCCAACGCCAATCCCTACACAGATTGTAGATTCGCCAGTATATACAGAACAGACAGATTATTAACATTATCTTCAGATTTTGTAGCTATGTTCCACTTGGCTTTCTCTCCACCTCCAACATAATTGAAAATTTTGCAGCACCCAAAGTAACCAGCTGGTGTCACAGGTTAGTGAGCAGAAATTTCATGTGGGGAATCTCACCTGACTAATCATTCTTGTTGGTACTATCATCCCAGGAGCAACTGAGAGGCATGGCAGCTTGTTAATGAAATTTAAGGTGCTGTCAGCCTGAAAGTGGATTTTCAAGCCATACTCCTTTCTTGACAAATCATCTCTTAGATAGCTGCTAACCAGTTGCTCTTCTAAGAACAAAGGTGGGTGGGGGAAGGATATTTTTCATCATTTTAGAGATTTAACCCTGAAAAGGGCAAAACACTTTCAATGATCTTTCCAAAACAGAACAAATTATTGCATAAACTGCATCATGCAGTAATATATACCCAGATAAGCTTTTAGTGATTGGTAATAGTCACCACCTGTGAAAAAGAAACCCCTGAAGGCAATGTGGGAAAGGTGATGAGTGCTGTTAATAAGGCAAAACACTAGGATGCTAATAGGATCACTTTCCCTCCATCCCCATCTCCATTTGGACAGCTCCCTTTACATTTAAAACTTAAGGACACAGAAAAGCTTAATAGCTGAGCCACAGCTTATGATTCTAGCTGATCGTATTTTATACCCACTTTCAGAAATCAGCTGGGAAAGTGTCTGCCCAGGAAGGCGTTACAGCCCATTTTGCAGTGTATCCTGGGCGTAGAGCACCATCTCTGGTAGGTAGCATAGGAGGCTCCTTTCCAGAGTGCCATAATTATCCAATGACCTAATAGCTGACAGTGTCTACCTAGAGTTCCTAATTGATGTAAACATGACAGGTCTATAAAAGGGCTAATCATAATTTTCTCTCCTTCCCTTTACCTCCCCACCTCAAACTCCAAACACCTCCAGCCTCCCGCCTCTTCTTTCAACTTAAGAGTAAAGCAACAGCCCAAACTCCAGAACCATCCTAGTCTAGGAAAGAAGAGAACAAGAGTCACCCTTAGGTTATTTCACTGAACAACACTGAAACAAAATATCAATGTGGGGCGGGGGTGGGAAGGGATGGTAGGAAGCTAAAAAAGAGCAAGAGAAATAACGCCCATCTCTGCTCCAAAGGGCTCATCATCAACTGTCTCTATAAAAGCACCACACTGCAGAAACTGAAAACATGTGGATTCAGGAAACCAACGAACCTTCCTCTATCTAATCACATCATTTGCCCCTTCCTCAAGTCAGCATAGCTGCAGACACTGACCAACTCCAAATTAAGAAACCATAAAACTATCTGGTTAAAGGTCGTCACCTATACTAAGATCCCCGCCTCTCTCAAAGGGTACAGCCAAGCCAACCTCCCAGATGACTCGACTATCTCCCTTAGTAAAGTGTACTTTTCTTCAGGCAGCTGTTTCTCACTGAAGCCAAGGCAACGACCCGGGCCAACAGCTCCCTACAGTTACCTTCCAACAAGCATGAATGGGGGATTGAAAATCCTTCCTTTTCTTTGCTCTGATGAGCCATTCACTCCGGCTGGGTAGCTTTTAGCAGAAGCAGCAGCAGCCGTCAGGGCAGCAGCGGACCCAACAGCCACTACTGTCCCATCCCGCTTGCGGCCAGCTCTTCTGGGCTCCCTCACCTTTCCTCCCTCTCTCCCCACCCCATGTAGTCAGGTAGTGGCTCTTTACCTCTCTCCCGCCCTCCCCATGTCTCTCCACCTTTCGCATCCTTTCCCTGGCCCTAGAGCGCACTCAAATGCTCCAACTTCCTGCAGAGTCCATCAGGGAGAATCGGAGAACAAACAAATTGGGGAGTGGGGGGAAGGGCAGAGAAAGGAGGAGGGTAAAAAGGGGGTGGAGTGGGAGAAGACAAACTGGGTGGGCAGGAGTGAAAACGGCGGGGGCTGGGGTGGGGATGTGACAGGGGGAGGGGATAATGTAAAAGCGGTGGATGGAAGAGGGGAGCTGTGAGGGAAGATGCTTGAAGCCCTTCTTCGCATCCCCAAGGAGGGCTACTTGCTGCAAACTCTTACCTGATCTTGCTGCTGCGCCTGGCTCCCTCTGGCCCCGGGATTGGACGGCTGCTGCTCTTGCTTCATGGCTGTCATTGTGGGGTTTGATTTGGCTTTCACTTCCTCACGGGCACTTCAGACTCGGGCACCTTCACTTGGCACCAATTGCATGACACAGGCTTCCGTCTCTCTCCGAATTGGCGAAGAGCAAAGCAGTAGCAGCAGTGGTAGCGGCAGCGGATGGGGGTGGCGGGGACCCGGTGAGGGGGGAGAGTGGAGATGTGGGGGGAGAAGAAGAGAGGCACCAGGCAAGCTCCCTCTCGGAATCTCTCCTTCAGCTACCGCAATCCTCCCCCAAAAAACTCTCCCCCCTCCCCCCCCCACCACCCCAATACCAAGAGAAGCACCAGAGAAGAGAAGAAGCGAAGTGTCAAGTTACTGGAGGGGTGGGAGACAATTGCAGAGCACCTGAATGGGGCGCTGGGGCTCGGGCAGCAGCTTGCTCCTCCAGAGGAGATGGGCTCGCATTATACTGCAGTATGCGCTCCCCCCATCTCACACACCCCAGCTGCCTTTAGCAGCAGCGGCTCTCCCCAATCCCCCCCCCGCCCCCGCCTCAGCGCGGCAGGTGAAAAAGCCCTGCGCTTTGCTTGAGCATCTCGGAGCAACAGCCAGCAGTAGAATCCTGGGCAGCTAAGAATCTAGCTACTTGCAAAGCTAAATCTGCCCTGGCTGCCGGGTGCCACCCCCACCCCCTGCACATACACACCCCCTTTGAGCCCCCTCAACACTGGCTCCTGCTAAAACCCGGAGAAGCGGAATGCACGCGTGGAAACTCCTCAGTGACTCCAGCAACCACACTGAGCATGCTCAAGAGCTCAGCGCCCACTTGGGGGCGGGTAGGGAGAGTAAGGGGGCATGAGCGCGGGAAGGTCCGTGAACTGCACCTGCCACAGCTGGCGGGGCTCTCCCAAGACAGGGCCACGGATGTATTTGGAATCCACAACCAGGGGAAACTGGACTCCTGATTCCAACCCATTCTACTGAGCTTTTTGATTAAAGTAAGTAGGGTTTCCCATTTCCAATTAGAATTGGTATGATAATCGTGTTGATGATGATGATGTTAAATAGAATCTTTTCAAATGCTCAGCTTATGTGGAGCAGAAGATCCAGGATCAGTTTTTTTTTTTCTTTTTGCTTTTCCTCCATATTCTAAAATGGGACATTCACACAGGCTCTGTCATGCCAATGAACTAATTTTTTCCCCTCGCCATTCTTAACTAATCATCCAAAATGGTATCCTACAATTTGTTATATATACAATTTCACCAACTTTACAGATCCCTAGCCTCGTTACTCTTCAAAAAAGCACGTATCAGATGCTTGTCTGAATGTAGCCTTGGCTTACTCAGTTGGAGCAGAAAATAGGGATATGGTTTCTTCCCTCTAGGGGCTCCCATCTAGGACCACTATAAGAAGATGCAGAAGCTTCAGGGGCACAGGGAAAATCAAGAAAGAACAGTCTAGGACTGGGTGTCATCACTTTTACTGGGGAACTATTTCGGAATAATCATGAGGAGCATGGAATGAGAGAAAAAAATGAGTGCAACTGGCTACCCTGGAGAAATGCCTTGAGGTAGTCTTTAGTAGTTAATCACCATAAAGAGATACTGAATCTGTAGAACAATGATGAAGAGGTATATTTCTGGCTCTTTTCCCTCAACTAAACTTTAGAGTTGAAATTAAATGTGTGTGTGTGTGTGTGTGTGTGTGTGTGTGTTAGGTGTGTGTTTTTTTTAAAAGGGACTATTCGCTTTTCACCCAGCATTCACCCCTAGCATGGTGGCTAGTACTTAGTAGCCAACTAATAAATGCTTGTTAGTTGATTGGTATTTGTGTGTGTTGGAGAGTATAGGAGCTAGATGTTCAAAATTTTGATTTGGCAATCAGAGCAACAGGATTTAAATATCTGACTAAGCCTAACACAATTAACTACTTTCATGATATATGTAGAATGGTGGTGTTTAGATCTTAAATTTTCTTTAAAATTATGATATCTTAATATTTAAGCTCTAATAGAGCTCTTAAGAGTTTTCTGTCTTGTCTGTTCTTTAAAGGAGAGTATGTCCTTTTATGAAAAGCATCGATACACATGTAAAATCATGTACAGACAGAATTTTCCTTGGGAAATTTTTGGTTATATTTTTCCAGATAGCTTCATTCCTCCTTTTTCAATGCATAATTTCTTTGTTAATGTATCTGGTTTGGTCTAGCCCAAGCATGTGTTTTGGTAAAGTTATCTTTATAGACATCTGGGTTTTAGTGGATTAAAGACAAACCATAGGGTACTTTGGTACCCTACTTATAGATGTACTTTCCAGTTTCTGCTCAATATAATTTAGTCTTTTTAATTTAATGTTAAATATTTAGAATCGTTAGGGACCTTAAAGGTATTCTATTCCAATCTATATATGGACAGGGTTTTTCTGAAGGCCTCCAGTGATGAAGTAGCCATTACCTTTAGGGTAACGTATTCTATTTTTCAACAAATACAACAATTAGAAAACTATTCCTTTTATGCAAACTGACTCTCCTATTTCACATATTCCATCTACCATCACTCTCCCCTAAAATTCCCTAACTCTTTCAGACTATCTTTATAGTGAGTGGCCTGTTGTACCATCACCTTCTTATGCACATACTTCCTAAAATATGGCTCCTGTAAGCAAACACAATGCTTCAAATTTGGCCTGACTGGAATTACAAGATTATTGCTTCCATCATTATGAATACCGTGCCTTTTTATTGTAGCCTCAGATCACAATCACCTATGAAATTGTTGTAACCATGTCATATCTTCAGCTAAAAACTTTTTCACATGAAAAGCTCATGCTTCTGCCAATATTTTCTTAAATATTTTCATTTCCACCACTTCACTGATTACCTTCTCTCTTGGCCTCAGTTTTCTCATTTTAAAATGAAGGGATCAGACCAAATAACATATGAGGCCCCTCTAGTTTAAATCTATGATCGTATTATGTATGTGAATAGGTATATGTATGTGCATATGTTTATGCAAATTACATTTATAGGTATACATATGTGTATTGTTTTATAAATTTGGGGGAGAAGGAAGTGGATAGGGGCCTTTTGCTTTCGGTGGAACTTTGAATTCACCTGAGTTTCTTTCCAGGGCTGTAGGGTTTCTTTTTATTGACAAATATGACAAAAGATCCTGCCAGGCCCGTTACATTTACTTTTAGTTGCCAAGTTCTGGGTTCAATGGTGTTAATTAAAGATTAATCACATATATGCTGATTTTCTCAGTTTAATCACTCTGCTTAATGTACAGTGTCACATTTTTGAAAGTCCATGCACTTCAATTATATTATTGAGTCTTCTTCTTCATTTCCATCTCCCCCCCCAAGAAAAAAAATAATCTCACATTAAAGCTTATATAGAATGACTCACCCCAAAGAAAGAAGTCCTATATCTCCACAGATTTCACTTCATTCTGATTTCATTTTTTCACTAATATTTACATTGATATTTCTTTAGGTATCAGAAAGATACCTAATCAAAGTTTAATGAAATGCTGATTTTGAGAAACAAGTGTTTCTATTCCCTTAATATTCAATTATATTAATATTTACACTATTTATTTTGTCATTCATAATAATATTTCATTACCAAATATCATAACAAATATGATATATTCTATGTATAGTGTGTGATTATATATCATACAAAACACTTGGATGCATATTCTACATAACTTCTGTAGCACACATATATTAAAAGTGGTTTGCATATGCCTTTGTGCAAGTATTTTTCAAAGCTTAGAAACCTTATGTGGCTTTCCCAAGGTCACATAGCTGGTAGGGAGTAAACGAACCAGACTTCAAACACCAAGTTTTGTGCTCTAATCACTATGCCACCACCATGCTGACTCTCATTCTACAGACTTTTTTCCTCAAGTTGAAACTTTCTTAAGCCTTTCGTGTTTACTTGTCTAAATATAATTCTCTAACAATAGTCACTGATTTGATTAATGATCTCAAGAATTTAGAAGATTGAAGATTTATTGCCAAATATAATTTCTTGATAACGGAGAAAAAAGCCTCCTTTGAAAGAAAAAAAAAGTCTCGTTTGAGAGGAAACTTGAAATATTACATAAGTCTTGAACATCCAAAAGCTCTTTCCCTTTAAGATTCAAATTATAACAAAAACAGTCCATAGAATGCTCTTTAGTAGTTTTCCTTGCGTAATTTCTTTGATAGGCCCAAATTAGCTCTGGCTTTACTCTTCCCAATCATTAATTATACAGAGTGCTAGTTAATATGCAAAGGTAAACAAGTTTTCAAAAGAGAGCATCTTTAAGCTTACAGAGACCTCAATAAACCACCTGATGGGTTTCCTTTCCTCCAGCGACATAACTTCTCCAATCCTTAGATTCCCCCTCTATAAAATAAGGGGTTGGACGAAATAACCTGAATGGTCTCCTCCAGTTCTAATACTCTGTTGTTCTTTGATCCTAAATATTACAATCTCTCAGAGGCAGTAGTTATCTAGTTAGCTAGTATCTTTTATAGTGTAGATGGAGAATTAGACTTGGATTCAAAGAGATGTGGTTTTGAATCTTTTGACATTTGCTAACCAAGTGACTGTGGGCTTCATTTAACTTTTTTTGGCCTTAGTTTTCTCACCTGAAAAGTCTCTCAGGGTTGTTGTGAGGCTCAATTTGTATAACATATATATTAAGTATTTTTCTCAGCTTTTTTATTTAATGGAGATGTCTCAGGATGAATATTCCAAAATCACCGTTTGTAGGTTTCTAAACATTTCTATTTTCCATTTCAGTACACTTGTAGATATTTATTTAGCAAACCCTTTTTTTAATTGAATCTCTATTTTGTCCAAGTCAGTGAGGGCTACAGGGAGGTAAAGAAGACCAAGTCCATGCCTTCAAAAAGTTTAATATGTGTGTGTTGGGAGTGAGGTTTTGCAGAAAGACATAATAGGATCATAGATGCAGAACTGCTAGAGAAAAAATATTTATAGATGTGCTGGGGAAATAGTGCTCCCTATATACAAATATAAAAAGTTTGGAGTGTGGTAAGAGTTGTAACTGATGCTGCAAAAATTCAGAAAAGGGAGGCAATGTGCCGTAGGTGGAAGGACAGAATCATTATAATTCCAACACTAGGACTGACTTCTTGTGTCACCTTGGGCAGGTCAGTGAACATTAATGAGCACCAGTTGCCCTATCTGGAAAATAAGGAAGGTTGAACTACATGATTGATAGTTCCTTGGAGTCTATGAAATTGGGATGCAGTGTGAAATACAGGAGACCTGCGAAGAATAGGCAGAATTTAGCACAATTAGATACAGACTAAAATGCCAGATGCCCCAATGCATTAAGTCTTGGTATCTAAGCCTCCTCTGAAAGAGCTATATCCTCATCTTAGGTGAAGCAGTATATCACATTTCATACCACTGGATCCAGCAGGAGCAAGGCATGATCTATTACGGTCTCAATGGATAAGTGATTATGGACTAATAAGATTAGAAATTTTTGTAACCCCAATGCCTAACATGTTGCTTCGCACAGAGTAGGTAATACATAAATGAATGTTGGTGTATTGATAGAATAAGAAATTTTAAGTTTTGAAAACAATTGCCAATTTTAAATGATCACAAAACTTTTCTAAAAGGCAATACTACAATCATGGAATACCTTAAATTAACCATATGCTTTACATAATGTAACAACATCAACTTCAGAGGAATACAGCAAATTAATTAAAAAAAGAATTCATGCAACATAGAATTAATTTTTTATTCTTTTGGGTCATTATGAGAATACTCAGTTTGGAGAAGGAAGAAAGTGAAGGATTTTGAAAATCTCCCAATAAACTGCACTTGAAAATTCCTTAAATGTTAAATAAAAGAATCTAACTATCTCTAAAAAGCTAAAGTAAAAAGAAACCAAAGTCTTCTATGGGGTCAGTATTTGAGTAAAAATAATGTTTAGTTTGAAGTAATAATGGAGAACCCGAAGGTCAATTGGCCAGCTTTCATTTTAACCCTATTTCTGTAAAAAATTCTTTTCCCCTTTGCCATTTCCATTCTCCCTTTCCCCTTTCTATTCGCCCATTCCCTTCCCTGTTCACTCTTTCCCCTCGCCTCTTCTCTCCCTGTTAAATATCTTTCTTTTACAAGGAAGTGCAGTAGTGCCACAGAGACAGATTAGCCAGGAATCACCCTGTCACTTGGCCAGTCCTTTAAGAAGTGCTTACCATATGAACGCCATTAAAGAGGCAGAATTCCTAAACTGCCTCTTCAGAAACCTGACCTCAGTTATTCCAACTAGCCCTCCACAGATCAAGCAATAGCTTGGTTTACAACTACTGCTTCTACTTGTTTTTGAACCGTAAATTACCTCTTCTCATCTGAAACCATTTCTATAATCATCTAAAGTATATTAATAGAATTAAACAGAATACCAGTGGAGTAAGGATTTCTCAGGAAAGGATTATTATTTGTTAGGATGCAAAAGTGCTTTAAACCTTCTAAAATATTTTATCATTTCAAGTAGAGAATAAGAAGAAGAGGAAAAGAAAGTGTACTACATATTTTACTTTGTGTATGCACAGAGATTTTTTAAAAAATGTTTATTTTTCAATATTGTTTGTATGATCTTCAGGTTTGGGGCATCGGTGTTACTAAACTTTTACCAGTCTGAGTCCTCTGATAATAAGACTTGCCTGTTGTAAAAATCATAGCCCAATTATGATCTCTGGTGGAAGCAGACAGAGTTGCAATATTCTGTGATCCAGTCTTGTTTCTTGCTGAAAGTCAGACAATTTTAGCAAATTGCTTATCTGAGTTATACCTTTTCTCTTATACCTTTTCTGTAATGACTGTCATGTCTTCTCAGTAACCCATCTTTCTCTTTCTCCTCCATCTCAGTTAGGATCATTGTATCCAGTAGTATATTCAGATACAGTGAAGAAGCAGTGCCATCTGTATCCTAAGTTTTGCATCCATGGCTGTATTAGCCTAATGCCAAAGAAAACTGGCTGAAAATTTGAAAAATCAGACAGTCAAGTGTTTTTTTTTATTAAATGCTCAACTGGTTTGATTTTTTCATTTGTTTATTTTTGTTTTGTTTTACTTTTGCTGAGTCTGGAAATTGTTGCTATTGGATTAACAAGTTGTTTTGGCTTGTGAAAGCAGAGATCATGGTTCATCATCTCAGAAGTGGCATTTCATTGAACTCTGTTGTGCCCCTTCAGGGAAGAAAACAAAGTAATCTGAATAACTTTCAATCTAGACAGGGAAAAAGTGATGTTAAATATGGAGAACCATCTGGTAGGAGTAGCACAGGATATCCTGCCTTTCTTGGAATAATGTTTATTTTTGGCTAGTGAAATTAAATATATAGTGAAATTCCTACATATTTTACAAAGACTGGCCTCCCAGATTTCAGCAGTTCAGATGGTATTTTTCTCTTGATCCTTAGAAAAACAATTGCTAGGTCTTCTTTCAAAGTGGGTAGAGAACTAGCTTTGGACTCAGAAAATCCTGGATTGAAATCCTCCCTCAGAAACTTAGTAGGTGTATGACTGAGAAAAAACTCTGCTTCAGTTTCTCAATCTATAAAATGCACATAATAATACCACAATTCCCAGAACTGTTGGGAGGAAAAATGAGAATATTTATAAAATGTTTTGTAAAACATAGAAATATTGGACAGCTAGGTGGTGCAGTGAGTAGAGCACCATCCCTGTAGTCAGGAGGACCTGAGTTCAAATACGACCTCAGACACTTGACACACTTACTAGCTGTGTGATCTTGGGCAAGACATTTAACCCCAATTGCCCTGCCTTCTCCTTCAAAAAAAACATAGAAATATAATGATGTTGATGATGATGATAGTGATAGCATTCACCTCATAGTAACCTCAAAATGGAATTCTGGTTTTCTAAGGCTAGTTCTCTGGCCACTTGAAGATTTCGGCTAAAAGAAAATAGTATTTATGTGTTTTGAAGTATTGAGCAAATACAGTTGATTGTTTCTGTGCCCCTGTCTTCTACTTTTTGTGGATGAAATTAGGGATATAAAGGCATCCTTGTAATATTATAATAATTACATGTTATAATATTATAGTGTTAGGAATTTGATTATGTTTATCCAGTTCTAAGCATAAAATTAACACTTAAAATTTCTGCATATTTTGCAAATAGCTGTAATTCACAAAAGATATCAGGGATAAGAGGATCACTCAGCTATGGTTTTCTAGTAGTTTTATTAGTGTCAAAAGTATCACAATACTGACCTTACCAATCAAATCAAATAAAAATATTTGTTTTGGTTGCTAATGATAAAGATAAACTGAGACCTTGCCCTCAAAGCAGCATTTTGTCAAATTTTCATCTTTGAAATCAATTTACACTATGCCTTGTCTATTTCTGGGAATTTATGTAAATTAAGGAAGAGTCAAGAAAGGAGCCAGCAATAACACCAAAGTATGTGTGTATATGGATACATATGGATATATACATACATGCATATATGTGTGTACGTATGTGCTTATGTGTATGTATGTGTGCATATACACATGTAGATAAACACATATGTATAGATATATATCATATTGTGTATATGCATATACATACATATATATATAAACAAATACCCTTAAATACATACATACATACATATACACACACACACACACACACACACACACAAATATTCAAAGTAAGGAGTAGTAAACAGGAAGAAATAAGAACTTAAAATGAGCCACAAATATACTTTATCTCACCTAATCCTTCTTTCAAACCAATGAGGTAGGGAATGTTAGTTTCTCCTCCTTATATGTGAGGAAGCTTAGCCCCAGAGGGGTTGGGCAGCCTTCCCAGCGTTATATAACTTAAAAGTGTCTGAGGTAATACTAAACTTAAGCCATTCTCTCTCTGAGTTTATCACTGCATTCTATCCACTCTGCTGTCCTGCCTCTTAAGATAAGTAAAGAAGAAGGGGTGGAGCCAAGGTGGTGGCTGGAAAGCAGAGACTGGCGTGAGCTCCCTGCCAAGTCCCTCCAAAAACCTATACAAAAAATGGCTCTGAACCAATTCTAGAGCTGCAGGACACACAAAACAGCAGAGGGAAGCAGGGCTCTAGCCCAGGACAGCATGGATGGTCTCAGGGGAAGGTCTAACCCACATGTAGCTGGGAGTAGAACGGAGCAGTGGAGTGGAGCAGAGCCCAGCATGGGCAGCGTGGACCAACCAGACCAAGAGCCAAGCGGAACAAGCCCTAGCACCCTGAATCGGTGAGCTGCAGCAGTTACCAGACTTCTCAACCCACAAACACCAAAGACAACAGGGAATGTTAGTACGAAAAGCTGCTAGGGACAGGGAGTTTGCGATTCAGCCACCAACCTGGGGGCAGCAGAGGTGCGGTGGCTACAGAACTACAGCTGCAGTTGCTTGCAGCCCCAGGCCCACCTGGTGGGAGGAATTAAGTGGTGGATCAGAGCAGGAGTGAAGAGCCTGCTGAAGATCTAAGTCCACTCCAGGTTGGGGGTTCTTGGAGAAGGAGGCGTGCTGGCGTGGCAGTGCATCCGCCCAAGCTTGGAACATAGAACTCTCTACTCTACAAGCAGTCATACCCTGCTGAAAATCTTAAAGGTCAAGTAAGTTGGCTGGGAACATGGCCAGGCAACGAAAACACACCCAGATTCAGCCTCAGATTTTGGAATCTTTCTTTGGTGACAAAGAAGACCAAAACATACAGCCAGAAAAAGTCAACAAAGTCAAAGAGCCTACGACAAAGCCTCCAAGAAAGCCTCAGGCCATGGAAGAGCTCAAAAAGGATTTGGAAAAACAAGTTAGAGAAGTAGAGGAAAAATTGGGAAGAGAAATGAGAAGGATGCGAGAAAACCATGAAAAACAAGTCAATGATTTGCTAAAAGAGACCCCCCAAAAATACTGAAAAATATACTGAAGAAAACAACACCTTAA
>CM053622.1:573380800-573407450 GCA_028646595.1 Phalanger gymnotis
GTTGAATTGCTTGACTTCTTAAGGAGGATGGGTGGGAAGGGAAGAGGGGAGAGAATTTGGAACTCAAAGTTTTAAAAAGTAGATGTTCAAAAACAAAAAAAAAGTTTTTGCATGCAACTAGAAAATAAGATACACAGGCAATGGGGCATAGAAATTTATCTTCCCTACAAGAAAGGAAGGGAAAAGGGGGATAGGAGGGGAGTGGGGTGACAGAAGGGAGGGCTGACTGGGGATCAGGGCAACCAGAATATATGCCATCTTGGAGTGGGGGGAGGGTAGAAATGGGGAAAAGTGTTGTAATTCATTCAAACTCTTGTGAAAATCAATGCTGAAAACTAAATATGTTAAATAAAATTTAAAAAAAAAACAAGTAAAGGAGAGTGGGTAAATCATTGAATACTAAAAAGATATACACAATGTGAGTTAATTCAGTAACCACAGTGGAGAACTATGGTAATGTTCATTCAAGCTATTTTAGGTACAGAACAGTGGAGGCAAAAGCAGAAGTGATATTGTCAGCAAAATTTAATACAACCTCCTAAGACAAAGAGAGGACATATATGAGTACTTGAGAAAGAAACCCCAATCTTGGTATGGAGGCATGAATCCTGTTCCCCATATATCAGTTGAATTGTCTGACGAAAAAGAGCATGTTAGAATTCCTTGGTTTGCTATAGTAAATAGTGGAGACCAACTAGGAAAATTACTACTCTGTACCCTCTTCTCACCAACAACAAAAATCGGATGTTGGAGGCGAAAATGACAAGATACTTGGAGTAAAGATAAAATGATAATTTGTGATGGAGAAGGAAAGAAAAGCTGAGTATAATCTAAAATGTGTCCTAGATCTCCGAAAAGCAAATTTTAAAGGGTTCAAAAAGAGCATAGTTAGGACAAAAATTCTACAGAAAAAGTTGGTCTAGAAGAAACGAGAAGAACCTAGGAATTCAGTTCTGAAGACATTAAAAAAGAATTAACAGCAATTAGAAGGAAAAGGAATAGTTCAGTTAAGATTTTTTTAAAGACATGTACAAAAGCCAAAAATAAGGCCATATTACAAGAGATGGGTATGAAAGTAGTATATGACCCTGGCAAAATACTTTTAAAAGCACATAAGATCAGAATGTGATGAGCCAAGCCAGACAACACTCATGAAAAAAGGCTGCTTTTGTTCTTTTTGTTTTCATTTCCTCCCACTATCTAGGAGAAAAGAGGAGGATCACAGAAGAAATAAGATTGCAACTTGGAAAAGGAGGGAGAGAAGTCAGAAAACCTCATTTTGCTTCTGCCTTCTCTGCTACAAATAATGATATTCAAAATGGAAAGTCCATGAACCAATTGGCCTTTAGGCAGTTGAAACCTTAGATAATTAGGGAGGAAATAAGAGAGTACCTAGTTGACATTCATGCATTCAAATTGCAAGGTCCAGAGGAACCACATACAAGGGAATGAAAGACCTGGCAGATGTGGTTTCTGGGCCATTGTAGAAAGATTACAGAATATGGCAGAAACACTTTGGGACTGTAAAATGACAAATGATGGCTAAATTATAAAAGTCAGAGAATTGTCTGAAGTGTATAGACTAGCGCTTTTGCCTTTGATTACTGATATTCTAGAATAGATTAAAGAAATGGTCAATGCACCCCTAGAAAAGAAGCAATGAACCACAAAGAGGAAGCATAGCTTTGCAAAAAATAAATCATTCCAGATTAACCTTACTTCCTTTCCAGAAAGAATATTATGCTGGAGGATCAAGGATATCAATTAGCTAGTATCTCTTTTTTTTAACAAAAAAAGATGCCATTTAATTTAAAATCAAAAGTCTCATTAAGTGCACAGAATTAACAGTGCTGTAAGAGAATAGTCTTGATCACATCTGTCATTCTATCCTTAAATACTTAAATTATCTAACAACAGTTACCACAGGACAGTTGGACCTATGCTTCAATTGTATACAATATTTTACAGTAAGTTAAAGCACTCTAAAAGATTCTTATAACATTAGACATTTACACTAATCCAGAGAATTCAAACTTTGTTTTTATACTTTGAAATAAAAGTACAATTGTTTACACAATTCAAAAAGTATCCATTACAAGATGTTGGCTTCATATGGAAATCTAATTACTAAACTGAAGATAGAGCAAGAAATGTAAACAATTTTAGACATTGAAACAGATAAATATTCTTTGGGGACAATATACTATTCCATGTGTGTCTATATGTATATGTATAAAGTGCTTTGCTTTTATGTTTTGCACTTAGCAAGTAATTCTTAAGTGACTATTATGAGCCAGGTGATTTTTCATATTCGGGATCATTCAACCTCTGGCTTATGCCCCACATACTTGACTATAACCTTTCTTTTTTCTTTCCTTGGCTTATTTCATTTAACCACCTTCACTCAAGGCCATGGTTTTAATACCTATATAGAGTAGTAAATTCAGAGGAAAAACATAGTCATGACTTAAATGTAATGTGGACTACACATTCCATTTATTCCCAATTCCAGACCCTCCCAAGGTAAAAACAAACAAACAAAATCCAATTGCTTTAAGTTATTGTTTGTCTTCTTCTTTTCAATCTTCCAGCCATTGCACCAGAGTTATAATAAAAGAGCTATCACAGAAGTTCAATGGCTTATTGCAGGCTTACTTTCTCTTTGTGATATGGGAGGTGAACAGACATGATTAACTCATTACCAGATTAGAAAGTGCTATAGCAACTTTGATGAGTCCTCTTATTGTATCTGCATGTAGAAAGAGAAATGGAATCAACTAACAAGCATTTATTAAACATTTACTATGTTGAGGCACTTTGCTCAATCAATCCTACGGGGTCTCAGACTCTCTAGTCAACCCTAGAGCCCAAAACTCTCATCTAGAAACTGATTCTATCTTACTGTCCCTCTTGTCCTCATCACAAAAATCAGGAGCAGGTCAAATGAATGAGAGCCTAACTCTTATCTGTATAACTGTCACAAAAATTAAGCTGAAAGCTGCAGGAGAACAAACATACTTTACACTCCATTGTGTTCCTTTCCAGCCCAGATAATGTTTCACTAAAACTCAGCATACAGTCCCTTTACCTGAAACCAGCCCCTTCTTTCTGTCATCTGTGTCGCTGTGTGGAAACCAAAAATGTCAAAGGAAGCTATGGCAGAATATCAGAATCCTGGCAGAGGTTTAGAATACCCCTGTTCTACCTGCATATATAAAAGTATTGTATGTAAAACAAGAGAAGCAATAGATAGATTCTGTTCTCTTCCCTGGCCAGAACACATCTAGAGTGCTGTGGTTACATCACAGAATAATATTTTAGACAAGATATCGATAACTGGAATATATATGTATATCTATATATACACACGTATGTATATATGTTGGTGACATGCATACGCATATATGTGCATATGTACATATATGTATATCTGTATATACATCTACACACATACATATATATGTAAACATATACATGTATTTGGATAGATAGATAGATAGATAGATAGATAGATAGATAGATAGATAGATAGATAGATATACAAACAACCGAGATAGAAAAACAATTGGTCAGCCTGAATGAAGACAGATTGAGCTAGGCTTGTTTAGCTTAGAAAAGAGAAGACTTGTGGAAAAAAAGGATAATTTGAAGGGCTAACAGGAAGGGAGGGAGGAGAAGGATTTGATTTGTTCTAGTTAGTATAAACAGATCAGAAAGCAGGAGTAGAAGCAATAAGGAGAAGCTGCAAAGATATAAGTTTAGGTTTAATGGAAAGGAAAACATCCTAACAATAAGAATCACCCAGAAGTGAAAGAGGTTATCTTCAGATGGAATTTAGTTGGGCTCCCCTCACCAGAGATGGTTCAAGAAAAAGTGAAATTACTACTTTTTAAGAATTGGAGCTGGATGGTACAGTGGATAGAGTGCCAGGCCTGGAATCAGGAAGACTCCAAATCCAAAAATCCAGCTGTAGACTGTATCACCCTGGGCAAGTCATTTAACCATGTTTGCCTCAGTTCCTCTTTAAAAAATGAGCTAGAGAAGGACATGGCAAACCACTCCAGAATCTTCACCAAGAAAAACCCAAGTGGGGATCACAAAGTGTCAGACATGAGTGAAATGACTGAACAACAACAAGTAGAATTGAAAATAGGATTCTGGTTCAGGGATGGATTAAACTGGAAAGCCCTTCTAGTTTTGTCATTCCTTGATTCACATATCCTAAGAATTTGCTCCAAGGGCACAATTTTCCACTTTGAAACAACAGAGAAATGCAGGAGTATAGCAAAAACAGTTTCAGACACAACCATAAGGTTTCCTTGGCATTTTCACTCCTGTCGTTTTTTTTTTTTTTTTTTACCACTGGGTAACAATTTCCAAATGAAAAGGAGATAGATTTTCTTCCATAGTCTGAGACCTTGTAATCACGGCCTTTTCCTTTCCTGCTGTACCCTTCTCCCATAAACTCTCCCCAGCACAACACAGTCACCCAGCTGTTTACAGTACAAAATTGCTTTCCTACAGTATTCTGAGATCTATAGGAATAAACTACAGTTTATTCAAATTAGGTAAATCACAGGTAGAACAGGTTGGCAGCCTCACATTACTTGGTTCAGCTTGACTCAGCTTAACTCATCACGTGGACCCTTAGGAGGCTGTTGCACTAAGTTTCTCATCATGGTTGGCTAGTTTTCTCCCAAGTCTTGTTTTTTGAGACCCCCAGGTCCATTCCTTGGGTCATGGAAAAATTACTATGTATGCAGCCACTGAAAAATAAAGGCCAAATGCCTCAAATCTCCATGAAGTCCTGAGAATGCAAGATCTTGTTTTTCTTGCCTGTGTTTTCCAGGACTTACTCTCACACTTAGTATAGATGAAACTATGGGATATCCCAACATGTTAATTTACAGCATTCACCTGTTTTCTTATTCACAGAAACCCTCTAAAACAGTATCCCTTTCCCATATATGACTCAGGACAAAGATGCATGAGTATTCTCCTACCTCCCTTATCTAATCCCTTTTCTCCTACTTTTTATCTTTAAATATACATGGCATCCCTGCCTTTATTTATCTATTTATAATTTTTGACTCTTTTTCTCCATTCTGATTCCATCTTTCCCATTATCCACTCAAAGAAATGTCACTGTCTAGAAATCTAATTTCCCATTTTTCTGATATACACGGTCTTACATCACCCCAGTCTCAATCCTCAGCATGCAATACACTAGTTACACGTACCCTGGCCTGATTTTCTTCTTCTCTATACTAATTTTAGCAGAACCAGCAGCATATGAGGAGGGGGTTAGTAGGATGGTTCACCTTTGCATTAGTTCTGCCCATAGCTAGATGGGGGTATTCTATATTTATAAATTATTTGGGAGAGGATGATTTTTACTTCAAGGTTATACAGTAAAAAAGTGAAGTTTTTGCAAAGCATAAAAAGATTGGATCATCACCAGAAAGGTGATTCTTGCACTATACTGATAGTTTTAAAAGTGACATGGTTGAAAATATGACATTTTGTACTTTCTTTTTATAATTGGATGTTTTGTAGGAATCTTCAGCTTTAAACATTTGGGACTAAATATTTTATTCCCTTATTACTCTGTAACATTTATATTTTTATACCATGTCAATTTCAAACTTGCCTTTTCTTAAAATGTTTTGCCTTCTACTGTACCTAGCAATTAGGTAGTCAGAACAGCAGAAGAAGAAGAGATTGTTAGACTTTCTTATGACAAATATCATAGTTTATCTAAATGAACAACTAAAAAATGCCCCTCGAGTTTTTTTTCTTTTATATTGACATAATATGACCTTTTGTGAATGTTTCACAGAATCAAATACTTTCAGTATTGGAAGGGACTTCAAATGCCATTTCTTATAGCCTATAAGTGAAAAAAATTCTCCTATACCATTCCCCCAAACCAATTATCTAGTCTTACTTGAGAACCTCTAGAAAGAAGAAATCCCCCATGTTCAGAGAAAGCCCATTTTATTTTCACACAATTCTAATTGTTAGATAATAAGGAAGATCTAAACGTCTTGCAAAGGCAACATGAATCATCTTTCTCTTTCCCATCTCCACCACCAGGAAAAAACATACCTCCCTCATCTAATTTTTATTTATCCTTTAAGTAGAAGCTCAAATTTCAAATCTTCTCTAAAGCCTTTTCTTTCATTTCTTCTCCACACTGTTATCTACTTTCTCTAACTCCCCATTTTTTCCCACCATTTGTACACATCCTTTTTGGTTTTGCTATTTACTATCTTTTAGTATTCTCTAATGATTTCCCATCATATGCTCAAATAAACTATGAACAAAGAAACTACATTATGTTTTCCTGAATCCCATATAGGGTTAGGTGCTCTGCACAGTGCTCAGAAAGAACTTATTACCCTAGTTTCACATTCCAGTAAACTACAACTTCTCCCAGACTGAAGCATGTTTAAGTAAGTCAGGGCCTCTCATCAAAATAGAACATTGAAAACATTATATGTGGGTCTCTGGGCAAGCCCACCTCGCTCAATGAGTACAACAAATTTTTTGTTAGGATTTTGTTTGATTTGTTATTTGCATTGCACAGATTATTCCTTTGTTATACTTAGCCACCAGTTATTTTGACTCTTGCTTTGGCTTTGGGAAAATAATTTTCTTTATTAGTTTAATCATTTCTCTATTCTTCAATCTCCCTACCTGTACACGTAGAGGAGAAATTAGGGAGGGGTAGGGGAAATGTTTGGCACCTGGAATAGTTTGGCCAGAAGAGAATTAGCCAATATTTTGGACAGTGATCACCATGAAGATAGGTCATGAAACCCAATCACCCCCATGCCACTCCAAGTTTTGACCTTCATATTCAGTTGACCACTGAAGCTGAGTGCTTTTCAATATAGATGTGATGATATCCTTTGACTTTATTGAGACTGTCGAAGGATTGATATTCATCTCCTTATACGCAGATTTGTCCATATATGCATATATCTATACACACATGTATGTATGCATATACATACATGTGCATATACATATTTAATTTCCAGTGGACCTTGTAGACTTGATACTGGCCTTTTTTAGTTTTTTACTGCCTTTGTAACAAGTCCCAGGATATTCTCCCCCTTCAATGATCCACGAAATGTTCTATAAATGACAGTGAATGATAAAGTATTTAAGTCCTTACTATGTCAATCACACTGTGTCAAGCACTGGGATATGAATACAAAGACCAAAGATAATCTTTGATGTCAACAGCTTACATTCAAATGGAGATGATAATACACAAAGATTAGTTGAACCCAGGAAGGGACATCTTGGTCTTAAAAATGGTCTAAACTCACTCGTATTATCTCTTGACCAATTTTAATAGATTTTAGTATGGACCGTCTCTTTCTTTCCTCTTATCTATCTTTGATATTACTGATAAATCAGTTTTTCTAAGGACTTTTTGAATCGTTACTCCTTCACTCAAAAATCATCAGTGGCTCCCTTGTTCAGCTGTTCAGTCATTTTTCAGTCATGTCCAACTCTTACCATTCCCATTTGAGGTTTTCTTGACAAAGATATGGGAGTGGTTTGTCATTTTCTTCTCCAGCTCATTTTACAGATGGAGTACTGAGGTAGGACAAGTTGCACATGGTCACACAGTTAGAAGTGCCTGACCCAGATCTGAACTCCAGAAAAAAAAATGTCTTCCTGATTCCAGTTCTGATACTCTATCTCCTACCCCACCCAGATGCCGCTCTCAACTGTAGACCAAATAAAGTGTATGCAATACGTTACAGCACTCTGTAAACTGGATTCAACCTAACTTTCCATCCTTCTTTCCTAGTACTTCCATTTATAAACCATATAGTACTATAAAAATGGACATTACTTAAAAATGCCTTTAAAATTCCAAAGCTAACATATTCGCTCATGCTATTACCTACACCTTAAATGCATCTTCTTACCTCCCCACATTTTCCCTACCTTTATGTGAATATCCAGCTCAAATCATTCAGTAAAAGTAAAAAAAAACCTTACATAACCTCTCAATTTGGAAGTTATTTCTATTTACTCTGAACCCTGTTAGCATTTCATGTGTCTTACATGGTTATTACTTTCATATTTTGCATCATATCTTATTTACTCTATGAGATTTTGATATCTTTGAGAATATAGAATGCCTTAAATATTTGTGTATACTTGATAAAACCTAGCTCAGTTCTTGCTTTAAATACTTATTCAGGATATGTTTGTTGAATCGTGGGATGAGTGAAAGACTTACTAATACACATACTACTTGATTGTATGGATGATTGAGGAAATAAGAGTGCTGGAATTATTTATATTCAGATCAACTCCTAACCAGAAGCTCAGGAATAACTAAAACATTTCTGGAGAAATCCTTTCCAGTCTGTCTCTGACTCCACTCCCCTATTATGTATAAAGAAACTAACAATTATCTAACATTGAAATAATATTAAATTATAACTAACATTAATATATGGTGGGCTTACTGTGGCAACAGCAATGCTATTTGTTGTTAAGTGGTTCTCTAAACTGTAAAAATTGTAAAAACAGTGAACTCCCAGATAATAATAATAATAGTATTTTAAAACATCTGCATAGCCTAAATAGAATTTCCAAAGTTCATGTATTGTCTCATGTACTTTACTCATGGAAGAGTTCCTTTGGCCCTTACTAAAAATATATTTACTTTTACTTCATGCCTAATTTTATTATTTATTTGGTTTTATGTCACACCCTCTTAGAACAAAGCAATGGAGGCAAAACACTGAAGGATGCAAAAAGCAATAGCTTGTAACCTACCAGGAAGAGAGGAAACAGAAAAAAAATGGCTATTCTTTATAATTCAGGTCAAATGCTAAAGCTTAACAAGTTGCTAATGAGAATTAAGTTACAAATTTAATTTTCATACAAGTTAGTGATTATGTGTTTTAAGAGAAAATTCTAGAATCACAGAACAAACCAAATTTCTGGAAATTTAGGTGTCATGTAGTCTAAATCCTTACTTTACAAAGGATGAGGTCCAAAAACTTTATGACTTACTCAGAGTTACACAAATGGTGTTTCTAAGTGTGTGAAGTAATTTAAGATTCTACACAAAGATCTCCCTCGGTGCCCATCCTACATTATTCAATATTATTCAATATTCTCTCTCTCTCTCTCTCTCTCTCTCTCTCTCTCTCTCTCTCTCTCTCTCTCTCTCTCTCTCTCTCTCTCCCTCTCTCTCTCCCTCCTCCCTCCCTCTTCCCTCCCTTCCTGCTTCCCCTCTCTCTCTCGCACTAAGAAAAAAATATGTATAAATCTACTTATTCAAGCTGATTTCTTTACCTTTGACCTTGACCCAAATCCCTTCCACCTCATCTAATGCTAGGAGTCTTCCCCTCTCTTTTTCTACATATCCAATATCTCAATCTTCGCTGGCTCCTTTCTATCTGCCTACAGATATATTCATGATTCACCAGTCTTAAAAGGAAAAAAAGTACCTTCTTGATGACTCATCTACTGAATTAGTATCAGGTATTGTAATGAGTAGTGTTCTGGACTTAGAATCAGAAAGAGGCAAGTTTGAATCCTGTCTCATTTACCAGCTGCATAACCCTGAGCATGTTATTTAAACTGTGAGTCAACTTCTTTTTCTGTAAAAAGTGAGGAGAATAATAGTACTTCCCAGAGTTGTTGTGAGGATCATATGAGATAACAGAAAAAAAAAACATAGTAAGTTTTAGCTGTATTCTCTTTTTCTTTCTAATCTCTTCCTTGACAATAACATTCATTCTCACGACTTCAACAACTATATCTGCACAGGTAACCGCATTGCAGATTAGTCTGTCTACTAAAGAAAGTGAAAGCCCTCAAGAGTTTTTTGGGGGATATTTATTCATTAAGTAGTCTAGGAACAATGAAGTATTTTTTACCAACAAAATGGCAGAAACGATTGAAGGAAAGAAGGTCTCAGGGTAAAAGAATGTCACACAAACAAAGGAAGAAGAAGGCCCAATGAGCAATAAAATCTAAATAGTACATGAGTCATTTGCTATAGAGGGTGGAGCTGAATTTCCTGAAGAGAAAGAAGTTTCTTGCTCTTCAGTCAATGATGATGTACATGAACAGGTGCCAAAAAAGAGGAATCAAGTAATGGTCAAATGAATGAGATAATTGTTGGTATCTGGAAACCCCATGTTGAGTGGTAATGCTTTTAGCTGTTTTCCTCATTTCAATTATCTGGAATTATACAAGCATTTTCAAAAGAATTTTGATACCGAACACCACAATATGCTCATGGTAGTTCTTAGAAATACAAGTTATGCTTTAGAAGGAACCCATGAAAACATCCTTAGAGAAAATAAATTCTGGTTACTAAATTGAAGAAAGGTAATAGGAACACCGGTAGCTTTTTGTTTAACACTGCCATCAGGTGAAGGTAGGGGCTTCAAATTAGAAAGGTAAGTCTAAGAAGTAAATAGCTAATTAAGAAGAATGTGTCTTTGGATTTAGATTTATCTGTGATTTCTGAAAATATAGGATTGATAGTCATATGATCAAGGTTGCAATACACACCTAGTGAAGGACATTAAAATATCTCTTTCTCTCTGTCTCCATCTGTGTCTGTCTGTCTCTGTCTCTCCCTCTGTCTCTCATTGTCTGTCTGTCTGTCTCTGTCTGTCTCTCTTCCCCTCACCCCCTTCCCTCTCTCCCTCCCTTTCTGTTCTTGGCCCCTCTTCATTGAAGAACGAGAAACAGCTTACTCTCCAGGAAATTCAGCTCCACCCGCTACAGGAAATAACACATATGTATTATTTACCTTTATTCATATGGGCTTCTTCCTTCCTTCCTTCTTTGTATGGCATCATTCTACCCTCAAACCTTCTGTTCTTCAAATAAATTACACACAAACATACATGCATGCATGCACACATAGTATACATACATGTATATGTGTTTGCCATAGATTTCACAGGCCTTCAGAACAGAAGCAAAACAATGGGATCTCCTCAGTTACTGATGCCCCCCACCTCTCTGGCTTGACTTCTATAACTGAGCAATTTTCACTCCCATCCTCTTTTGATTTAAAAACCTTTCGTCCAGATTTGTAAAACTCAAGGCATATATGTGTATATGCCTGTATATGTGTAGATACACATATGTATGCAATACATATATGTCTCTCTATATAGAAATTATATATCCATGTGTATAAGTATGTGTGTTTATATACATCCATGTACATATACATATTTATATAAAATATATGTATACACTGAAATTGCACATGCAGTGTATATATAGATATATGCATATGCAAATAATATATATATATACATACATGTGCATATGTATGCATGCATAGATATATACCATAAGTTTTTAAAAAACTGGGTCAGGTGGCTTTAAATTGAAAGAGAAGGGGAGGGGTAAGAAATTTTGTTCACTTATAGTAGTCAAGCCAGATATAGTTTGAGAGGGGAGAACACTAGAAACAGGAGAATCTATTGTTTGAGCCAAGTTGTAAAGGTCTGTGAAAGCTAAGCAGAGGAGTTGGTATTTTATCCTAGAAGCAACAGAGTTCCAATGAAGTTGACTAAGGGAGTGACATGGTCAGATTTGAACATAATGAAATTTATTTTGGTAGCAATTTGAAGAATGGGTTGAAGTAAAAGAGAAGGAACATGAATACAAAAAAAAAGGCAACTCATCATATAAGTTCAGTTAGGATCACAAAATTTAGAACAAGTTGAGAACAGCAATTTTTAAAAAAGCAACAACCAAGGGATCTTTTAAAAGATTTTCAGGATTAAAGGGGCAGAGTCAAGATGACAATGACAGGAAGCAGTGCTCAGAGCTACTGTCCACATACATTTCCAAATAGACCTAGAAAATGCACCAGACTGAATCTGGATGAGGAAATCCAGAAAAAAAATCCCAGTGAATCATTTCTTTAGTAGGACAATTTGGCCTAGAAAGACAAGGAAGGAGATCTGCAGACAGCCCTGTAGACAGGATTGTCTAGGAGCCCAGCCCAGCACACTGGGCACTGTGGAGAATTCCACTGCCTAGGGAGGTGATACACACCAGGATAAGAATAGTGCCCAAATACATGTGGTGCACACACATCCTACACCCCAAAATCATATCAGGTCATTGCCATGAGTACAGGCGTGAAGTGGCAGTTTTGTAAAACACTACTCAATACTGGTTCACAGACCCAGGGAAGACATGTAAGGACCTCCACAATGGAGTGGGACTAGTGTGTATAGAGGCCCTGGGAGTTTACTGAGCAAGGAAAAAGTTCCAAAACCAATAGCAGCAATATCAGTCAGTTATGTTGTGGTACAGAACACATACTCTGAGAAAGTTCTCACTTCTAGCATCTAGCCCATTGTGCATAAGAATTACCAAGGTAGGAATACCAGAGCAAATTAGAGCCTACAATTTTGCCAGTGAATCAATGGAATTTTCCAGATGGCTGATAGGGGCAGAGTTCAGCAGCACGCTGCCATTGCAGAGACCCAAACCTAAGTCAAGAACTTACAGAAGTCAGGGAGGGTAGGGGGCAGTGTTCAGACTTTGTCCCATATCAGACTACTCTAGCATCATTGAAATTTTTCAAATCCCTTGCTTATTACTAATATCCTGGAATAACACAACACTCAGTAACCCAAGAAAGCAGTTACAGGACCAGCTCAGATCTTTGCTCCAGACATGTGGAAGAGCCCATCCTTAACATTAATTCCACTAGGGAGTAGGCTTAAAAAATGGGGAAAAATCATCAGTTATTAGAGTGGCAGGAATAATCAAGCCACAAAGACAGAAGAATGAAATGACTCCAAAACTTCTTCAGACAATGCCTCAAAGAAAAACCTAGCTTGGGTAAAACTTAACTAAAGTTTCTGGAATAGATAAAGCAAGTATTAAAACAAAGAGTCTGAATTGTTACAAATAGAATGAGAGAACCTGAGGAAAATGGAAAAGAAATGAGAGTCGGAAAAAGAAGTGCGCATTAGGGAAGAAAAATCAGAAAAGGAAATAACAGGTTGGCACAAGAGGTACAGAACATTGCCCAAGCAAAAAAAAAATTCCTGAAAATTTAAACAGGCTAAATAGAAGTTAATGATTCTATGAAGCAACAAGAAAATCAGAACATAATAAAAAGTCTGAAAGTAGAAGAAAATGTAAAGTATCTCAAAGAAAGAATAAAACAACTAGAAAAGAAATAAATGAAATAAAATTTTAAAAAATCATTGAATGATTTGAAAACTATGTCTCTCAAAAAAGATCCTAAGTATTCTATTTCAATGAATCTTAAAAGAGAACTGCCTAAATCTCCTAGAACCAGAGATCAAAGTCAAAAAAGAATCTTCCATTTGATTCCTGAAAGAAACCAAAAAAATGAAAACTCCCAGAAACATCACAGCCAAAATCCAGAGCTTCCTGGTCAAAGAAAATAATCCTGCAGGCAGTGAATTTCTGACCTGAGGAACCACAGTCAGGGTCTCATAGAATTCAGCAGCCATCTTTATAAAGGCCTGGAGAACTTGGGTTATAATATTGAAGACAGCAAAAGACATAGACTTACAGTCAAGAATAACTTACCCCCCCTCCAAAATTGAGAGTATAATGTCACAGGAGAAAAAAATATCAATATTTAATGAAATAGAGAACTTCTAGGATTTCCTGATTAAAAGACCAGAGGAATAGAGTGCCTTAGAGTTTCAAACATTGGAGTACAATGAAATATAAAAATGTAAATATGAATGAACATTGTCAAAAGACAAAACGAGCAAGAACTTCTTATGGGGAAATAATATATGTGTATTCTCTGAACCCTATCACCATAAATTTTTGTACAGGGAGTCCAATTACATAAGACCTACTAGTCGTTATATCTTAATGAGCTTAAGAAAAGAATTAAAAAGGAATGGAAGAAGAATACACTGTAGTAAAGGAAATAGAAAGGGAAAGAAGGTTAGGGAAAATTACCTCGTATAGTCAGAGTGCACAAGTAGACACCTACATAAACAAGAACGAGAAGCAGGAGAGTTTGACATTTGAACCTCTTTCTAATCTGAACTGATTATATACATATATACATTATATACATAGAGGTGGGTATAGAAATACATTTCACTCAATACTTTAGTAGGAGTTAAAGAGGAGAAGGGGGAGGAAGAATTAAAGGAAGTGCAGATTAAAGGAAAGGTTAGTCGTAAGCAAAACAAAATCTAAGAATATTTAAAAAATGGCTCTTTTTGATATAGCAAAGAAAAGGAGTATGAAGGGGTGCCAATAAACTGAATAATGAATTAACAAATGATGTTGTATAAATGTGAAAAAATACTGTTCTGCTGAAATCTTATCAGGGTAATGACCAACCATGATTCCTGATGATTAATGATTAAACCTATTACCCACCTCCTGATAGAGAGGTGAATGACTCAGAATGCAGAATGACCAAAAAAAATTGGGACACAGCCAATGTGGAAATTTGCTTTGATTGATTATACATGTTTGTACCTTCTTTTCCCCCGTGTTCTCATTTGGTAGGTAGGAGTTTGAGATAGGAAGATGAGAATACAGAATATAGCTAATAATTTTTTTAAAAAAAATCAAAGTTGTTACTAGGAAATGATCTTAAGTCAGGGATAAACTTCCTTCTGAAAATGGATGAAAAGATGATAATGAATAGCAGAGAGAATGCAAAACTTATGTCTCTCCATTCATAATAACTTATGTTTTAAGGGGATACATTCTGAGCATTTATGAAGGAAAATAGTTGCTATTATGAGCCAGCTTAGTTTCAACAAAAATAGGTCATGCAACAGGTATGTTAATTCATTATAGATGTAGCTGCAAATTGTTTCAACTGTTCCAGGAAACAATTTGTAATTTTGTAAAAAAAGAGTTGTTAAATCATTCATATCACTTATTTCAACAGATTTATTACTGAGTTTAAACCTCAAGGAGATAAGTGACATTAAGAAAATATCCACACATAACAAAAAAAGCTTCCTATCAACAATATTTATGATAACAAAGAGAAAGTAACAAAATATACCCCTAATAACAATGGAATGATTATATAGATGTGTGTTTGTATATATACATGTATATATATATATATATATATACACACACAAACACACACATTTACCTATATACATATACACACATACATACATACATACATACATATATGTGTGTACACACATTGTATATAGACATACATATACAAACATGCATATATATGTTTGTGTATACACACGTATACATGTACACATATACATACATATATCAGTTATAAATATCATTATGCCATATGGAATGATAACATGGAGAATACAGAGAATTATTAGAAAAATTATTTTGTATATATCATACATTAACTTACTTATTCACATCTCCCCATTAGAAGTGAGCTTCTTTTTTAATATATTGTTTTTCCCAATTATATGTAAAAACAACTTTAACATTTCAAAAACATGTTGAGTTAAAAATTCTCTCCCTACTTCTCTTCTTTCCTTTAGAGAATTTTTTTTTGTTTTACTATAGATAGATTTGATTTCTTTGTCTGAAAACTACCTGTTTGTATTTCACCATTTATCAATTGGAGAATTATTTGTATTATTACAAACTTGTCTCAGTTCTCTCTATATCTGAAAAATGAGGCCTTTATCAGATAAACTAGCCGTAAACATTTTTCATTTAAGATTATTGTATATCCCCTTCATCCTGTTTCTCTTGTTTAGCCTTCTCTCTCTTTCCTTTCACCCTGCCCCTTCTTAAATATGCTATGCTTCTGATCACCATTTCTCTCAATCAGCCCTCCCTTTTACCAATACCGCTCCCCCACCCCTGCCTTCCCTTATTCTCTTCCCCTCCTACTTCTCTTTACAGTAAGATAGATTTCTATACCCAACTGAGTTTGTATGCAATTCCCTCAATGAGTCAATTCCAATGAGAATAAATTTCAAGAATTTTTCCACCACTCTCCCCATCTTTCCCTCCTTTGCACCTCTTTTGTGTGAGATAATTTACTTAATTCCACCACTCCTTTCCCCATTCTCCCAGTCAATCTCTCTTTCTAACCCCTTATTCTTTTTTTTTTAAATATCATCCCATGTTAATCAATTCACACCTATGCCTTCTGTTTATCTATCCTTCTAACTGCCCTAATAATGAGAAAGTTCTTAGGAGTTACAAGTATCATCTTCCCATGTAGAAATGTAAACTGTTTAACCCTACTGAATCCCTTATGATTTCTCTTTCATATTTACCTTTATATGCCTTTCTTGAGTTTTGTATTTGAAAGTCAAACTATCTACCCAGTTCTGGTCTTCTCATTAGGGATGTTTGAAAGTCCTCAATTTCATTAAATGTCCATTTTCCCCTGAAGGCAATTTTCCTGGGCAAATGATTCTTGGTTATAATCCTAGCTCCCTTTCCTCTGCAATATGATATGAGAAGCCCTCTCTTCCTTCAAGTAGATAGCTACTAAATCTTGTGTGATCCTGACTGGGCCTCCATGATATTTGAATTGTTTCTTTCTGGATGCTTGCAATCTTTCCTCCTTAACCTGGGAGCTCTGGAACTTGGCTATAATATTCCTGAGAGTTTTCCTTTTGGCATCTCTTTCAGGAGGTGAGTGATGGATTCTTTCAATGTCTATTCTACTTGCCAGTTTTATAATATAAGGGCAGTTTTCTTTAATAATTTCTTGAAAGGTAATGCCTAGACTTCCTTTTTTTATCATGGCTTACAGGTATGCCAGTCATTCTTAAATTATCTCTCCTGAATCTATTTCCCAGGCCAGTTGTTTTTCCAGTGAGAAATTTCACATTGTCTTCTATTTTTCATTTTTTATTTTGGTTTATTATTTCTTGATTTCTCCTGGAGTCATTAGTTTCAATTTGCCCAATAAATTTTAAGGAATTATTTTACTCAGTAAGCTTTTGTATTTAACCAATTCTATTTTTAAGGCAGTGTTGTTCTATTGTTCGGTGAATTTTTGAACATTTAGCCAATTCTGCTGTTTAAGGAATTCTTCTTGTTAGTAGATTATTGTGCATCTTTTGCTATCTGGCCTATTTTCTTTTTTAAGGTGTTACTTTCTACATAATTTTTTGTGCCTTCTTTACTAAGCTTTTGACACAAATATTTTGGCATCAATCTCATTTCTTTCCCCTCTTATTTATCCTACCTCTCTTATTAGATGTTTAAATCCTGTTTTACCTCTTCCAGGAATTCTTTTTGTGGCTGATATTGATTCGTATTTTTCTTTGTGGCTTTTGTTGTAGCTGTTTTTATGTTGTCTTGTTCTGAGTTTGTGTTTTGATCATCCTTGTCGTCACAGTGTTTGTTTTGTTGTTGTTATTTGCTCATTTTTTCCAGCCTATTTCTTGATTTTGAACTTTTTGTTAAAGTTGGGCTCTGTTTCTGGGGTGGTGGTGGCACTGTCTCAAGTTTTAGGTTTTCTGTGCTGCTGTTATCAGAACTACTTCAGGAGGTCTGAAAGTTTTCAGTTCTTCCAAAGTGGTATGATTTAAGGAAAGGCATGGTCAATGCTCTTTTGGCCTGTACTCCCATATGTGAGTGACAACAAGCACTATTTCCCACTTTGGAACTGTCACCTGGGTTTCTACTTCACTGTGGCCACAAGTTCTTGTGTGCTACTGCTTCTCCTCACCTTGTGACTGTGACCTGGGACTGTTTGTGGGCAGTGCAACAGATCACTACACCCAGTAACAGCAAAGGGACACCAGTAATTTTCCTTTGATGAGTTGTCTGACCCTCTGACCATCTACAGACTGAGAGCTGTTTCCAATTTAGTCACCCCAAGGACCTGCTGCTGATTTGTCTTTTCCTATGTGCCAGGCACTGTACTAAGTACTTTACAAATACTATCTCATTTGTTACACACGATAACCCTGGGAGGTAGAGACTCAAAAAGACTGCTTGACACAAGGTTTAAACTTTGAGCTAAATTAAATAAGAATCCTACATCTAAGCTAAAATTTCAACTATGAAAGTAAAGGTTTGGGTATATTTGTATAGATGCTTCATATGGGAAAAAACAGATGATTTTTTTTAGAATACGCAAGTTCTATGTAAATCCAAATTGGATTTACATAATCAAAAATATGATCATAAGCTACATTAAGCCAAAAGTATGTTGAATCATGAAGATGATAATCTCCATTCTGTCCTAGTAATACCTCGTGGCATACTTGTGTACACCACATTTTAGGAAAGACATAGCCAAGATCATGTCCAGCAGAAAGCAACCAGGATGTTAAGTTAATTAGAGGCAGTGCTAAATGATGAATTGGTTGAATGCTCTAAAGATATTCTGAGGAAGTTAAACCTGGAGAAGAGAAGCCTTATTAAGGATGTGGTAATTGAATCATTGTAATATGGAAAGAAAGATTAATATTACTCTCATTGACAACAGAGGGCAGAATTAGGAACATAATTGGGAGAGGTAGATTTAAGATTCATCTCAGGAAAATGTAGAAAGCTTGCATCTAGCCACCCACCCTGGCCATCTTCTTGAATGCCTTGCTCTTGAATCTTGAGGATGAGTGCATTTCCAGAAAATATTCTCTTGAATATGTAATTCACTCAGGTTTGGAACTTCCACCCCAGCACTCAGCTATAACTGTTTGGTAAGTGTAAATTGTTCCAACCTACTCTGTCTAATAAGCCTCAGATCACGTCATGCTTCCAGCCTTCTATTATGGTGATCTTCTTGCCTTCTTCCTTTCTGTTCTCCCCACCCACCCACATTCTTGTTTTGCTCTGAGAGCTGTGATTAAACAATCCCAGCTATTTCTTGTGTAAAGGGCAATTTGAATGTCTCAGTTTTATCCCCCATGGTTCCGTTTATGTTCTGTATGGCATCCAACACAAGTTACACTTCTGTAGCCCCTACTGCTCTATATGTGCTATCTCTCCCTATTTGAATTTAAGTAACTTGAGGACAAGGATTGTCTTATTATTCTTCCCCCAAGCACTGTGTAGTACTTGGGATATAACAAACACTTCATAACTGTTTTTATTCATTAATTCATCTATTTATTCATAGGCATATATCTGTTGTCACCTCAGATAAAATATTTGCTCCTCGAAGGTAGGAATGATTTCTTTCTTACTTTGGAATCTTCGATATCCAACACGATTCCTACTGTATAGTAGAAACATAATAAATACATGTTTGGTGACTAATTATTAAGAATTAGAGCTTTCCAATAGTGGAATGAACTCCCTTGGAGATAACAGTTCACTTGAGGTGTTAAAGGGAAGGCTGGATGATCGTTTTTCAGAAATATTGCAGAACAGATTCCTAAACTTGTACTGATTTGACCAAATGCATATTGTGATTTTGATATATTGTTATTAAATGACTCAAATCTTCATCTCCATTTTTGGACTCTTTCCCCAGCACTTTCACTTTCTCTTTCTTCCAGTCCACAGGCCATACAACTACTCAATTAATCTTTCTTATACACAGAGCTATTCATTTCATCCCTTTATTAATGGGGAAAAAATCTATGTATTTCCTATTGTTTGAAGTTGATACTTCTTTTTCCTGACATTTAATCACTTCACCAATTCCACACCATCCTATCTTTCCAGCTTTATCTCATTATTTAACTTCATTTATATGACACCCTACCAAAATTAAACTACTTTTTTATCTTTTAATATACACTCTGCTTTACCTGTCTATGTGCTTTTCCTCACATTCACTTTAATCTCAAATTTATTATTTTCCTTTTTCTAATTGTTAGAGCAGTAATTTAAACCTCAAAAACAAATTCCATCTCTTTCTTCAAACCTTCTCAAATCTACCCTCTTGATAATGATTTTCCATCTCAAGAACTCAGATATCACTTTTTCTATACCTCTCTAAGGCATTTATCCTGCAATATTTTGCATTATCATTATCTGTGTTTGTGTCTGATTTTCAAACTAGATTGATAGCAAGCTCCATGAGGTAGGAATCATGCATAAGCTAAACTTTAGATCTCTTGTAATGCCTAGCACAGGTCATTTAATATATACATTTAGAATGAAAGAATGATGCAGTGGAAAAACAATGAGCTTGGAGTCAAAAGACCTAGGTCTAAGTATTTATTTTACCAATGATTTCCTCTGTGATGGCATTCAAGTCATTTAAGCTTACCAGAGCCTCAGTTTCCTCATCTGTGGAATGGAGAAGATAATCCTTATATTGCAAACTCAAGATATTTATTAGTAGCAAAGAGCTAGTGGTATTGGGGGACAAAGCCAAGATGGCAGCTTGAAAACAGGGACTCACTTAAGCTCTCTGCCAAACACCTGTAAAAATGACTCTAAACAAATTCTAAAGCTATAGAACCCACAGAATAACAGAGGGAAACAAGTCTCCAGCCCAAGACAGCCTGGATGGTTACTGGGAAGAGTCTATCGCATGGCTCTAGGAGCAGAGCACAGCCCAGCTTGGGCCACACCTGAAGAGACTAGGCCAGACTAGACCAGATGGAGAAGGCTTCAGGGCTCTGAATCACTGAGCTGTGGCAGTTACCAGAATTCTCAACCCACAAACAGCAAAGACAATGCAGCAGGTCAGTGGGAAAACTGCTGGATCTGGATGAGAGAAGTGCATGCCCAGGCCCAGGGCAGCGGAGGTGGCACAAGGAAGCTCTGTGGTTGCTCCCAGAGTTCCACTTGAGGCTGCTTCTGGCCCCAGGCCCACCCAGTGGAACAAATTAAGGGGATAATCAGAGTGAGAGTGTAGGTAGAGCTTTGCTGGCACTAAGTCAGCTTTGCCATACTTGGATCTGGGTTGTGGTTTTGGTTGGCAGTTCTTGGGGGATATTGAGTGCTGGTGTGGCAGAGCTTGCAGTGTCTGTGGAGAGGGAGTCCTCCTGGTGGTTACATGGCAGAAAGGAGTTCTTGCACTCACAGACCAGAGCACAGGCCAGGAGACGAGTATCATACCACCACAGAATAGAAGTAGCTCCGAAAACAGCAGCACAAAACCCCTGGAGCTTGGGAGAAAGCACACTCCACTCTGAAGGCAGTCATACCCTAACCAAAAGCACAAAAGTCAAGTAACTGGTTGGAAAGATGAGCAAACTGTGTAAAAGGACTCAGACTCAGACTATAGAATCTTTATTTTGGTGACAAAGAGGATCAAAACATACAGCCAGAAGTCAACAAAATTTTTGCTCCTACATCAAAAGCCTCCAAGAAAAATATGAATTGGTCTCAACCTATGAAAGAGCTCAAAAAGGATTTGGAAAAGTAAGCAAAAGAAGTAGAGGAAAAATTGGGAAGATAAAAGAGAGTGATGCAAGAAAATCATGAAAAACAAGTCAACAACTTGCTAAAGGGGACCCAAAAATACTGAAGAAAATAACACCTTAAAAAATAGAATTACTCAAATGGCAAAAGAGCTCCAAAAAGCCAATGATGAAAAGAATGCCTTAAGAGGCAGAATTAGCCAAATGGGAAAGGAGGTCCAAAAGACCAGTGAAGAAAATACCACCTTAAAAAGTAGAATGGCGCAAGTGGAAGCCAGTGACTTTATGAGAAATCAAGAAATTATAAAACGGAACCAAAAGAATGAAAAAATGGAAGACCATGTGAAATATCTCATTAGAAAAACCGCTGACCTGGAAAATAGATCCAGGAGAGAGAATTTTAAAAATTATTGGGCTACCTGAAATCCATGATCAAAAACAGAGCCTAGATATCATCTTTTAAGAAATTATCAAGGAGAACTGCCCTGATACTCTAAAGCCAGAGGTTAAAGTAGAAATTGAAAGAATCCACAGATAGCCTCTTGAAAAAGATCCCAAAAAGAAAACTTTTAGGAATATTGTAGCTAAATTTCAGAGTTCCCAGGTCAAGGAGAAAATATTGCAAGCAGCCAGAAAGAAACAATTTGAGTATTTGGAAATACAATCAGGGTAACACAACATCTAGCAGCTTCTACACTAGGGGATTGAAGGGCTTGGAATATGATAGTCTGGAGGTCAAAGGAGCTAGAATTAAAACCAAGAATCGCCTACCCAGCAAAACTGAGTATAGTACTCCAGGGCAAAATATGGATTTTCAATAAAATAGAGTGACTTTCACGCTTTCTCAATGTAAAGACCAGAGCTGAATAGAAAATTTGGCTTTCAAATGCAAGAATCAAGAGAAGCATAAAAAAGTAAACAAGAAAGAAAAATCATAAGGGATTTACTAAAGTTGAACCATTTTGTTTACATTCCTACATGGAAAGACAATATTTGTAACTCATGAGACCTTTCTTAGTACTCGGGTAATTGAAGGGAATACACACACACACACACACACACGTATATACATGTGTATGTGTATACATATACATATATATATACATACATATACATATATACATATATTTGTATATATAGATAGATAGAGAGAGAGAGAGAGAGAGAGAGAGAGAGAGAGAGAGAGAGAAAGAGAGAGAGAGAAGAATCACAGGCTGAGTTGAATATGAAGGGATGATCTAAAAAAATAAAATTAAGGGGTAAGAGAGGAATATATTGGGAGAAAGAAAAAGGGAAAGATGGAAAGATAGAAGGGGGTAAATTATGTCATATAAAAGTGGCAAGAAAAAGCAATTACAATGGAAGGGAAGAGGGGGCAGGTAAAAGGGAATGAATGAATCTTGCTCTCATCAGATTGGAGTTAAGGAGGAAATAACACATTCAATTGGGTATCTTACCCCATAGGAAAGTAGGGGGGAAAGGGATAAGAGGGAGGGGAATGATAGAAGGGAGGGCAGATTAGGGTAGTCAAAAGCAACACTTTAGAAAAGAGACAGGGTCAAGGGAGAAAATTGCATAAAGGGGGTTAGGATAGGATGGAGGGAAATATAGTCTTTCATAACATGACTATTATGGAAGTGTTTTGCATAATGATAAGTGTGACCTCTGTTGAATTTTTTGCCCCCTCAAGAAGGGTGTGTGGCAAGGGAAAAAGGGAGAGAATTCGGAACTAAAAGTTCTAGAAACAAACGTACAAAAAAGTTGTTTTTACATGCAATTGGGAAATAAGATATACAGGCAATGGGGTATAGAAATCTGAATTGCCCTACAAGATAGTAAGGGGCAAGGGGATAAGGTGTGGGAGGGGGAGTGGGGTGGCAGAAGGGAGTGCAGACTGGGGAAAGGGGCAATCAGAATATATACCATCTTAGGGTGGGGAGAAGGGTAGAAATGGGGAGAAAATTTGTAACTCAAAATCTTGTGGAAATCCATGTTGAAAACTAAAAAAAATATATTAAATAATAAAAACTAAATTAAAAAAGAACTAGTTCTATGTTAAGGTGTATTGTAATAAAGTAGTGTAAAGCTAACATGAAATATGATTTCCTAGGATCATAACTGTCAAAGGGAATCTAGCAATATATAAAGTTATCTTTAGCTTTTGCAATACTCTTTTTGGTAGAAGTTTTTTGTTGTTTTTTTAATATGCATTGGCATATCCATAGTGACCTCCTTTTTAAGCTTCACTACTAGTAAATATTAGCATATATTTCCAGAGATTCTGAAGGGAATGATTATTGTTTGAATCAGGAAATGTGTTGCTCCTAGATAGCTTGCACACTATTAAATAATTAACCGACTGAACCATCATACTAATAAATTATCCTGTATAATAACACTTCCTGAGATTATATGTATGTGTGTAAATGCATATATATATATGTGTAATATATTTCTGTATATATGCATATATGTATATATATGCATATTAATAAGTGTGTTTATATACACATAATAACAAATTCATTCACCAGTTTTTTTTTTTTATTTATCTGTCTTGGTCAGAACTAATGATCCCACAGTGTCATAAGAAATTGTGTTAAAATGCTGCCTAGAAAAAGCAAGGCATTATTATATATGTCTCTCACTGATAAAATAGGCTACCAATTGTGAAAAGTACCATAGGCACAACTTGCTAGCTTTGTTGCTCTGGGGAGCTATGTATGCTTCTTTCCTCCAAAAATCAATGACATTTTTGTTCATAGGCAGGGGCTACAGGTGCTGAATCCCGTATCACAATCGTTGTGTTACAATCTTACAACCCTACTTTCAGATAGTAAGTTAATTAGCTAGCATTTGAGATCATATCATATGAAAATAAGGAGTAGCCTTTCCTAAAGCATGGGACTTATCATTTCTCTGTTCAAAAATGTTTAATTATAGACTGTCTTTAGAGAAAAATGCAAACTGGTCAATTGCCTGTCACAATCTGGCCTCAGTCTACCTGTCCAGACCTATTTCGTGTCATTTATCTTTATATAGTTTACATTCCAGTCTAACTAGCCCAGGTGATGTTTTCTTTTCTTATCCCTATGCAATTCACAGAGTCTATTCCTCAAGTCCAAGAATATCCTCTATCTTCTGCTCTATTTCATAGAATGCTTAGCCTCCTTTAACACTTATTTCAGGTGTCCCATCCCCTAAGAAACCTTTCCTGATTGTCCTCTCCCAAGGACCAAAATGTTAGTGCTTTTTTCTCCTTAAGGTATCTCTTGTTTCCATGTTTGTGTTCATATTATATCCCATCTTAGCTTCCTGAGGATGGGGGCTATGTTTAGTTTTTGTCTTTGCATCCCCAGGGCCTAGCACATGTAAGTGGCAAAATCTTGATTTTATTTTTTGCCAGCTATGTGCAGAATGGTTTGTAAAGAAAAAGATAAGCAATGAGACAAATTAGAATACAATACAATAGAATAATACAATGATCCAGGAGAGGAATGATGTATCAGAGTGATGATTCTTTGAATATGTAGAAAGGAAAGGATACAGGTGATGCTGTGGCAGGAGAATTGGCAAGAGTGATTAGATCCATCCTTTTTGTTGATGGAGAAGAAGAAATGATGGATAAAAATTTTATCCAATGTTTGTGTATAAAAGAGAGAATCTGAAGAATCAAATGATTAATGACCTCAAATTTCACAATAAAGTACTGAGAAGGCACTTCCAGAAAGTGGGGGTGGGTGAGATGATATTCAGAATTTTAAAAGTACTGGAAAAACTTTGGAACAAACCTTGGGATGAAATGTGGCTGATACCCAAACAATGGATATTGAGAGGAGCAATAGAGTCATGCCAGTAAATATAGTCAAGCAATTGTGAGCCCACTATGAGGAAATTGCTGTACATGTGAGTTGTTAAATCAGCAAGGATTTGTGACAGGAGATAGAATTGAAAATAAGAATTTGAATGAGCTCTTCAAGAAATGTAAAAGATATACATTTGGCAGATGTTAAGGATGAGAAAAGAGTGGTATAAATGAATGGAGTAGGCTTCAGAAATGGTCATTGTGAAACAATGGAGAAAGTCATCTAGAGGCTACACTGAAGAATAAGGAATACGTCAACTCTGCTTGTCCCTGTGGATTAGGAGAATGGGAAAAGGAACACCTCTCCATTGGGAATGATTGTGAGGGAGGCATTGAAACATGGGGAAATCAGACTTTAGTTTAGGTGAGGAGGCAATACAAATGTTGGTAGAGAAAGCAGAGGTTTATAGTGGTTTGTTCACAGTAGAACAAAAATTCTAAAGAAGTAAGTGAAATTGCTCAATAGAGAGATGGAGTGTTCTAAGGGAACATTAGGCCTAAATTGTATAAGAATTAGAGTGTGGGAGTACATAGCAAGGGAAATTATTTGTGCCTAGGAGTGGGAGTTAGGTATGATATAGATGAAAGAAGAAACATATGAAATATACTTGAAGAACATGTCTGCTATTAATTTAATACATTATTTAACAGGATGAATGAAGTTATAGAAAGAGTGCTAGATTTGGAGTCATAGGACTGTTGATCCAAAGCAGGAAATTCAGAGGCCACTTAAGGCAAAGGTCTGATTTTTAAAGATGGAGAATCCATGGATTGGGGAGTTAAGTGCTTATGCTGTGAATTATTATGCTGTGAAGAAGCATCAGTGGCAAAATAATAAGACCTGAATCCAGATCAAGTACTCTTTCTATTATACCACACTCTCTGGGCTGTAACATACTCTCTCACGACCTGTTCTGAATGGGCTGTATAAGCTAGGCTGAGTGGGCAGCCTGATATCACAGGAAAAAATATTATTTGAAATCATAAGAAATATGTTCAGAGGGCGGAGCCAAGATGGCCGCATGAAAACAGCGTCTTGCTGGAGCGCTCTCACAGGTTCTGTTGGATTCCTATAAAAAAGTGAATCTGAGCAGATTTGAGAGAGTTAGAAATTGCAAGCAGTCTGAGTGGGGCAAATTTCCCAGCTCGGAGAATCTGAAAGGCTGAAGGAACGAACGAATCTGTAGGCTACGAGAGCGCTTAGCCTGCGGAGCTGCCCCAGACGGGACCAAAGCAGAAGCGGCTGGCCGGAAAACCCACGTGGGAGACAGGCTGGGAGAAAGCCAGGCGCCTGAAACCAGTGCAGATCCACAGGCCTCCCAACACAGGACGGCACTCTGTGGAAGTGAGGAGACGCAGCGCAATGCCACCGATTATGAGATACCAGCTCCTGAGGCTTGCAGCCCAAAGGTTTCAAAAGCTTCTTGAGCTTCCGAGAGACATAATGGCCAGGTAAACGGCTCTAATCCCTCCCCTCCCCACCCAGAGAATT
>CM053622.1:573407950-573429126 GCA_028646595.1 Phalanger gymnotis
ATACCCTTTGACTCAGCAATACTATTCCTAGGGTTGTATCCCAAAGAGATCACACAAGTGGGAAAAGGACCCATATGTACAAAAATATTTATAGCGGCTCTATTCGTGGTAGCTAAGAATTGGAAATCAAAGGGATGCCCATCAATTGGGGAATGGCTGAACAAGCTGTGGTATATGAAGGTAATGGAATACTACTGTGGTATAAGAAGTGGGGATGATACTGACTTCATAACAACCTGGAAGAACCTACATGACATAATGCTGAGTGAGCGGAACAGAGCCAGGAGAACATTATACACAACCACAGATATATTGATTCTGTGATGACTAACCCTGACAGACTTTGCTCTTCTCAGCAACACAATATGCAGAGACAGCTCCAAAGAACTCATGATGGAGAGGGCTATCTACATCCAGAGAAAGAAGTATGAATGCAAATCGAGGCACACTTCATTCTCACCTTTTTTCCCCTCTACTTTTTTTTTTTCTCTCTTTTGTATTTGTTGTTGGGTTGTGGTTTTTTTTTTGGTTCTTTTTCATCTTTCTCATGAGTCATGAGAAAATGTATAAATTAATTCAATGCCTAGTTATACCTGGAAGTTATATGGGACTCCATGCCTTCTCGGGGAGGGAGGGGGGGAGGGAAGGAAGAAAATCTGGAACCCAAAAGTATGTAGAACTGTTTGTTGCAATCTAAAAATAAAAAAAAAAATTTAAAAAAGTTAAAAAAAGAAATATGTTCAGATCCTGACTGTCACTTACTTCTCATATTAGAATGGGCTAGATCTTAGACCTCTTAGAGCCTCAGTTTACTTATCTATAAAATGGTAATAGTAACAATAGTACTTTCCTTATTGCATGGAATTGATATCAATTCTATCTGTTGTTGTTGCTGTTCTGAGTACATTATAAATCTTAAAAGTATGTTAAAATGTGTTAAGACATATATAACAGAATATCTCTATACCTATATGGATATATATATATACATGTATACATACATACATATGTGTATGAACCCAAGTTCATCATATCTTTGACACATACTACTTGATCCCTGACATGACATGAAATATCTCAGTCCCCTGACCATTTTCAAAATTGTAGAGCAGATGCACATCTGGATTTATAAAGGGAGTTTACTTACTGGGAATTTTCTATGCCAATGAAATCTCATCTGTTCCTGATGATGATGATAATGATGAGAAATAACTATCATTGTTTATCATTATTATTATTATTGAAATAATATTAATCAAATATTTTATTGTTAATAATAATCATTATAACAATTAATATTAATTATTATTAATTAAAACTAATTAATAATAATTAATAAAATACAAGAGTTTATTGAACAACCCAGGCAGTTTCAGATTACAAACTTATTAATGATATTTACCTCTTTCACTAACTTGCTTTTTTTCCCTTTCTTTTACTAGCACTGATGAGAGCAGTAACATGAGCTTCTGACCAGGGAAGGGAGAGGAGGCAAAATGAATTAATTTATTCAAAAGATATTTGTCAAATTCCCACTGTGTACAAATTCCCCTAAAATGGGGCAACAATTTCTAAGCATTTAATGGGATTACTACTACTTGAGTACTTTGTGCAGATTTTAGATTTGTGCCCATGAGTCAGGAAGACAGGAATTCTAATTTGGCCTCTGACACATAATGGATATGTGACTGCAAGTGATGCAACTTCTCATTGCCTCAATCAGCTTTTCAAAACTATAAATTGCAGAGAGAATGTTTGTCTTTATTGGAAGAGAAAGTTCTTCACCAAAAGCTCCCTATGTACTACAATATTAGGTTTGGTCCAAAACCAAACAAACAAAGCACTGGAGAATGAAATTAGTATGAAGATGAGTTTTACCTGAGTTTCTATGGCAGAAACAGGAGAAGAGGATTGGAGAGCAGAGGAGAGGAGAGGAGGGGAGGGGAGGGGAAGGGAGGGGAGAGAGAAGAATATATAAAAGTTAGGAGAAGGAGAAGAGAGGAGGGGAGGTTAATTTACCCTTCTTTCTTACATGTACTTCATGTGTCAGCATTGTTTCTTATGATATATTAACATGAACCTTGAAATATGCCCCTTTGGTCTTTACCTACCATCACTAATAATGGGCTGGAACAAGTTTTTCAGGGTATTGTTAATTCATTGAGGCTAGAATTTCAGAGGATAATAGGATTTATATTTGGAAGGAAACTTAGAGATCATCCAGTCTAAACCCCTTCCTTTTAAACATTAAGCAACTGAGACTCAGAGAGAGAAAGGGGTTGATAGTGGTCTGGCAAAATATGAGGCTTTGAGAAAAGCTATGATTTTACTGTAAAATGTGAACATAATAGCACTCAGAGGCATTTCACAAGCTGAAAGAACCCTGGTAAGGGGCATTAGTATAATGAAGAACTATGAGCTAACTCAGCACAATATTGTATGAAACCCTTCTAACATATACAAAATTACCTAATTTAGATAACTACTATGATTATTGAGGCTCCCATATATTTGGGGACTTAAGAAGGAGCAAGCCTAGATTTTATCACTAATAGTGTTAGACTGCTCACAATAGTGCAATCTTGTTCATTTGTTTTTTTTTTTATTTAAGAAAATACTTTTAACCTTATTTGACTCTGAGGGCTAGATTGTTAGGATACCTATAAAACTTAGCAGGTAAGTTGGTGTGTCTCCCTCAGCATACCTACCTCTGGGACAGTGTGCAGGGGAGCTAGGTTTTTGTGGCAGTGATCTGAGACTCATCAGATACAGAAAGACCAACTTTTAGTAGCTATTCTTTCCAAAACCCCAAAGCACACTTCCATCTTCCATTTTCTTAAAGCAACCAAATTAATACAAGCCTTCAGAGTTGTAACCAGTCTATAACTTCCAGAAGTAAGGTCCTTTCTTCCTCCTTAAATCTCTCTATATGTAGTTCCTATGTAATTACAGTATAATAATTCAGCAATAATAGTTCATATAATTCATATAATATAATTACAACATTATAGTTCAACAATAATAAAAGGATAGTTTGGCATTGTCGTTTTCCCTAGCAATGATTCAGCTCATACTACTTTCATGCAAAGTTTTCACGGCTTAGACAAGATGGGTATGGCAGTTACAATATAATACATCAGCTTATAATAGGGTTAGAGAACACATAAAACTTCCACAAAGGACCACAATTTTGAGGTATCATCTCTGGTCTTTGACTTTATACTGTTTTGACCCCAGTTCAGTCCTATCTCCAACCCTGGTGATTTCTCTCCTCCCTGCTGACTTTCCTCTAATTGGGTTACACAATAAGCTTGGGTATATTTTGTGAAAACAAAAGAAAATACAAGTGTCCACATTCTATTTCACTGGATGTCCTACAAAACTCAATAAGAACAAAGACTCTCTTCAGTGTGTTGGATGTATCTGCTGCCCTCTGAATCCTATACTGCAATATAAACAATGATGCTCTATCAATGCGATAAATTGCCTCAGACTGATAGATTTCATGATACTATAATTCCTGAAAAAATTTCTCCATGGCCTTCAAGAAAATTTTGCATCAGAGTAAAAAAAATGAATTAAAAAAAACTACTTAAAGGATATAGGCCAAGGGAGATGTTTTATTTCCTGTATCTGGGAAACACTGGTTTAGAAGATACCTATTTAAGGCAAAATGCCTGGTCATGTATACCCTGCATGATCTTGGGCAAGTCACTTAACATTCCTGGGCCTTGGTTTCCTCATCTATAAAATGTTCTTGGACTAGATGGCATTTCAGATTCCTTCCAGCTCTAGATCCAGGTCATATGATCATCTGGTACAGAACCCAGTTCACTGACTGTTTTCACAGGAAAAGGCTGAAGGTGTCATTGAAAAATCCAAGTTATCTCATTGCAACCTAATGCAGAAAATATCCTCATTTCTTCCTCAGGGCTTCCTTTAGCATACAGGCTTTCTAAATGTCTAACTGACTGCAACAAAGAAGTTCCTTCAATTACATCACACCTGCCCTCCTCTTTGACACTTAGAAATCTCCCTCTACTGGCCTAACAAAGCCTTTGTTATCACCTTTGTTGCCCTGACCAAGATGTCTGAATTGGAGTTCATCTATCCACATGGTCGTGGCTGGATTTATGGTCAGTTGACTGCTGTATGTCTTGCTGTATTGCTGTCTTTTCTTGCTTTTTTTAACAACACTAGGCTTTTGATTATTGTGTTTGTTGCAGGAGATTTTGAGGCATTATATCAACTAAATTCAAAAACTGAAAAACCCTAAGCAAGATTCCTTTATACCTGGTCTCAGGCATTGTATTAGAACATCATTGTATTAATGGTGGTAACTTTACTTGAAAAGTACCACCAAAGAGCAAGTCCCATGGACAACATAACAGAAAGATAGGAGTTTATCATAAATAAAACAAAATGATTGGTTCTGATGGGAGGGGTATATTTATCTTTTTTCTCTTTATGTTGTAATTAATCATCCTGCTTTCTATGCACTCCCAAACAGACTTCAGAGGTAGAAAAATCTCCTTAGAAAAATGGAACTTTCTTAAAAAATGACAACTTTTAATAATGTTAAGGTCAAATCTAGGAGAATAAAACAAGTCTAATTTAGGAAATGAGAATATATGTATCCTATGATTCTAATTGCTTATGTGGAAGACATTTGCAATCAATATGTAATCCATTCTTCTACTTTAGTAGTTATTGATGCCTTGGAGAATACTTTACTCAGTTAAGAGCAACACAAATTTGCTGTAGTTCATGAATCAAAAACCATAAATGTATACATTATACAAATGAAAAATGATGTCAAAATGATGATTCCCCAGAAAATCTCCATAAACATATTTAAGTTAGTGTAACTTCAACTATGAACTTGAAATTTTAAATATCTTAAGCTGCAATGTTTGAAAACTGAAATCATATGATTATAATTATGGGAGAACTCAGTAGAATTCACCTAGTAGAGTAAATCTGCTAATTAATAGGTAACACAATTGTCTCCTGCATTTATAAGTATATTACATTGTAATCATTCTCAGAGATGCTATCTTCCTCATGAGTAATTATATCTGTTTTCTTTTTTCTCAGCTTTCAGAAAAACAGAGTGCAAACATTGAGTTAATATAAATTCAAATCTATTCTAACAGGAAAATCACTATACTTATTAAATATGTGTGCAACTCTTTCAGTACAAATGCAAATCAAGTCAAGCTGTATTTTCAAAACACCGCTCTTTAACCAATAAATAAATAATCAATTTTCAGCACCATGCATAATGCTTCAAGATGCTCCTCCGGGGAAGATACAGAGCTCCTCATTTTATGCCCAAGACAGCACAGTTACGTTACCCAATAATCTATGAATCCAGGAGTTCCTAGATCACATTTTATTCCACTCCTGCTTAAGATTAAAATATAGTAGTGTGATCAATAAGATGTCAAAAGTTATTCATTTATGTTCTATTTATCTGCCTCTTTCAAATAGCTACAGTACATCGGTCCATGAAGACCACTCCCCTTGCCATTTTTTTTTCATTTGCTATGGGTTAAGGAACAAGGTACCCTAGAGAATTATTTAAAATAAAAATATTCTGTGTCTTTTGGGGCTTTTCTATAACCGGTGTGCATGAGCTAGTATACATACAGGGGAGGCATCTATTTTGCTTATTTCATAGGCTTCTTTAGTTTTTTCCTGATTTTTCAGATGTGTTTCTGATGGATTAACCTTCTGAATAAGTGAATGCCTGATAAATGATACAGAACTATTGCTCAGCTTGGAAAACTACATGAGAGCATCTTTGTGTTCAAGGAAATGGATAATTCCTGTAAGTGTTCATATTCTGACTATAAGAGAGGTACTATATATGTAGTTGAATAAAGAGTGAAACAGGTTTTTTTAATGATTATACTTACAGTGAAAGAGAGACAAATTCTAATATATAACCCTAACAGAGATGAGAAAATCCAGAAGGTGAACTTTTGCATTTGATAGATGTTATGTCATCTAGGACTGTGCTGTTTGTTGTCACTGTCTCTGTGCTATTACCCATCTCTACAGATAACTGCCCCACCTTAGCAGTTTGGATCCAGTAGAATTGGTCACTGGAAAGTCATTATTGCTTCCTGACCTGCTTTAGCAGTGAGATATTTTTAATTTGTAACATAAACCAATTGATGGATTCTTTGTTTCCTTGAGTCCTTTTCATGACAGGATCTTTTGTCAAGCATCTCTCTCTCTCTCTCTTGCTCTCTCTTTGTCTCTCTCTCTCTTTCTCCTTTTGTTATCTAATGCTTGCTCTCTTTTTTTCTCAATACTATTTTATTTTTTCCCAATTCCATATAAAGATAGTATTCAACATAAATTTTTGTAAGAATTCTAGATTGTTCTCCCTCCCTCCCTTCCCTCCCTCCTCCTCCTCAAGATAGTGAGCAATTTGATATATATTAGACATGTACAATCATGTTAAACATATTTCCATGTCAGTCATGTATCTAAAGAGGAAAAATCATGAAAAAGAAAAACAAAAAACAGGGCAGCTAGGTAGCACAGAGAGTACAGCACCGGCCCTGCAGTCAGGAGGACCTAAGTTCAAATCTGATCTCAGACACTTGACACATTTACTAGCTGTGTGACCATGGGCAAGTCACTTAACCTCAATTGCCTTGCCAAAAAAAGTGACCAAAAAAAAAAGAAAAGAAAAAGAAAAAAATGAAAATAATATGCTTTGCTCTGCATTCAGACTCCATAGTTCTTTCTCTGGGTGTGGATGGTACTTTACATCACAAATCTTTTAGAATTGTCTTAGATTATTGTATTGCTGAGAAGAGCTAAGTCCATCATACTTAACAATTACACAATGTTGCTGTTACTATGTACAGTTTTCTCCTGGTTCTGCTCACTTCTCTAAGAATTAATTCATGTAAATGTTTCCAAGTTTTTCTGAAGTCATCCTGTTCATCATTTCTTGTAGAAATTTCTTATATTCCTTTTCTTATATTATCTTATACATATCTTATATATCCATTTCTTATATTCAGTGATATTCATGTACCACAACTTGTTCAGCCATTCCCCAGTTAATGGGTATCCCCTCAATTTCCAATTCTTTGCCACCACTAAAAGACTTGTTATAAATACTTTTGTACCACAGGTCCTTTTCCCTCTTTTATGCTATCTTTGGGATACAGACCTAGTAGTGGTATTGTTGGATCAGAGTAAGCAAGGTCTTATAACCCTTTGCGTACAGTCCCAAATTGCTCCCCAGAATAGTTGGATCAGTTCACAACTCTACCAACAATGCATTAGCATTTCAATTTTCCCACATCTCCTCCAGTATTTATCATTTTCCTTTTCTGTCATATTAGCCATTCTGATAGGTGTGAGGTCTTATCTCAGAGTTGTTCAATGCTTGCTCCCTTAAGGTGAAACTTAAAAGAGAATTCCTCTGGAATATGAGTTCAGCCTCCATTAATGAAATTATTCTGGATGAAGACACTGAAAGAGAGAAGATGGGCTCTACTAATATGCCTTACTGTTGAAGTTCAAATTGGAAGTGAAGGTGTTTGGAAAATTGCCCACAGGCATGCACTGTATTGAGTCAGGACAGCTGTCTGCTTTTTGGATGTAATAACTCACTGGGATAAACTCACTTCTTGACATGTGGCCAAAGTGGGCAAAATATTTCCTAAAGCACTTTGGAATTCCCTTTCTTGAAATTTTAATTCCATGGAATGGAACAACACCCAGGAATCAAGAATTCCTTGCAAGAGCAACAAGAATTTTATGAAATTACTGATTTCAGCTCACATATTTTAAGAATTAACTGTTCATTAGATGAGTATACCAGGTGTGATAGTATATTAATTTTCAAAGTCAACCCTATTCTATTTTTAGTTATCTAAGGGTTTAAAAGTGATTGAGTAATTCCAATTAGTGTCTTCTTAGGCAGCCTTGCTCCAGTGTTTAGGATGTTTCCAGGCATAGTCTTTAGCTTGCTTTCCGTAAAGTATAAAGAATAATAGGTAAGAAGAGGTGTTATGTAGTTGCTGCTTTGTCAAATTTATAAATTCCAGTGCCACAAGGAAGGGCCATTTCTCCAGATATATTACCAGTTTTCTAAATGAGGATTTAAGACAGTCAGCAACTCTTTAATATCTTTTGGAATAAGCTACAGCCCTAATGCCTCCATCAGTATTGACAGTACAAAACGGAATGTAACATTTGGGTTGTATAAACAGAGTAGGTAGATTGTATACAGAAAACCACAATCAATATTTATCCCCAACTTACCCATTAAGAAACAGTAGTGAGCTGGGAAACCTTGTAGGATGCTATACAATAAAAAATAAGGAAGGACAGTGAGAACTATTGAATAGATTTACTCACAATATTTCTCTTCTCCCTTTTCCCCAATTACCACCCCAATCTTCTACCTCAGCCTTATCTGGATAAAGAAACAACAAATTTTCTCCCTTTCTATGTAATATTTACATTTACTTCCATGATGTGCCATCAGAATCCATAGAATGGAAACTCTGAAAACTTGATAAGAACCATTGAAAGCTTTGGGAAAAAATTATTAAACCTAATTTCCTAAACAGAATTAGTAGAATGGTCAGATACTGATCCACATTTTTTTAACTGCTCTAAGCAAATCTGCTTGCTGGTTCGGGATTACTTCTGCTGAACTTGTGTCTAGCAGGGAGAATTGTGGAGGCTATCAGTTCTTACTCTGCCTCATCCCAATAGGATGCCTCTAAGTGGAAATTAGGGCTTATGCTCAGGACTAGAAGTATTTTGACAATTACTCTCCATCTGTGCTGACTGGACGTGGTATCCCAATAGCTTCTCTCCTGGATCTTCACATGAATTATTTATTTATTTGAATTACAGAAACATTTATAAAGCACAAGTTTTGTTCAAGTCATAGTTTTAGGTGTAAAGGATGCAATGACAAAAAAACATTCACTTCCCTCAAGAAGATGACATTCTATCAGAAGAGATAATGTGCACATAAATAAGTATGCAGAAAATACCAGTTTATAAAGTAAATACAATATAAAATGGTGGTTGAGAACTATCAACTGGTTAATCAAGAAAGTTTTCATGTAGAAAGTGGCAAAAAACAAGGGATACTAGGAGGCAGAGGTAAGGGGAATACATTGAAGATATGGAGTATAACCAATGCAAAGAGACAAGAGATGGAGTGTTACATGTGATGAACAACAATAAGGTCCATTGCGCAGAAAAAGGAAAAAAAAGAGTATATGTGATATATTTGAAAATACACGTAATATATTTGGAAATGGGGCCATGTTGTCTACTGTCAACTGCATTGTACATAGTGTTTATTAAATATCTTTGAAATTAACTGAAACAAAGGATTAATATTTTTGAATAATGGCAATGTGAAAGTGAAGGACAAGGCATTCATTCATATTAGTTCTTAGAGCTTTGGTTTTTAAATTGTGTTCAATATTATTCTTCATGGAGTCACATAGGAATATCAACATTCTGTCTAATTGTGTTCAGAAATCAATGCCACCAAATACTGAAGAAAAATAATATTCACATTTTTTCCCATAAGTGAGTCAGTCATTCCTCAAAAGGTCGAACTACATCTTTCATGGTTTATCCAAATGGATACAAAGTGTTTCTTGGGGTTAATTGATGTTTTTAATATGATCCTCATTGGAAAGAGAATAAAGAAATGAAATAATCTTCAATTGGTCATATTAGCCAGGGTTTCTTAAGTTTGAGCACATAGAACATAAATATTTGAAACATTTTCTCTCAGAATAATTAAGATGAAGATTCTTTGAACCCATCACCAAGCTGCTGACTCACTAAATTTAGAGTTGGAAGGGACCTTAACAATCATCTATCCTACTCATACACAAAAGCAGTGCCCTAATTTTAACATATCTATGAAGTGTTCATCCAGTCTTTACTGAAGACCTCCAATGAGGAGGAAACCACAACCTCTTGAGGCAGTCCTATCATAGTGAAGAGAGTCTTAAATGACATCAAGCCTAATTTTGCTTCTTTGTAACATTTGTAACTATGTTGACAAGTGAGAGTATAATTTTAGCTGCTCAATGCTTAATAGGGTTATTCTTATGAATAATGACATAATAAATATTTTAATGAAGATCATCATGTTGATTATTGTTACAATTTCACATAAAACTATAATCCAAAAGAAGTTATTAAAAATGTAATACTATGATTGACACCCATTAAGTAATTATATAAAATGGGTGTTTCCTGGCTATATTCTGATTATTGTGCAAATAAAATTAATAGTAAATTATTGTGTCATCTTTTAAAAATGCTGACAAAAGTCTTATTAGAGGCATATTGACTCCAGTGAAACAAGAGGCTCGTAAAATATATAGCTAGAGAGTTGACTATTCATAGATTATGGATATCAAAGAGTAAATGAGCTTTTTGTGTGTGGCGGCAGAGTTGTTGGTATTATATCAATGGACAGGGGTGGCAATGGAAGATCTATTTCCAAAAAGAATGGAGTTTTCTTCTCTTCAGTCTCTGAAGGTTTTTTTTATGGAATAAGTGGGGAACATAGGAGATGATTTAAAGATAGTAACATATGCTAAATTTAAAAATTCTGCACAGGTGAAATAAAATTTCCTTCAAATTCCTGTTTAGGAGAACATAGGACAGATGTATATCATGAGGCTGATCAAGATCAGATGCTTACTATACCTATGATCTTGGGAAAGTCAGTTAACCATTCTCAACATTAATTTACTCATTTGTAAGGTGAGAATAATAATTCCTACCCCATAGTTAATATTAGGTAAGATAACATATGCAAAGTACTTTGCTAACATCAAAGCAGTATATTAATGTTAGCATTATTTTTAAGGGAGTTCTCACATCAACATGATGGGCTTCAGGGTGAGGAGTCTATGTATGAAACTTTAATATTTTCCTATGGAAGATAAAAGCATGCCCTTTGCCACATCCTGAAGAAAGTTTTTCATTGATATTGGCCAAATAGTTTGACTCAGACCCTTCTAGGTTTATCTGATCAGGAGGGAGCCTTTCTATCCTGACGAAGGCTTCTCCCTCCATAGATCATTCAAAACATTCGAGAGCCAAACAATTTATTCAACATTGGTGAAACTAATATTCCAGAAGTCCAGAAGTGAGTAAACCCATCTCCCTCCTGAAAAGAAACAATTAAAATCCTAAATTCCCCTACCTCATAGCTCAACAGCTCATCAAGTTAATCAGGGAATTTCCTTGATTAACCATTTTACGTATAAATAGGTAGAAATAAAAATAAATATAGCTATAGATAATACTTATCAATTGGCTTACGAAAAGGAAGGTTCACTGTAAATCAAGGCATTCCAGAATAGGTAAATTGCATGAACAAATCTATAGGAACAGGAATGTGCATGGTATGTGTATTTGTCTTTCTGGATATAAAGGTGATATGGTAGTAAAGTGAAAGAAAGCAAAGAAATAAATTTGACAAGAAAGGAAGAGTTTTATTAGGGAGTCTGCCGATTAGTGAGAAATAAGAACAGAAAAGTAGGTCTTAAAGGCTTCTATTTTAAAGATGTCTCTTTTAAAAGTCCCTACCCACTGTTTTAAGGGACACGTATAATGATGGTGCAGAGGAACATGCAGAACAAGGAACAAACCAGAGTATTATGTCACTTACTTTGCCTGTTACAAAGATCTTCAGCCTTAACTTTGTAGTTAGGGAATTCTATTGCCCTATTGTCTATAATAGGTAATCTTTAGCCCTAGAGTATTTTTAATACTTATTTCTTCAGCAATGGTACATGATATAATATTTACATGTACATTAACATATTGTGAACCTCTTATTTGGAGTACACTCATTTGGAATAGTTGTAACATTTTAAAAACACACTTATTGTGTGCACATTTTATTTCTTTGGATAGGTATATTTACCCACTGGAGGGAGATGTCTTCCTAAATGCCACTTAGTTGTTTTTGTTTTTTTTTCAGTAAGTCCCAACTGAATGTTGATGCAGCTGTGCGCACATAAGAAATGAGAACAAAGCAGGCTCTGTCATACCTTGGAATCTGAGCAAGCAATTAGCACAATGGCTGTAATCAGGAAAAGGTTAGGCTTAGCAGAAGAGGAATATAAATGTCTATGATGTACAAAATGGAACATTAGTAAGATAATCTTGCTTTAAGAAAAAAATTGAACTTTATTACCAAACAAATCATTTTTTGCCACACTCCTGTTTGCCATATCATACACAAACTTCCCATCTCAGTGAAAGTTCTTATCCAAGCATTTTTATCCCTTTAATCTATTCACATTTTTTAGAATTTTCCTTAAAATAAATATTCCCCAACAACTCAGGATTAAAACTATAGAAAATATATTTTGAGATTTTTTTAAAAAATCCAAAATTCAAAATATCCTAAAAATTACATTGAACATTATGTTTTGAGATGATGAAAAATTGAAAACTTACACAAATTAAGAATGAATGTTAAACATATTTAGTTATTTCAATAACTTATTATCTTGGACAGTTAGGTGGCAGAGTAGATGAGCCTGGAGTCAGGAAGCCTTATCTTTGTGATTTCAAATACAGCCTCAGACACTAGCTGTGTGACCCTAGGCAAGTCACTTAACCCTATTTACCTTAGTTTCTTCATCTATAAAATGAGCTTGAGCAGGAAATGGCAAACCATCTTTGCTAAGAAAACCTCAAATTGGGTCACAAGAACTTAGACGTGACTGAAAAATGATTACACAGCTATTGGCTCTTAAAAATATCAAAAACTAGACAAATTTTGCAGACAATTCAATGTCATTGATACCTGGATTCTTGAATTCAATCATATGTGAATTTTATTAGAGAAGTTCTATATATATATATAATATTTTGTACAGTAGCTAAGATATGATAGATTTTATATATTATACAAGTATGTTATTTTGATGGTTGGGGCTGCGGGTGTGATTTATCTAAACTGAAATATGATGGTATTCATTTAACATCATCCATGTTTTAGCTCAGTGTCTATCTTCTGGTTTCTTCACTTACAGCGAGCTTTGGAAAAGATATTAGCCTTAAAGGGCCAGAGACTCCCAATGCATCCTGGGCCATTTCCAGTCATCCTAGTGAATATCAGGCCACAGGACCCAGATGGCTCTGAAAGAGAAAGTGAGGCTGGTGACTTTGCACAGCCCTACCTCACTCAAATCAAAGTCAACTGCAAGTCATGTCATCGTTTCCCTGATGTCATGGTCCTCTTCGAGAATGAAGGACAAATACAACATGTGAGTGGCCTCTCCTCTCCTTGGAAGGTACATTTAGATGGCCAAAGGCTGCCTCCTTTACTTTGGGTGTACTGGCTCTTAGATTTCTTTCTTACAAACCAAGCCTTAAACCCACTTCACTCTGGAGCTCATACATTGGACAATAAGTCTGTGCCCTTCTAGCATGGAGTGAATGTAAATATTAAATAGTAACTGTTTCTCTTTTGCCCAAGAACCCTGAGGGTCTTCCCCTCCCAGTTTTATTTTTTTTTTTGAGTTTTTGATTAAAATGGCCATCTCTTGATTTCTTAAAGAGGCCTATTCACTGAATGGGCTTTAACTCACTCACGGTGAGAACCTGAAAAGACCTTAGCCTAAAAGGGCCAGGATTTCCCAATTCATCCTGGGCCATCTCCAGTCATCTTGGTGAATATCAGGCCACTGGACCCACATGGCTCTAGAAGAGAAAGTGAGGCTAGGGACCTTGCACAAATCAAAGTCAACTGTAGTCATGTCATCATTTCCCTGATATCATGGTCCTCTTCAAGAACAAAGGACAAAACACATTGTTTATCTTCTAATTTTCACTTCTCATCCTTTAACCTTTCTGCCTTTAATCCTAATAGCAACATTTATCATCCCTTTTTTCCATTTACTCCTCCATTCAACAAAATATTACATCGCTAACAAACAGCCATTTGTAAATTAGATCAAGGTTCGATTTCATATGTCTACGGTAAATTAGATGAACTATCTATGATTTTATGGTACTGAAAACCATATAATTCCCCACCAACCTATCATTCAGTTTTCCCTGAAGTGACAAGAAGCCACCTTCAGATTTTGAACTTAGTACTCCATGAAAGCATAAGGCACCAATCTTGTCAGGTTCATAGTAGTGTACTTTTATGTTTTAGATCCCTAACTGACAAAACTTTTTTATGAGATTGAATGGAAAGTTAAAAATAGAAGATAGAATACTACTCCTGTTTTGTGATCCTCTGGTCTTCACAGAAAGGTTTCAGAGAAGCCCAAAAATCAGTTGGTCAATAAACATTTATTAAGCACTTACTATGTGCCGGATACTGTGTTTAACACTGGATGCCCTAATCTAATAGGAAGGGAAAATGTAAAAAAAGAAACTCAACTATGTAAAAAAGATTTATACAAGACAAATTGGAGTTTTCATTTATATAGAGTTGTACAGGCAACTTGCTCACATTAATAATATGAAGTGTGAAAACTCAGAGAATTAAAAGGGCCCACTAGAGGAGGAAAAAGCATCATAAAAGAACAGATGGGAGTAAGGGTCTGAAAGCCAACTTCACATACTGCATATTTTTGCAAAAGCCTGGAAATGATGCTAGGAATGGTAACTATTCATTCTCTCTCTCTGTCTTTCCCTCTCTCTGTCTCTGTGTGTGTGTGTGTCTCTGTGTGTGTGTGTGTGTGTCTCTCTCTGTCTCTCTCTCTGTCTCTCCCTCCCTCCCTCTTTCTCCCTCTCTCTGTCTCCCTCTTTCTCTCTCTCACTCTCCATCTCTCTCCCACACATACATATACGTACATACAAAATTAAATAGATTATTTTAGTCAAAATTCCTTATTTCCTAAAATCTTTAAACCCAAACTAGTCAGATGATAGATAAATCCATAACTTGTATCTCAAAAGATTGGCATCAACAAGTTGGCTGAATGATGACATTCCCACTGATCTTCCAAACCATGTTCCTGTGACAGTCTTCCTTCCTGACCAGGAATTTTTATTCCATTCCCCAACCATTCAGGAATGCTCTGTCATTTTTTCTACTTACATCATTGTCCTTATGAGAGCATTCTCAATAAACATGCAAAACAAAAACAGATAAGTGCTCTCAGAATAAATTAAAGTAAACAAACTCCAAAAGCACACATCAAACCAAAAACTTCTGGACTGCTTAAAAATTCCTGCATGCATCCACACAAACATACACACTAACACACATACACACACACATACACCCACCCACATAATCCTAGAAGTAAATACATACTTTTAGAATTAAAAAAAAATATTTCCCACTTATTTCTAGCACCTAGATCCACCCCTGTAAACACACAGACACACACACAGACACACACACACACACACACACACACACACACACACACATGCAGCAAAAAGATACTTCCATGTTAAGGGATGATTTCATCAAAATCATCTGTAAAGCTGTCAAATGAAACATTCATCAAGTGTAAAGGCAGTCAGAGTAGATGCATAAGAACAAGCAACAATAACGATAACAGTGAAGATGATTTACTTTTCAGACTTTGAAAAATCATTACCATTGAATGGTAAAAACAAATATACATACATATATACATATATATGTAAAGCTAGATAACTATAAATACATATATAACTGTGTTTTCTATATAATAGCTGCATTATGTATGCATCTATAAATATTATACACACATATTCTGCTTGGATATATTCTAAATATATGTTATTTAGTTAAGTATTTTTAAAATCACATTTGAGCATCACTATCATTTGGAGCAATAGCTGAAATCAATGCCTGATTTTATCCCTGAGTCTGTCTAATGATCCACTTGTTGACAAAATTGTTGAAGGGATTTATGCACAGGGTAGAGTGATGGCTTGAATTATTTGGAAGTTCCTTTTAGTGCTTTAGTTAGATGATTTTATGGTCTAATTAATGTGTATGAAATGGTGTTCCAGTTCTTTTTTTAGAGGTATTTCTTTTCATTCCATTTTTCATGTGTGGGTGAACATGATTTCCAACATATCCTCCATAGTTCTTGACCTTCTGTCATTTTGACCTTCTCTAGATTATGCTTTTGTTCATTTTGCCCTCTCCTATGATGATCCTCTCCAGCTGGCTATATAACAACTTTGAGGGTGTGTAGTAGGAAGGCCGAATTTATGATCTCAAAAAGGATCATATATATATTTCAATGATTCGAAATCGTTGGGTATATAGAATTCTCTAAGCAGAAGGCATCAAAAAATTTATTCAGGTCCCAGAGCAACAAATTAGCGAACCAACCTCCCCATTCCAGTATTGTGAACACAAGCCTCCAGGCCCAGTAGGCCCACCTCACAAGAGTAGCCAGGAGGCCACAGAAAAATAAGATGGCATAAATCATATTCACTGGCCTCAAGTCCTCGCTCGAACTCCTGGGTCCACACAGGTTGGCTCAGCTTCGGCTTTTTTCAGCTGTAGTTTCTCTCCTCTCCTCACAGCCAAGCCTCTGGCGTTCTCAAGCCCCGCCTCAACGACCAGAGACCACAGTCCAGAGACCATTGGTTCCGGAGTTGGCCCCTCTTAAGTCATTAATCTACGCCCACAGAGGTTTCACACCAGATAGGGCTTTGGGCCTGGGGCTTAGCATTTAACAGGTGAAAGTACTTTCCCAGTAAACAAAAGCCAAACTCCTCAAGGGCACCCCTTAAACTAAGCCCATTTTGCCTTACTGGCACAGGGTGGCCATTGTGATAAGTGTGTTTAAAAGACCATCATAAGGTTCATATCATTACATCTCAATGTAATAGCTTTCCCCAGACCTTCACCCCAAGGCATAGCCAAATCACTTCACCTTAGGTTTTTTGGTTATTGTTGATTTTGTCTCATGCCATCATTTGTTCAATATGTAATGAATACCCTTTCAGAAACTTATGACAAATCAAGTATTCAAGAGTTATGGCAAGTATAGACACATTTTAAAGTACAGACCTTAGTCATCATTGCCTTCTAATTCAAGTTAAAACACTGAGATTGCTGGCAGGGCATAAACAATGGGGAAGAAAAAGCTAACTACTCCCAAGACTACCTTGGCTTTCTACCTTGGTTGCAGAAGTCAGAGCACTGCAGTGAACCTTTTTTGCCTAATTCTCCATTCTCTTTCCACATTGAAAGCTCTTAGTATTCACATCAGAGTACCCTGAAGGGAAGGGAAAAATGAATATTAGCTAACTGTAATGGAAAAGCTTGTGTTTGACATCTTTCAATACATATTTTTAAGTGATTAATTCATATAAGATCTTGTGGTAGGTGCTTTGGAGAATCCAAGAGAAGTATAAGGGAAGGTCCCTAACCTCTCACAGCTTACATTCTAATTAGGAAACCAAAACATAAGCTTATTAACAGTTAAATAGTACAGGAAGTAAATAGCAATAAAACATTGTTAGGGATGTTTTAAGGCTGCCTTTGGATGGCTGCTCAAACTAGTGGCATTAATAATTAGTACTCTGGGAATTTAGAGTATTGAAAAGACATCATACACTGGATTGATCTGGAGCAGTTTCGAAGAAGAAAATATGAACAGAGTGTTAAAGAATGACCGTAGTTGGAGAGAGACAGAGAGAAACAGAGGTAGAGACACAGAGAGAGACATAGATAGAGAGAGATGGAGAGAGAGACAGAGAAACAGAGACAGACAGAGACAGAGAGATGAGAAGTGAGAGAATATTAAGCATGACCAGCCAAAGAAGGAAGGAAGCATTGAATCAAGAAAATTGAACTTGCTCATGCATCAGAATATGGTAGGGTCTTAGATTTTGAGTTGGAAAGGGGTCTTTGAGTTAATTTAGTTCAACCCCTCTATGTTACACATAAGAAAAAGTAAAGCCCAGAGAGGTTAAGTGACTTCCCCAAAGTCACATGGGTAGTAGGTTGCAAACCTGAGATTTGAACCTATATCAGCTAAATCTAAATCTATTATACTTTCTGGTTCTAGTTCTGTATATGTCACTAGGTATATGACACTGAGCAAATTATTTCATTCTGGGCTCCAATTTCTTCATCATTCACATAATGATATTGGACCAGGCACCCTCCAAGGTTTCCAGGCACTCTCTGAGCCTCTTTCTAGCTCTAATATTCTATGGGTGATGATTTATTGAGACATGGTATAGTGTATAGGAAGCCAGACCAAAAATCTGGAAGATTTTGGTTGAAAAACTGTTTGTGTGATCTGGATGAGTTGCTTAACTTCTCTGTGGCCCAAGAAACTCTCTAAGACAATAAATTGAATGATTTCTAATTAGCATTAATATTAATTTTATGCTGAAGATGAAGCTAGAGATTATTATTCATCGTAATCTTGATTTTCACAGATTCATGGAAATAAACTCTATTGATAAATAGACACCATTTATAAGATTTCAAACCATATCTTCCTGACTAACCAAATTCATAAATTGTTTTATAATGTGCAGTCTAGTAGATTGCACTGGTAGATTTTCCTTAGCAGGAGTTCTCTAAGCTAATGAAATCACATGCCCATATCCTATACAAAAAAGTCACTGGATATCTATCATATGAGCAATATTTTAATATTTTGCTAGGTGTTATTCTTTGAGAAAGAAATGTCTTTAGAAACTTCCATGGCTCATTATCTAATTATTTTACTATTCGGGAGAGGGATATAAAGATCAAAATGTTGAGGAGAAAATGCGGTCTTATAATTAGAGGGAAATGATCAGCAATAGAACTTAACCTTCACCCCGTATTTGTTTTAACCTGCCAAATAAAGCTAATACATGTCCATAGCTTCTTGGCCCCCAGTGAAATCCTCAATAATTTTCAAGTAATCAATATATGGTGTGCTTGGAGATCCTCCTATGTTTGCAAATTGACTCTATTTTCCATTGGCTGTGCTAATTAAAATCATAATGAATAACAGTCACTAACCTCATCATTGTCTCCTGCAAAGGATTTTTATTATATCTAGATTATGATGACTATTACATGAAGCACACTACAAGTTTTCTTGCCTAGAATATTTCGTCTAAGTCAGAAATAACACAAAGTCCATTTCAAGCATAAATGCCACTTATATATATGTAATTCTAATTCATATTGAAACTCCATGCACCAAACACAGGAGTAGCTTTTGGTAGTCAATGAATAATGGATAAAAATGATTAATGATTTTGTGAGATAAGGCAAAATTAGATTTGGCATGTGCATCCACCATTTAAGCAAACTGGCTGCATAGAATACTTGATTGAAAGAGATACAGACAAATGGCATTCAACTTCAACAATTCAAATGGGTCTCCTGAGAATGGAAGCTCACAGTCTTTTCTAATTTCATCCCAACAACTCAAAAGACCCTCTAAGGTAACAACAGCTTGAGGTTTTAATTCTCATATTGGTTGCTTTGGAAAGAGAGTGAAAAATAATGCAATGTGACCTGCCCTTTCCATATATTACTATCATCACATTCTTCTGTTTTTCCCCAGTTTGCTGCCATTTACACACAGCTTGAAGAAACTTCTAATTTGTGTTAGTCTAGAATCTAGTTGAGTATTGGAATTGATCAGTATTAGTCATTAGGAAGAGTCCTAGGCAAAATTGTGGATCAGACACACCTGTCTTAAGTTCTTCAACTCCTCCTTTAGGGTACCTATATACCACATGGTGGTCAACGCTGTCATTATACTCCCTAACTCTATCATGTCAACTGGACTGAATTTTGCTTCCATTAGCAGTACTGCATGTTTGAAACCTTTATTTGGAACTTGGACCAACATCAAAATATAATTGTTTAATGTAGTTCCCAAACGAAGTGTTTCCCAGCTAAATAAGAAATTAATAAATCCTAATGGATTCTCTTTCTTGGAAATATATTTTTTTGTAATTTAAGTTTCAAACCTGCATCTCTAAGCACCTACAGGACATTTCCACTTGGATGTTCTACTTTTAAAAGGATATTTTTAGAGATGTCACATTACATTAAAGATACAAATATGATTATGTGATTTAGACATTATGGCAGGTTAACAAGGTCTTACAGTACTTTCCAAATTCTAAAACACTATATAAATAGTAGCTATAATTACACAAGGAATTCTCACAACTCTTCTAATAACATAAGCCGCAGCAGGGGGCAGTTCCAAGATGGCAGCTGGAAAGCAGGGACTACCGTGAGCTCCCCACCAAGTCCCTCCAAAAACCTATAAAAAATGGCTCTGAACCAATTCTAGAACTGCAGAACCCACAAAGTGGCAGAGGGAAGCAGGGCTCCAGCCCAGGACAGCCTGGATGGTCTCTGGGTAAGATCTATCCCACACGCAACTGGGAACTGAGGGGAGCAGAGCTGAGCAGAGCAGAGCCCAGTGTGAGTGGCGGGGACCAACGAGACCTGGAGCCAGGCGGAGCATGCCCTAGCACCCTGAATCAGTGAGCTGTGGCAGTTGCAAGACCTCTCAACCCACAAACAGCAAAGACAACAGAGAGTGGGAAAAGCTGCTGGGGACAGGGAGTTCCCAGTTCGGCCACCACCCCTGGGGCAGCAGAGGTGGGGCAGCTTTAAAACTACAGCTGCAGTTGCTTCTGGCCCCAGGCCCACCTGGTGGGAGGAATTAAGTGGTGGATCAGAGCAGGAGTGAAGAGCCTGCTGAAGATCTAAGCCCAGTCCGGGTAGGGGGTTCTTGGGAAAGGAGGAGTGTTGGTGTGGCAGGGAATCCACCCAAGTGTGGAACATAGAAAAATTTAGCCTACAAGCAGTTATACCCCACTGAAAAACTCAAGGGTCAGGTAAGTTGGCTGGGAACATGGCCAGGTGGTGAAAACACACCCAGATTCAGTCTCAGACTCTGGAATCCTTCTTTACTGACAAAGAAGACCAAAACATACAGTCAGAAGAAGTCAACAAAGCCACAGAGCCTACAACAAAAACATCCAAGAAAAACATGAACTGGTCTCAGGCCATAGAAGAGCTCAGAAAGGATTTGGAAAAGCAAGTTAGAGAAGTAGAGGAAAAATTGGGAAGAGAAATGAGAAGGATGAAAGAAAACCATGAAAAACAAGTCAATGACTGGCTAAAGGAGACCCCCCCAAAAAAACTGAAAAATATACTGAAGAAAACAACA
>CM053622.1:573429626-573483789 GCA_028646595.1 Phalanger gymnotis
GGGGGGATGATGGAAGGGAGGGCAGATGGGGATTAAGGTAATCAAAAACAAACACTTTCAAAAAGGGGCAGGGTCAAGGGAGAAAATTCAATAAAGGGGTATAAGTTAGGAAGAAGCAAAATATAGTTAGTCTTTCACAATATGAGTATTGTGGAAGGGTTATACACAATGATACACATGTGGCCCATGTTTAATTGCTCGACTTCTTAGGGAGGGTGGGTGGGAAGGGAAGAAGGGAGAGAATTTGGAACTTAAAGTTTTAAAAAACAGATGTTCAAAAACAAAAAGTTTTTACAGGCAACAAGAAAATAAGATCCACAGGCAATGGGGAATAGAAATTTATCTTGCCCTACAAGAAAGGAAGGGAAAATCGGATGGGAGGTGAGTGGGGTGACAAGGGAGGGCTGACTGGGGAACAGGGCAACCAGAATATATGCCATCTTGGAGTGGGGGAGTAGAAATGGGGAGAAAATTTGTAATTCAAACTCCTGTGAAAATCAATGCTGAAAACTAAACATTAAATAAAAAAATACAAAAAAACATAAACCACAACTAAATAAAAGTCCCTCATATTTGCATGGCTTTTTATACATGCATGCATACACACATACAAGTACATGTATGTGTTTATGTGTATGTATTTACACATTTCCTTCATTCACCAGTGCATCCATCCATTCAACAACATTTATTGTGGGCCTCTGATATTCAAGGCCCTGTGTTATTTCATTTGATTTTCATATGGTAGGTTAGGGCAGATATTATTATTAACACATAATAGATGGCAAAACCTAGAGAGAAAATGATGACTCTGTCTGGGGATACTGACCTAGTTAGTAATACATTTTCTATTGTTGATCATTAAATATGCTGTAAATGTATCTAGATAATTTCTTGGAATTTTTGCATCATGGGTGACTTTTAAGTTTGATGAAGTCTATGAAATCTTTTGACAGAATATTTTTTCCAGTGAATCAAATGTAATTCATATGATGACAAAGGAAATCAATCATATTGAAATCTCTCTCTCTCTCTCTGTATGTATATATATATATATGTATATACACATACCTATATACATACACACATATATATATATACACATAACAATATATACATATACATACATACGTATATACACATACACACACAAACTTATTTATTTATTCATTTGTTTGTTTGTTTAACAGGCTTTAGACTAAGAAATCTTGTTCTAGACAATTTAATAAAAGCATAAGGAATAAATAAATCTTTAATCAAAGTTGTACTGGTAAATGTTTATCCATTGACTTTTTAATATACCTTTTGAAATTTTTTAAGTTTAATCCACATTATTAACATTTCTTCTATCATTTCTATATCTAGAAAATCAAGAAAACAACAAATCTCTGATTTGTAGTATTAGTTGATTTCCAAGGTGTAAATGCTCACACTCAAAATTATAACAATGAGCTAGTACATTACAATGAGTAATATTGGTATATGAATAGTCTGGAAGTGCTAATGATGAAAATAAGCATGTTTAAGTCTCTTCCTTGCTCTCTGAAATGGAAGGAATGTGACAAGAGGCTGCCACCAGTACAAAGGTTTGTGAGGAAATACAGTTTCCTTAGGGCTTGATGTAGAGAGCCTAAGTTCAGTGAAAATAAGAATGAGGAAGGAAGTTTGTAGGCATATTTTTTTATAATTTTATAAAATATATTGAAATTATTTGGACTGGAGGTATCACACATGTGCTCTATGGGCCACATGGGGCCCTGATGCTTCCAAGTATACCAGAACTGGATTAAAGAAAAGAAAATTAAATATTTTATGTTAAAAAGGGAACTATTTAATAAAATGAAGAAAAATATAGTAAAACAGAGATGAGATCACATTGTAAAACTGTCAATATATGCACTGTAGGGATCATTTTATATTAGTAGCCCTGTTCATATTTGAGTTTGACACCATCGATCTAGACTGGGCCAAGAAGCTGAGGATTAGAGGTAGTTAGGAAAGTTATAAGGATGTAGGGAAAGATAATATGGAAATAAGAGCAACTAAGTGGTACAGTGGTTAGAGCTCCCTTCTGGAGTCAGGAAGATAAGTCTTCCTGATTTCAAATCTGGCCTCAGATATGTACTTGCGATGTGACCCTGGGCAAGTCACTCAACCCTCTTTGTCTCATCTATAAAATGAACTGGAGAAGGAAATGGCAAACAACTCCAGTATTTTTTCCAAGAATACACCAAACTGGGTCACAAAGAGTTGGACACCACAGAAAAACAACTGAACAAAAATGACTGAGAGTTTAAGAATGACAATTGCACTTTAATCAGTGACACTGTTGACATGGACTGGGGAGGCAATACAAGAATGAGCATGCCATGCTATTATTTATTACAGTTGTCCTCTTTGGCCTCAAAGGGCAGAATTAGAAAAAAAATGTTTTGATATTAGACACCAAAAGTTACAAAGAGACAACTTTAAACCTGATGTAAGGAAAACCATTCTAACATTTAGAGCTGTCCAAGCCACCTTGGACAGCTCTAATTGTTGGGATGATATCCCTTATATAGTCTCTCAGTATAAGACACAACAACATGTACACACAACCTGGTAGGCCCTTAACCCACCCTGTTAGGGCTTTCCCATCCATGTGGTATCTATTTAAGTTTTTGTATAGCTCCTTAATTGTTAAATGGGGACTTGGGCTCCTGTACTCTATATTTTATCTCCTTTAAACAAAACTGTTGAACACTTACTCTACCACCAGAGATTGTCTATTCTTCATGGACTGAGAAGAGTAGAAGGCTACTGTTAGATATCTGGACACCTAAAGAGACTAGGCTCCAAAGTTTCCTCATGTTCCATACTTCAGGATTTTTCCACTGGATAATATTTCACTCTTGTACTTAAACATAAAATCTAACCAGTACTGATTATTTTTTAAAGTAACTATATGGTGTAGAGCAATTCAGAATTGCATCCCCTTTCCAGTGGACTACTGTAATTGCTAACTAATTAGGCTTAGTACCTCCAATAGTCTCAGAAGTTTATCGTTTTTCCTGCTTCACATTCATTTTTTTCTATTTTTTATGTAATTTTTGAAGTAATCTCATGGTGGTAGCATGATACAGCATTTAGCAAAGTGGTCAGGTCAAGAAACGCTGGTTTCAAGTTCTACTCTATAACATACAGAATTGGCTACATAATCATGAGCAAGGCATTTAACCTCTCAGTTCCTGGGCAACTCCCTCATACTATAGGTTGTGGACCACATACAAATCTGCCTTGATACAGGGTGTTTCCTCACCAGGAGATCCTTATACCAATGAAACTGCAGGTCCAGTATCTGTTTTGTTTTGTTTTTTAAGAAAAAAATATCATCACATTCTACCCTAATTCATAGATATCTCATGACTTCAAATGAATATTGAATACAATATAAATTTATTCTAGCATTTAATGTACTCCATAATATGTGATCAACCAACCTTTAAGCCTTATTTATAATTACTCCTCTTTGGCTATTCATGTTGAATCTGAGTTGGATTATCCTGTTATGACTCATTTTTACCCTGCACTCTCCTCTCCCTTTATATGCAGTGTCTTCCTTCTTGAAATGGACTCTCTGATATCTATTGAAACCTTTTCTTAATTTTAAGACCCAGCTTTGAAGTCTTCTATGATCTCTATCACTGGAAATTATGTTGGTCCATTTCATGTTCCACAGAGTACTATGTCTGGATGTCTGCTTTGCCATTATTTCACTCATATCATGATCATTCGAATACATACCTAACCCACCTCCAATTAGATGTAATGTTCCTTGATGTCCGATTCTGTCCTGACACATCCATCTTTGTAGCCTCAGTACACTGCACGCATTTGAATAATTCAATGTATCCTCATTCTCATTTGTATAGTTAAGATACCAGGGTAGATCTCAAGCTCTTTATATCTTGTGTGATTCTTGTCCTTACTTTTCCCGTAAATTCTCCGTAAAGGAGATTGTGTAGAGTCACCAATGCAGACACACTATAATAGTCTCTCTCTGTTATCTCACATTTCTGCTACACTGTACTTTTCAATCTCATATATTCTTGATTGTATTTCATGGCAACTCTCAACCCATAAAGGAGATAAAAATACAAAGTGGTCCTTCAAATAACCACCACTCCATAAACATTTGCTAAACTGAATTGAATCTGAATGCTTCATACATACAATTTCAACTAGACTCCCAACCAATGGGAAGCTCTGTTTATGATTCCCTGGCAGAACATCAACAAATAGTGGTCTCTTAACTAATTTTTCTGTATTTGTGAGCAAAGAGCACAACTGACATGTGGAATGAGTGCTTAAAGTGACTGAAGAATTCCCGGCTGGAGTAGCAGAGTATGAATGAGAAGCCTTTGTGACAGGATTCATAGACTGAAGTCCTCCAGGGCTGTTCACATTGATTCAGAATGATTGGGATTTAAAAGCGGCCAAGCATCCATATAAAATTTCTCACAATAACTAGGAAATAATATCTTCTTGATAGGATTAGTACTAGGTATATAGGAGTAGACACAACAACTTGTTCACTATGAAGAAATGGCCATGTTGGACTCCGTAAAAGGAAAATACACATGTGTTTATGCATACAACACACACACGCGCACACACACACACACACACACACACACAAATACCCCATCCACTAGGAACATAAGGCCTTTGATGAGGTTTTTCTCCTCCTGTAAATATGCCATGTTTCCCAGATGCTTCAGCAGATCAATAATTATCCTTGAACCAACAAAGAGATAAATCCACATTCTTCTTCTCCATGGAAAGGATATGGAGCATCAGGCAAGGGAGGGAAAATTGTTCATGTTTTTCTGTCCAAATTCATGTTCCCTTTCCCTGGCATGAACAACTGTGAACTGAATGTATAGAGTTCAAATCCTATCACAAAAAATACCATGAAGCCGTCTAATTTCTTTCATCAGATTGGCATATCACTTGAGATAACTGGCCTGTCAGCTGTGACTTGGCAGTCATATAGCATTTTTCTTTGTAATGATATTTGTTGTCACATCATTCAATCTGCTTGTGTTTGTTTTAATATTCATAGAAACTACAGCCTGGGAAAAAGCTAGGGAGATAATATAATTCCAGAATAGGTTGTCTTCTCCATTGCACAATTCACTCATTAGAGGTTTTAAATAAAATCTTGAACTACTTTTCTGTGCCTCCATAAAACAGGATAATCTGCCCCACTCAATCCATGGGGACTGTATGAGGATAACATAAGATAATAAACATAAAAGACCTTTTTAAGGAGAAGGAAAAAGGAAACAAGTATTAAGTGCTTACTATGTGCCAAGCATAATGCTAATTGCTTTACAAATATTATCTCTATCTCATAATAAGCTTGTGAGGCAAGTGTTATTATTACCCCCACTTTACAGTTGAAAAACCTGAAGTTGACAGAGATTAAATGACTAATATAGGATCACATTAATAGGTACCTGAGGCTGGATTTGAATTCAGGTTGTCCTGATTCCAGGCTCAGAATTTCATCTATTGTACCGTGGAGCTACATGGTACATGTAATCCACCTAGCTAGAGGATTAAATTGGAATTCACCTCTCTCACATCTTTGCAGAATTGAGGCACAATGAATGTGCACAATTACATATAATCTCAGACTTTGCCATTATGTTAATGATTTTGCTGAACTACTTTTTAAACTTTCTTTTTTTTTGCAGGGGAGAAAGCAGGTAATTGGGGTTAAATGACTTGTCCAATGTCACACAGCTAGTAAATGTATCAAGTGTTTGAGGCTGGATTTGAACTCAGGTACTCCTGACTCCAGAGCTGATGCTCTACTCACTGCACCACCTAGCTGCCCCTAAACTTTCTTTTTAATTGCCTGTTTGAAATGATGGCTCTCTACATGAGGGAAGGGACAGATACCTTGAAAATAAAGATGACATGAAAATAAAATATTTTTTAAAAGGAGTAAAATATTTACAAATCCAAGATTTTATTTGAAGAAATTCACAGAAGTGGCATAACAGATAAAAACAAAATATATCTCTAAGTGATAAATGGTCAAAGGATATAAATGGCAGGTTTCAGAGGAAGAAATTAAAGATATCTATAGTTATAAATCACTGTTGATTAGAGAAATGCAAATCAAAACAACTCTCAGGTACCACATCACACCTGTCAGATTGGCTAACATTTTTGACAATAGAGGAAAATGATAAATGCTGGAGAAGATGTGGGAAAATTGGAACACTAATGCATTGTTGGTGGAGTTGTGAACTGGTCCAACCATCTTGTAGAGCAATTTGGAACTACACCCAGAGGGCTATAAAAATACACATACTCTTTGAACCAGAAACACCACTTCTAGGGCCATATCCTAAAGAGATCATAAAAATGGGAAAAAGACCCACATGCCAAAAATATTTATAGCACCTCTTTTTTGTGGTGGCAAAGAATTGGAAATTGAGGGGATACCCATCAATTGGGGAATGGCTGAACAAGTTGTGGTATATAAATGTAATGGAATACTATTGTGCTATAAGAAATGGTGAGCAGGAAGACTTCAGAAAAACCTAGAAAGAATCATATGAATTGATGCTGAGTGAGGGGAGCAGAACCAGAAGAACATTGTACACAGTTACAGCAACATTGTGGGATGACTAGACTTAGCTCTTCTCAGGAATGCAAGGTTCTAAATAAACTGCAAAAGGCTCATGATGGAAAATGCTATCCACATCCAGAGAAAGAATTATGGAGTCTGAATGCAGATCAAAGCATACTGTTTTTTCTCTCTCTATTTTGTTTTGTTTCTTCTTTCTCTTAGTTCATTCCACTGGTTCTAATTCTTCTTTCAACATGACTAATGTGAAAATATGCTTAATGCAAATGTATATATAGAGCTTATATCATAAGGCATGCCCTCTTCAGGAGGGGCAAGGTGTAAAGGCAACCATGCTGGCATATACAAAATAGCTGCCAGCATAGGTTCTTAGATCTTCTTTACTTGGAATGATAACTATTTAATGAGTCAACAATCTTTAAATTCACCAGTTCAGGGGGAATGTCAGCACCTTGAACTTCTGAGAAAATACAAATGGAGAAAATACAGAGAACATATAAGCAGAGAAACCAAGACCAACAGACGGGTCTAATTGTCTGAGGATTTAGCACAGATCAACAGACAGATCCAGCTGTCTGACCAAGGCAATACATACGTAGTTACCAGAGAGAGAAGCACCAACATCTGGGTTTTCAAAGCTGGGAAGCTTCTTAATGGCTATCCAGAGTCTCATCTGGCCAAATCACATCAACATTCTTCCAATGAGTGAGCCCCCAAAGCAAAATGCTAACCTCAGAGTATACATACACTTCTCAGAGCCAGAAGACATCACAACCCTTGTGATCTAGTGCCTAATTACAAATTAGCAAAACGCATGAGCTTTCATACAAACAAGCCTCTCCTAATCAAGCTTCTCTTAATGGGCTCAACATGAGGCCTATTAATGGGCAAGAAAGACCTTCCCAACAATGGGAACCTTACAAGAGGGATGAGAGGAGAGAGGGGTAGAAAATTTGGAACACAAAACCTTGTGTAACTGAATATTGTAAACTAAAAATAAACAAATAAATCTTTAAAAAAGATAAAGATACATAAATAGATTAAAAATAAGTAAAAAAGATAAATAAATGACCAGAAAATATGGGCCAGTTATGTAGCAAAAGAAGAGATAATTCATGGACAGCCTGTATGCTCCTTTGGAAACCATGCAATGTCAAAGGATCTAGAGGAAGGAGCTTAAGTATGTTTGGTGGACTCTCTATGATGGATTTTTTAGAGTGAATGGACAAGTACCACCCAGGATGGATAGATATATACGGGGATGTGGGATGCATCATCGACCAATGTCCATGAGATCCATCAGAGTGAATACAGCTTCATTTAAAAACTGATTTCCAATAGTTTAACTAGTGTTTTTTTTTTAATAGGGCTCTTGAATGATGTTCTATCCTTCTTTGAAAACATTATGAGCAGAGAATCTATATAATCAGACAACCATGAACTCTGGACTTGAGTATGCATAATCAAACCTAGTGTCTTGAGGAAAGGTCAGTAATACCAACAACCACCTGCAGAATGAAGTAATAGAAAAATGTTTTTCACTTTGAATCAAAACATCTGGCTTCTACACCTCATTGTCCTACTCACTTATACCATTTTGGGAAATTCCTTCTTTCCTCATCTATGTGGAGGGAATCTGAGTGAAACCTATAGGGGTTATCCTTTGGAGAATGTGCAGATGTTTTCTGCCTGGATCTGATCTTCAGCATAGGAGTTCTTTTAATGCTTTGCAGCCAAAAAGAGGACAAGACAGGTAAAATTGTTCCCTTTTGTATATTCAATGAGTCATCAACTCTTCTAGCTTAGCGATTAGGGAGCCCTTCATCACCCAACAATGCAAGCCTCTAGACAAGTCAGGCAGAGAAATGACATAGCAGATACAGCATTGGACTTGGAATCAGGAAGACCTTGGTTAAAATGCTATTTGAAATCTCTCAGCTTTAGTTTCCCAATCTATAAAATGGAGATAATAGCAGTATCTACCTCACAGGGTTATTGTTACAATCAAATAGATGCATGTGAGGAATACCTCAAAGTTTTATATAAACGCTAAGTACCATTACAACCAATACCAAAAGTAGCACTGCTCAAAAGGGGGCAGGGGGAAGAATACTCACTGATTCTCTTTCCCCAGGTATCTCTTAGAACATCTAAGTTATTCCCTGGCTGATTCCATTCAACCAAGTTGGGGTTCTGGGACAGCTCCAATAACCCTAAAAGGCCAATTCAGATTTACTACATGTAGAAATGGTATTGGACTAGAGTCTTTAATTCAATAAACATTTATCAAAAAGTGTTTTCAGTCTCCTTATTGACATCATGAATCTTACAATCTAGGATCTTACAATCTTCCACTCCTAACATTTTGTTATTTTGTGATTCCTCTAATTTTATTCAAGTTCCTGAAGCAATCACTTGGGTCAGGTGATTCTGAGGCTAGAGACACAGAATTGGAGATCTAAATCTCGTTGGGAAATATACTAGGAAAGCAGAAACCTGCAGAGAGAGAGAAAGAGAGAGAGAGAGAGAGAGAGAGAGAGAGAGAGAGAGAGAGAGAGAGAGCACACAGTTATGTGTTATGTGTCAAGCCATTTTCTAAGGACAGGGGAGACTAATACAAACAGGCAAGACTGTCTCTGTCCCCAACAGTTTACATTCAAAGGGGGCCTGGAAAGGGGAAGAAGTAAGGGGGGCAGAATACAAGTCTGGTTGGTAGATGGAAGAAAAGTGAGGTGAAAGCCTGGATTTGAATAAGATAAGGCAAAAGCCCATCTTTCAGAGCCCAGGGAAGTTGGGCAAGGTTACTCCAAGTTTCTTGTAGGAATGAAGACCAGAGTAGTGTCCGAATTGCCTGGAGATCGTTAGAAAACATGGGGACCTTCTGTAGCTGATCAAGAAAAGGAATAGTTTTAGAGCTAAAAGATTTAAGAAAACCTAGCTCAATCCCCACCCAAAACTGAGATCAAGAGCACTTGGTCTGCTTAAACATGGGTATTAAGTGGAAGAACAGAAATTGAGAACCTCAAATTTGTCTCTCTTCAGACTGTAATTCAGAGCTTCTCTTGAAGAATCAGATCAAACACATACATATGCAAAAAAGTGTGTATACATATACATGTATGTGAAGAAAGAGAGAGTATATATGAATTTATATACATATAGAAACACATGAGAAGTTTGTGGACTAGGTTTTAGTCAAACTTTAGTTTGTTACAAAGGAATATTCTAAAGGAAATGGGTATACTTCAAAATTATTCAGTGATTCTTATTCGAAAGGAGTAAATAAAAGTTATTAATTGAAAAATAAAATTAAAATGAGGGTATCATTGTGAAAATAAGCAAAGGTAATAACAAGAAATAGGTGATACATGAAATACTTTTAAATTTTACACTGTATAAATCATGAAGGCTACATTTAATAAAGTGCATTTTGAAATAAAAACAACTACCTTTTGACTTTCCTCCCTTCATCAAAGCAGAATAAAGCACATTAAGAGATTTTTTTCAAAGAGCAAAATGACACATTCAGGATTTTGCATGTTTACTTTTCCTCAAGGAAGAATACTATAAATCTGTTGAAATTACAATAAGAAAAGTCAATAATGACACAAATAATGAGTTCAGTAAGTCTTATTTTCCAAAAATTAGCATTTTAAGGTACAATTTGAGTTTATAAATCAAATAGTAATTAAAGCAATTGCTCTACTTAAATTGAAGAGAAGCATGAAAAAGTACTGCTTTTTAAAAGGAAAATCCTAGAAATTGCTGACTTGTTGAAAATATAGCATTAGTCTGAATTTCAAATGAGATAAAAGTACACATACACACACACACACACACACACATACACACACACACAGATAGACAGCAGGTTTCAAGCTCTCAGGCATATCATCAACCTTTTGGCTACTCTTAGAAATAAAATTTTAAAAAAACTCACACACAAGCTAAAAGCCTTTCATTGCCTTCCATTTTTTTCTTTCCTACTAATTTACTTTTTCACTTTTCTTCTTTCAAGGTGCGTATGCTTATTTTTAAACATTGAGTCTTAACATTGGAAAAAAAATTGACCTTGGTCAGAACTTCAAAAGAGAACTTCAAAAGAAGATTTCAGTTCTCTAGCAAAAAGGTAAAGAACACATATTTTCAAGTATATCACATCTTTAAAAATTAATGTTTATAATTCAATGGAAAAATAAGTGTCTGCCACGTGCAGAGCCCTTGGCAAGATGCTGGAGGCAATGTAAAGTTGAGATCAGAAATGGTCCTTACTCATGTAGCTTTTAGTCAAGTAGGAATATCAGACACATACACAAAGAGTTGTAATATGAAATAATTCATTTTAATTGCAAAATAGGAAGTGGAAATACAGTGCTTTAAAAAAATGACAAGTTCACAAGATCATCAGTTCATAGTTGGACGTTACCTTAGAGGCCATTTAGTCCAACCTCATCACCTTAGAGGCCATTTAGTCCAACCTCTATATTTTAAAACTGAGAAACTAAGGTACAGAGTGGTAAATGATTAGCTTGAGTTTATACAATTAAGCAAGATTCAAACCAGATCTTGTGATGACTTGAGGAAACAGGGATGGATTCTTGGATGCGGTGGCATTTGAGCCAGACTTCAGAGGATATGTGGATATTTTATAGGCAGCGAAACCATTCTTGGAGAATGCTTGGAGAAAAACAAGAATAAAAGCACAGATACAGGAAAGAATCGGAGATGTATGAAGTCCTTGGAAATTTGAAACCTGACTTTCGACTTGCCTTTTCAAACACCTCTCTTTTTTGGTTTATAAATAGATAACATTTTGGAAAAGAAGAACTGAGTCAAGTTTATAAGAATACAAGTCATTCTCCAGTTGATAAATGGTCAAAAAATATGAACAGGCAGTTTTCAAAGGAAGAAATTAAAGATATCTATAGTCATATGAAAAAATTCTCTATATCACTATTGATTAGAGAAATGCAAATCAAAACAACTTTTAGGTACCCCATCATACCTGTCAGATTGGCTAACAAGCAGAATATAAAAATGATAAATGCTGGAGATGATATGGGAAAATTGGAACACCAATGCATTGTTGTTGGAGTTGTGAACTGATCCAACCATTTTGGGGAGCAATTTGGAAGTATGCCCAAAGGGCTATAAAAATGTACATACCCTTTGACCCAGCAATTCCATTTCTAGGGCTGTATCCCAAAGACATCATAAAAATGGAAAAAGGGCCCGCATGTAGAAAAATATTTATAGCAGCTCTTTTTGTGGTGGCAAAGGATTGGAAATTGAGGGAATGCCCATCAACTGGGGAATGGCTGAACATGTGGTGATATATGAATGTAATGTAATACTATTGTGCTATAAGAAATGACAAGCAGGCAGACTTCAGAAATACCTGGAAAGACTTACATGAATTGATACTGAATGAAGTGAGCAGAACCAGGAAAACATTTTATACATTTATAGCCACATTGTGTGATGACTAATTTGATAGATTTGGCTCTTCTCAGGAATGCAAGGTTCTAAGACAACTCCAAATGGCTCATGATGGAATATACTCTCCACATCCAGAGAAAGAATTAGGGAGTCTGAATGCAGATCAAAGCATACCATTTGTGCTCTCTCTCTCTCTCTCTCTCTCTCTCTCTCTCTCTCTCTCTCTCTCTCTCTCTCTCTCTCTCTCTCTTTTATTTTGTCTAATTTTGTTTCTTCTTTCTTGTGGTTAATTCCACTGATTATAATTCTTCTTTGCAACATGACTAATGTGCAAATATGTTTAATGTGAATGTATATGTAGAGCCTATATCAGATTGCATGCTGTCTTGGGAAGGGGTTAGGGGAGGGAGGGGTAGAAAATTTGGAACTCAAATGCTTGTGGAATTTAATGCTGTAAACTAAAAATGAATAATTTTTAAAAAGTAAAAAAAATGATAAATGATAAATATTATCTCTCTAAAACTATCAGCAAGCATTATATATAATGGGGTTAAGCTAGAAGTCTTCCTGATAAAATCAGGGGTGAAACTAGGATGCCCATTATCAACACTATTATTCAATGTTGTACCAGAAATGTTAGATTTAGCAATCAGAGAAGAAAAAAAGTAATTGAAGGAATTAGACTAGGCAATGAGGAAACAAAACTATCATGTTTTGCAGAGAATCAACTAAATCAACTAAAAACCTACTTGAAATAATTAATGACTTTGTAGTTGCAGAATATAAAATAAACCCACACAAATTATCAGCATAGATAGATAAATAGATATAGATATAGATTTACACACAGACATAGATATATACACAAACATACATGTACATACACCTACATACATATATACATACATGCTTATAAACATAAATACATAATAAACATATATTAATATATGCATATATTATAAATACATTATAAAATTATGCATAATATGTATATATACATATATGTATATGTGTGTAATATTCTATATATGTGTGTATATGTTCTATATTTGTGTGTGTATACACACACACATGAGCGCACATGCACACACAAAGGCCAGCTGCAAGAGATAGAAAAAGAAATTCAATTTAAAACAACTGTAGGCAATGTAAAATATTTGGGAATCTACCTGCCAAGACAAAGCCAGGAACTATATGAACACAATTAAAAAACCCTTTTCACACAAAGTCAGGTCTAAATAATTGGAGAAATATCAATTGCTCATGGGTAGGCTGAGGTAATATAATAAAAATGATAATTCTAGCTAAATTAATTTACTTATTCAGTGCCATATCAATCAAAAATATTTATAGAGGTAGAAAAATAATAAAATTCATATGGAACGACAATGGTCAAGAATATCAAGGGAATTACTGGAAAAACTGCGAAGGAAAGTGGGCTAGCCATACCATATCTAAAACAGTATCATAAATTGGCAGTCATCCAAATCATTTGGTCCTGGCTAAGCAATAGAGTGGTAGATCAGTGGAACAGGTTAGGTTCATGAGACACAGTAGTGAATTAATATAGTAATCCACAGTTTGATAAACCCAATGACTTCAGCTTCTGTGACATGAACTTACTATTTGACCAAAACTGTTGGGAAAACTGGAAACTAACGTTGCAGAAACTGGAACTTGTGTGTGTGTGGGGGGGATTTTTGCAGTAAATTTCTCTCATAAGGGCCTCATTCCTCAAATTATATTGACGTGAAGCAAATTTATTAGAATATGAGTCATTCCCAAAATTATAAATGGTGAAAGGATGTGAACAGTTTTCAGAAGAAGAAATCACATCTGTCTCTAATCATAAAAATGCTCTAAGTGACTATTGACTAGAGAAATTAAAACAAAAACTTCTCTGAGGTACCAGCTCAGACCTTTCAGAATAGCTAATATGTCAGAAAAGGAAAATGGCAAATGTTGGAGGGGATGTGAAAAATCGGAACACTAGTGGACTGCTGGTAGCTTTAAAGTTATCCTAACATTTTGGAGAACGATTTGGAACAATGTCCAAAGGGCTAAAAAAAAACTGTACAGACTCTTTGATCCAGCAATACCACTTCTATGTCTTTATCCCAAAGAGATTAAAAAAGGACCTAGAAGTACAAAATATTTATAGCAGTTATTTTTGTGATGGCAAAAGTTTTGAACTTGAGGATGCCCAACAATTGAGAATAGCTGAACAAGTTGTGATATATGATTTTTGATGGAATACTTGTGTACTATAAGAAATGGATAGTGGTATGTTTTTAGAAAACCTGGGAATACTTATATGAAATGATGCAAATCAAAATTAGCAGAGCCAAAAAAGTATTATACATAGCAACAGCAATATTAGGAGATAATCAACTGTGAATGATTATCTATTCTGAACAATACAATGATCTAAGACAATTCTGACTAACTTGTGAGGAAAAATTATATCCACCTCTGGAGAAAGAACTGGTGGAATCTATATACAGATTGAAGCATTCTTTTTAACTTTCCTTATTTGTCTTTTTTTTTCTGATGTGTTCTCTTTTGCAACATGACTAATATGGAAATATATTTTGCTTTTTTGTACATGTCTAATCTGTATCAAAGTGCTTGCCTTCTCAAAGAAGGGGGTGGATAGTGAGAGAGTAAGGAAATTTGGGAAACTAAGAAATTATGAAAATTAATATTAACATTGTTTTTACATTAAGAAAATAATCAAATTGGGGCAGTTAGATGGCACAGTGAGTAGACTACCAGCCCTGGAGTTAGGAGGACTTGAGTTCAAATCCAGCCTCAGACACTTGACACGTGTGCTAGCTGTGTGACCTTGGGCAAATCACTTAACCCCAACTGCCCTGCCATCCAAAAAAAACAACAAAAAAAAACCCCACACAACAAAAAAGAAAACAATCAAATTAAAATATTCTCTTGAAATAAATAAATGCCTATTGATTAATTGATTGGGTGAATGCTGGTTACCACTGACATAAAAAGTAAATTTAGGAGGCACATAGGTTTTAGAGAAAATAAGATAATATGTGCTCAGCTTGGCACATGTTAAGCCTGATTTACCACTGCAGAATTCAGACAGGGATGACCTTTAGGTAGCTGAAATACAGATCTGTGATCATTAGAGAGGTGAGGGATGTAGGCAATGGTAGAGGCATAATCTACATAGAAATTATAGTTTTTCAAAAGGTAAATGTAATGCCATCATTGTTAAAAAAAAAATTATAAACCATTGTAAATTTCAAGATTTACTAACAAAATAAATCCTCCACAGTGGCTCTATTTTAAGAATATTCTTTTTTCTTAACCCACTCCCCCTTCAATTTCTAATCCGTGTAAATAATTTTATCTTCAGGGCAAAGTTCTTGCTTGTATATCCCAAGAGATACATGCTTTAGAAAATTATTCCCTATAAGACCTTGAAGAGGCTCGTGGAGTGAGGGGAAGGGGCGGATCCCTTATTTCTTTATCTACAGGACGATGTCTGTGGAAATCATCGGGAATTCTAAACAAGTATGCAATCACTGTTCAAAGTGACATTATCAGAGACATGGAATTGACAAGAAGAATTGCAAAACAGAAAAGAAGACAAAGTAATTTGCAATAATACAGCAGGCCATTGCAATGATGCCAAAATAGCCTTAGATGATGGAGATTGTATTTTTGTTCGTGCCAGGCCTGCTGGGAAACATTGTTTAAGCACCCCAGTTATGGTCGAGAATTAGCCTGACCTCTGCTTCACAGAGTCTAGGTTACATTTAGAGATCAAGTGGCTTGTGTTACAATCATCTTTCAAGGACTTCATGTTTATTTGGATCCCTGTATATCCCCATGCTTTAATAGTGATACTGAGAATTGTTGAATAATTAAGTAAAACAAACACTAGAAGTAAATGATTCATCAAACATATGTGGTTAGCTCCAGTACATTTTTTTCAGGAAAGGTAAATATTTTATCTACTGAGGTTTAGTAGAAACTTACTTGATTTTGGAGACTTGTGGAAGATTTATAGTTACACTAACCTGTGTGGGACTATATAGATTTTTGAGATCACAACCCAGGCAGCTGAGGAAACAAATTTTACATGTAATCAATTGGAGAGGTAGACCCAGACCTTAGTAGGTTCCAGAGACATGAAAAATGAAATCATCTATTTCAGAGTCTTGAGAAATAGTAATTTTTCAATTTATTATGAAAAAAATCAGTTTAAATTTCATTCTGGGATGCAGTTTTTTTTTGTTTCCATATCATTAATAAGCACTAATGCTTATGTAGTGTGTTAATGTTGGCAAAGCACTGTATGAATATAATTTCATTTGATATCCACAACAAACCTATGAGATAAATTATATTATTGTCCTTGTTTTAATGATAAAGAAATTGGTTTAAGTGACTTAGGAAGGGTCATATATCTAGCAAGCAATTTACTTTCTGTAAATGTTTAACAGTCAGCTCAGGAGGCAGTGAGGAATGTACGCAGACCATAACTTTAAGTTTAATCCACGATATTAATAGTTTTTCTATCACTTTTTAAGTCTAGACAAGCAACAAAACAAAAAATCAAGACGTGATTTTTAGTGCCGCCAGATGTCTGAATTGTAAATAATTGCCTACATTGAAAAACTAATTGTCTCTTGCTGATAACAGTTGCCTCCGGTATACCCTTCCTAGTAAAGATCTGACGTAAGGTTTGAATTCAGGTCTTCTTAATTCCAGTTAGGTACGGTAGCCAGTACACCATCTTAATGTCTCAAATATCAGGTATCAGATTGGTCATAGAATCTACTGAATTAAGTAATGTTAGGACTGCAAGTGTTCTTAGAGATTTTGTTGTCCAATTCACTTTTTATGGATGAGGAAACCAGGGCTCAGATGAGTTAAATGAATTGCTCCAAACCAATTAGCTAGATAGTAGCAGAGGTATGAATATAACCTACAATTAATGTAGGAATCTTTCCACTACCTTGTACTGATTTGATATTTACCTGCATCTCACGAATATCTTGGTGATAGGCACACACAGTGAAGTACTCTATTACTAGTCCATTAACCAAGAATAATGACCTACTACTTGATCTTATGTCGCTGAGACTCTGGAGTAGATAAGGAAAACAACTAAGTAGGGCACATATTTTTCAATTTCACTATTTTTGTATGATCAAATCCATTCCACTTCTAATAGCCACTGTAAGTCATTTAAATGCTGTCTGCCTCAGTTTCCTCATCCATAAAATTGGAATGATAATAGCAGCTACTTCTTAGCATTGTTGTGAGGATAAAATTTGTAAAGTATCTAGGTTAGTGCCTAGTGCATAGTAGGCATTATATAAATGTAGGCTATTTTTATCTATTAGATTGCAAGATCTTTGAGGGCTGGAACTCTCTTTTGTCTCTTTTTGTATCCCTAGCACTTAGCACAGTGCCTTGCAAATAGTAGGTGCTTAATAAATGTTTATTTCCTAACTGACTTTTCCAATTTGATTTTCCAGTATGAGTAATTTTTCCTGTACTAGCTAATTTCTTTCCTGGGAAGAAGAACACATTTATAAAATAACTGTTCGGCAATTGGGTTATAGTTTGTAGCCGTGAAACTGAGCCATTATCTGAACAATTGTTACTTTATTATAGGACTACCACAGTCTGATCAACTGATTAGTCACAGGTGCCAATAAAAAGGAAGATAACAGAGTCATTCAAAAGGGAGGTTGGCATAAGGGTTAGAAAAATGGAATTGAAATAAGGAAGAAGTATGCTTGAATACTGCCTTGCACATTACTAGCTTTATGACATGAGAAAGCTACTTAAGATCTCTGAGCCTCAGTTTCCTCATTTGTAAGATGTAGATTATAATCATATCTCCCATAAAAGGTTTTTATAAGAAAGAAAATAATATATTAATATAAATTGCAAACCTTGAAGCACTAGGTAAGTGTGAGATGTTGCTGTTGTTAACAGTAATAATAATAATACTTCAGGCTACAGTTATCAAAGGTTTAATGTGTATGTATATTGTTTCCCAAATAGCCAGAAGGGGCTCTTTTATATAATAAAAAGAGTATTGTAATTCAGAAAAGAACTAGATAGAAATCCTATAGAATTCTGACATTTAGTTGGTAAATTACCCTTGAAAAATTGTAATATGTATGTGTCTTGAGCAATATCTTAAGATTTATCAATCCATCAGCAAAAATGCATTCCAGACTCTTAGACCATTGTGCTCTATGTTGGTAGAGGAGGTTCCCACAACTTTCCCATACTGATTAAATCACAAGTGTTCCCAATTAAACAGCTGATATGCATTATTGTCTGCAAATGTGATTCTTTAGCAAGATTTTGGTGATCTAAGAACATTTAAATGGGAATCAATATTTCTAATCTCCAGAGCAGTTTAACAAAGGGATAAACATAAAACACAACAGAGATATAGATTTAAGAGATATGTATTTGTTTTGAAATTTGTTCCATTATATGAATTATAAAAAGAGTCTATGATATGAAATTCGGGAGAACCTACATAAAGAAGGGGATTTGAAAAATCCTGATAGTACAATTACATTAATATAACAATTATCAATTGTTTCTAATTAATTAAAGTATCAGCCATATTATCTTAGGTCTTAGAAAGTGTAGGCAAACAAAAATCTATTGCAGCTATTTAACTGCAAATTTCTTTATTTCAAGTTTAAGTCATGCCAGAGTGGAGACCTTCTTAATTAAAAGAAGTTACTCTAGAAATTGTTTTATGTTTAGTTACACAGAATGGAAAACATCCTCCCCTATTCAAAAAATTTAAATGGATCCTTTATTATATTTAGCATGAGATCCAAAATCCTCATACTGCTAATTGGAGCCTCCCAAACTGTTAGCAATACAGCCATATAAGTGTATCTCATCTCTCTTTCCATTCTCATTCTATGTCCTTGCCTGGCATATACTTCTTGAATTCCCTTCTGACTGCCCTACTAGCTATTCCCTTTATGGGATATTTGATCACTCTCTCCATGGCTTTGTATAAATAATGTACTATTACTGGAATACTTTACCTCTCCACTTTTGTCTCATAGAATCCATAGTTTGTGTCAAAATACAGACTGAGTGCCACCTCCTACAGTGGACAATGCCTGATTCCCTAAGTTTCGAGGATTCCTTCTTCCAAAAGTTGTTCTTTATTACTTTATCTTACTTGGGTATATGTTGTGACCTTCCCACTCCAGTTAAAGGTAAGCACCCTGAAAGTGGAGACTGGTTTCTTTTGGTCTCTGTATCTTTAGAACCCAACAAAATGGCTTTTAAGATAGCAGGGGAGGTGGAGCCAAGATAGTGGAGTAAAGGCAGCAATCCAACCAAAATCTTCAAACATTCCCCTCCAGACAAGTTTAAAATAATACCTCAAATTGAATTCTGAGACAGCAGAACAAACGAAATGTCAGTGAGACCTATTTCCAGTCCAAGACAAATTAGGAGGGTACCAGGAGAGGTCCATGACAATCGGATAAGGACCAGCCTACTGTATACATGACGGCAAGGCCAGAGGTGGGTGTTGGAGGCTGCTTCAATAGCAGTAACAGCTTTAGAAGCTTTTCAGCCCAGAGATAGAAAGGGGGTCAAATAGTTGATCAGAAAGAGATTATGGGAGAGCTTAAGCAAACACCAAGAGCAAGACTGGGAGCTGTTTGGTGACACTATTGCTATTGCCCATATAAAGTTGTGGGTCATCGTGCCAGCATAGACAGGAATGCTGATGATCATTTACAAGGGATTGGGGGTCCTGGTAACGGTTCAAGTGCAGAGAGGAGGATTAGCATTTTTGGCTACAGGGGAGCAGGAGACTTGGTACCAGTTCCAAGGTAAAGAGGAGCACTAGTGCTTGCAGCTGCAGGGAAGCTAGGGCCCTTCCTGATAAATACCAGAGCCCAAGCCAAGAGAATAGTGGCAAAATTTCTCCATGTATTATACCACCTTGAAACATCAAAAAAAGACTAAAGCTTGAGACAGTGCCTCCCTACCTTAAGGTAAGCAGAGCCCAACTTTAACATAAAGTTCGAAGTCAAGAAATAGGTTGTAAAATGAGTAAACAACACCAACAACAAAAAGACCATAAAAGCTACTATACTAGTAAGGAAGACAAAGACATAAACTCAGAAGTCAGCAATGCAAAAATAGCTACAAAGCCTAAAGGAAAAATAAAACACAAATTGGACATAAACCAAACAAAAATTCTTGGGAATTTAAAGAAAGAATGGTAGAAAATAACTGAGGAAAAATGAATGATTCAAGAAAATTATGAAAGAGAACTAACAGCTTAGTAAAAGATGCACAAAAATGCTGAAGGGATACCTTAAAAACATAGAATTAGGGGGCAGATTCAAAATGGCAAATTAGAGGCAGCAACTGAGCAAAAAACTTTCAACACTACCTTCCATACAATTTTAAAATAATGCCTCAAATCAAATTTTGGAGTGGCAGAGTAAACACAAGGTCATGGTCTAGCCTAGGAAAATGTAGTAGGTGCTCAGGAGAGGTCTATAACACTTGGTTGGAGAGTTCTTTCTTGAATGCACACATATGGCAGCAGCAGCAGAAGAAGATCTGGGAGCTCTCAGACTAGAGATGATAAGGGGATCAGATAAAATGTCAGAAAGAGATTGCAGGGAACCCATTGCTGTCACTGAGTCACAGCTAGCATTGGTTGCCAAATCTATTGCCCATATGGAGTTCTTTATCACAGTTCCAAGTGGAGAGGAACACTTGTGATTAGTCATATGGGACCAAGGGAACTGGTCATAGTTCCAAGGCCAAGAGGAGTACTTATAGCAGCAGGGGAACAGGGACCCTTCCTGGGTAAAGACCAGAATGTAGATCAAGAAAGCAGTGACCACACCTCTCTCCAGATCACACCATCTTTAAAGCATCTAAAATTTGCAGACCCCCACAACTAGTTCTGAAAACAGAAGTGCAAAAATGAAGCTTGGGACAGTGCCTTCCTGTACTAGGTGAACAGAGCCCAACTTTAACATTAAGTTCAAAGTCAAGAAATAGCCTGGAAAATGAGCAAAAAATAATTACCAAAGAAAATAATTAACCATAAAAAAGCTACTATGATGGCAAGGAAGTCCATGACAGAAACTCAGATGACAATAATGCAAAACCAGCTACAACCGAAGCTTCAAAGAAAAATGCCTAGAGCATGACAAGTTAAATGGCTTGTGTTGACCATGAATACAATATATAGCAGAAATGGCATTTAAACTCAGAACTTTCTGACTCCAAATTCAGAGCTTTACCCTCTACACATCCTTTTTTTTTTCCTAACCCCTGCACCTGTGCTTAATAAATATTTGTTAAATTATTGATTTTTCTAAGATGAGATATATCCATAAATACAAGATGTCCCCAAAGTTTTAGTATAGTTTTAAGGTATTAAAGCTTAAAAATGCACTGACTTTTATTATGACACTTTAATATACTTTTGAACAATGAAGGAACTGTCAATACATATATATTGTTATATATCACTAGCATGTGGCTATCCCCCTCACCATTGACTTTCAGTCTTTACTTGCTCCACATGCCTAAGAATTTTCTCTCACCTACTCTTATCTAATGAGCCAATCATCTATTTCTATTTCCATTAATCAAAGATGCACATTCTCAGAAATGAACTTACCTATTTTCTGAGAATATGTATTTGATATGTTGGTGAAGGGGATGAATACTGATGATGACACAGTAAGACATTATTTTTATGGTACCATTACATAATCAATCTCCATTAATCTTATTCTGATGGTTTATCAATAACTTTGGGTTAAGAAAGGATATATACAAGTAGAGTACAATCTCTGCTAGAACTTACCAAGCTGGAAAGGGTTTGAGTACATGTGCCATGTCAAACTAAATCTCTATTTTATACATAGTAACCATAATAAGGTCAGGGGAGGCTCATCACCAAGTATGAGGTGGTGAATTTCTGAGTCATGAAAACTAACTACTACAATGAAGAAAAGTTGTGATTAATTATCAAGACTTTATTAAGCATCCACTATGTTCTATTGTTGGACAGATAATACACAGGAGGCACTGGAGGTTTCAGACTCCAACCTCTAACAGGTTTGCTCTTGAGCCGGTTAGTCAGAAAAGAGAGCTTCAAAGGGGTGAGAATGAACTTTATTCTAGTCTAGTCTTCTCTAACACATATTGCTGATAGCAGAAGCACCACAAACTCCTACACTATTCCCTAATCACCTTTCTCACAGGGGCTGGCGAGAAGGGAGGGGCAGTTACCCTTACATCTCGATGGGATCAATCGAGACAGGCACAACTTGTGCATTCAAACCTAAGGGTTCCCCTAAATCCCCTCAAGCTTCAATGGGGGCCAGTTGAGGCAAATACAGATTCCTCCCTCTCAAGCCAGTCAAGCCACACAGCATTCTAGCTTGTGCATTCAACCAGAAAGGTTCACCAACTCACTAACTAATGCCCACATGTTTTTATAGGGCATCAGACAAAGAAGGCGTATTGCTAGCAATAGCCTCGCGAATTTACATCATCTCATCACTGTATCTCACTGTGCAGTTGCAGTGGATATTTATGGTTTCAGCACACAAGTTTATATTATTTATCCTTATATAATGCTGCACAAGTGTGGTGGAGATGTTTTAAACCATGAGTCTGGGAACTCATGTCTAATACCTGGGAAACAGAGATTGTTATGGCCATGAATACTGGGAAACTGAGGTTATTATGGTCATAGATCCTGGGAAACTGAACTCTTAAGAAATAATAACAAAAATCCACTTAACACACACTAAAATCCACCTTAATTACACTAAAATTCACCTTACTGACATCTATGTACTATGCTCAGCACAGGGAATACAAAGATAACAGTAAAACAATCCCTCTCTCAAGAATGGAGAGAATTCTAGTCTTTGTGGCACTGAAGTATATCCTGCATTCTACATAATTGTATTTTCATGTAGGCAAAAATTGGCCCTTCTGATCAGCAACACTCAAGAAACAATAACTTCAGTCATGGAAATCTTTATCAAATGGACTATTTGTTTCCCTGCTTTCCAAAACAGAGTATACTAAACAAAATTTGGAGCAAAACATATAAAAATAAAGTCATAGAGATAGACCATTCAGCTATCTATAGTCTTTGGGCCTGAATAATTGTGCTCTAGTCTCCTGAAATAATATAATTGCCAAGGCACTGTCCACTGAGTTTTCAGACAATCTTTTGGAAATTATGGAGATGGGGAGAGATGCTGGAACTTGGAAGAAAGTCAAAAGTGGCCCCAAAATATTTGAAAAGGAAAGAACATATATTCTACAAATCACAGACCAGTGACATTTGCACAGAATCCAGACTAAATTCTGGAATTGATTATTAAATATTCTGGAGTGACATTGAAAGTGGCAAATTGGAAATACTTCAAATGTGGGTGTGGTATCTTTCATCAAAGGACAAGACTGACTAAATTTAAAGTGCTAAATATAGCAACTCATGAAAACCATCATAACTATACGAGGATTATTATCTATATAAATGGCAGGCACATACAGCTAGGAAAATCATGAATTTTCTGAATACTCAAGAGTATAATAAAACATTAATTATGTTTATGAAATTATAATAATTTAAAATAATCAATTTGACTAGGAGAAAGGGAAAAAACAATATTTTTAAATGTAATACACTTGTTAAGTGTTATTGCATGCTTCAAAAATTTTCTTACCAATTCATTAAAGCAGTCTGTACCAAATTATCTTCATTTCTGTTTGTGTATGTACCTTCTAATAGTGCCAGGGTATGGTATATTTAATTTCTTGGATCTTAGGGAGATTAGAGTAAACACAATATTGAATATGTCATCTCTTTACAAGAATCTTTACCTGCTCACTATGTCCTCAAAGAAGAAACAGAAAAGCTTCAGCTTGACACTACAGCCCTTCCCAATCTGGCTCCATCCAATATTTTCCAGGCTTACTTCACTTTGCTACTACCTTTCAGTCAGTTTACTTTCCATCTCTTCTAAACTGATGTAATTACTATCATCTAAACTCTCCTGCTTCCAAGTTGTTGAATATGCTATTATCTAAATCTGCAATTCAATATCCCTTGACTTTTGCTTCATAGCATCCCTAGTTTCATTCTTTCATTCAGTTCAGTATTTCTTTTTAATCCTCCAAGTTTTTACTGTTCCCTCATACCTTAAATTATTCATTTACACTTATCAATTTGTATTTTGTGTGCCTCCGATAAAATATAAGGTCTATGAGGGCAAAGAAATCTTTTTATTCTGTCTTTGTATCCTGAGACCCTAGCACAATGCCTAGTACTTAGTAGGTGTTTAGTAAATGCTTATTGGACTGGATTAACAAAAACTTTATTATATCAAGTATAACAATTAAAATAGCTTTGTCTGTACAAATGAAGACCAAGTATATTACCTCCTACAACCTGATTGCATGTCCAGTCAAAGACCCTTACTGACTATATGAACTAGGACCAGTCATTTAATCTGCTTGTGTCTCAATTTTCTCATCTATAAAATCAGGCGGGGGCAGGGGCTGAATTAGATGAATTCTAAGGTCTCTTCCAGCTTTGTTATGAGAATTAAACAGCATCTTCCTTCTCTTCTACCCCTCCCAGTAGGCTTTGGTTAGGGCACAGGCCTTGGAAAAAATGAGCTTGCATCCTGGCCACTACTAGAGAAACAGTGGTTTATGCTGAAATGATATGGAGTTTGGATATAATGTAGCCAATCCTAGATGGTTCCAGAGTTCTGACCTTCCCCTGAATTCCAATTGAAGATGACTTAGTGCTTGGTCAACTGAAAAAGAGAAACAAATTCTGACTTGCTCTCTTTTTCCTGTTTCTAGAATGTCTAGCAAGTAGATATCTTTCTTTAAGCATGTCTTTGAGAGTGTAGTAGTTGTGGTCCCCTTTTCCCCACTCTGGCATCATGGCATCTGCATATGGCAGCCAAAGTAAGGGCCTAATTATATAAACAGAGGGTGAGCACTGAGCTCCAGGCTTCCTTTTCTACCTGATGTTCCTTTCCTAAGCATACATGATGGAATACTGCTCCTAAAATGGATTTTTCCAGCCACAAAGGCAGCCTAATAAGTAAGGACTTTGGGAGCTCCTGGTTCCCTCAGTGGAATTGACAGGTAACGTGGAGAGTTTCTACTGCAGAGAGAGTTTCTGCCAGCAACTGGATGAGACCAAATGACCTAAGGGGAATTTTTTGCAGATTGCAGAGCCCAAGTGAAACAGAAAATGTTGAAAACTCTTGCAGACAGACTTTGTTTTCTCACATTTAATTCTCAACCTTCTGGGGGGAGGGGTAAGCATAGTTACAAATTACTGTTCATATTTAGCATTTCTTTTATGAGCACAGGAAATTAATAACTGTCTTTATGCCTGAAATACATTCTATACTAAGTGGCATTCCACTACCTCATTTTGAAGGAGTTCTTAGATATGAGGTAAACCTAAGCTTTATATAACTTTGTCTAGTATACAAGCAGAGAAACAGAGAGCTTGAGAAAAAGCATGATACCTCTATTTAGGAGTTAATGTCCTTCAGACTGAACCTAATATACCTATGCATAGTTCTAGAGATGGTAGGGATCGCTTAGTGTAGAGCAAAAGTTCAAGAACTCCAAGCCTGATCAAGCTGTAGAAGTAACATTTATTTATCTGAAAAAATCATTCCTTAAGCCTTTTTCATTAAAAATATTTTTATTTTTCTTCAGCCTAACTTATATAAATCATATTATTTCCCCTTCAAGAGATTTTGAAAAAAAATACCTAAACTATGATTTTTGTGTACACATCTACAGAAATTAAGATTCCATATTGTGATGTATTTATGTTGGTTGCCAAATTTTGTTTTTATTCTTCTAAACATGAACTTTGGTTTCTGTGTTGAGTAACAAGCCTGTTATTGATGAGAAATCGAAATAAATGCAAACATTTTAATTGAAACACAACAATTTCAGCTAAGGTTATTAAGACCAGTTCATTGAATGACATATTTAATTTTTCAGACAGCATGTAAGAAACTATTATAGAGAAAAGTGTAATTTTGCTGTTAACTATGTAATTTTTATTGAAAGACTTTTTATAATTTTGCTTTTAAAATTTCTATTGAAAAGAATTTGCAAATTATACATCTAGTTTAATAAAGAACTTTAAACACACAGATAGAGAAAAGATTCCATATTTTGAAAATTTGTAGCAACAAATCAATATTTTCAACTAGATCAATGGTTAAATTTGTGAAGTTGATTTAAAAATGAACAAATTAATCAAATCTCTCAGATGAATTTCCAATTATTTCAGTCCATACTTGTTTAAGTAGACATCTCTGATTCTTTGCAAGTCTAAATAGCTGTATTAAACTATGAAAATAAAAGTTGTCATCTTTGTAGCTTTAACTTTCTAAATTCCAGAAGTTAATCTTAGACAGATTGTGAAGAATGGATGCTCCTTTTTTAGATCTTTTTATGATTAGACATTGCATTTAAATTCACTCTCCCCTATTTATCAGATGTAAATGTATTATTGCTCCCCCATCACTATGTTGCATGAGACTGAGGACTACATTTTTGCTTTAAGAAGTCAGTGGGAGGAATAGTTTTGATACTTCCCCAAATATATGCCCCAGACTGTGTGGTTTCTTTTACAAGAATCTGCCAATTCACTAGGAATCACACTATGTGTATAGATAGATCCTTGGTTATAGTAAAACAAAAAGAAAAGGTCAAACGCTGTCATATTTCTAGTTCTATGAATAGACTGTTTATTTAAATGAATTATTCTTGACTTGAAATTGTGTATCAGTGTATAAAATTCTAGCAATTAAATGGAATTGCATATATTCATGTTTTGAAATGAACTTTGCTTTCTGTCAGTCATAACTTATTACTTTGAAAAATCACTTGATATTCCTACAGAATGGTAGATAAGCTCTGTCATACAACTTTTCCTACAAATACATTGGCACAAATTCTGTTCTGAGGAAAAATGCATGCATGTATAAATAATGTCATATGTTAAATTGCTTATAATCTATTATGTAACATAGTATAGCATATTATATAACTCTGTATAATCTGCTGTATGTTACATATAAAGCATATATACATATATGTATTGTGTACATACATACACTATGCATGACAAGTTTTATGATGCAGTGGACAAAATAGTTTTTTTCCAAGTCAGGAAGAATTGGTTCAACTTCAATGTATGACACATAATGGCCATGTGACCCTGGACAATTGATTTAACCTCTCAATATCTCCCAGGAAACTTTCAAGGAAAATAAATTGCAAAGAAGTCTCTAATCCACATTGGTGCAGGAAATTCCTCATTAAGAGGTCATTTTACGAAAGAAATTAAAATTTCTATCAAATACATACACATGCAGATACACACACCCACCCACCCATACCCACACTCCCCCCCACACACACATACATATTTTCCACACAAAATTCAATTCCACAAGTACTTATGAAAGTGACTGCTATAAGCAATGTACTGCATAAGTAAGTACATTCTTTTGGGAGATACAATATGTAACCAGATAAGTAATTAAAAACTGATGGGGTAAAGAGAATAGTAATAACTAACGCATGATGAAAGGCTTCACTAAGGTACTATAGTTTTGAAAAAATGCTACAGATTCTAAGTGGTGGTGATAGGACTGCATTCCAAACATGGAAGATAACTTCTACAAAAGTATGGAAGCAGCTGAAATTCCATTTGGGGGAAAGAACAAGTAGGACTGTTTGGCTGGAGCATAGAGAATGAATAAAGGGAAATTATGTGAAATGACTCGAAAAAAAATGGCTGGGGACAGATTGTGAAAGATCTTAAATACCATATTTTCCCCCTAGAGGCTATGGGAAGCTCCTGAAAATTTTTAAACAGGGGAACACTAAGATTAGTCTGGTGTTCTAGGAGGATTGTTTTGGCATCTTGCGTTTGGAGAAGGGACAGACAAGAAACACAAACCCCAATGAGGAAGCCATTATGATGTTCTAGAGGAAAGGTGATTAGCATCTGACCCATAGGGCTATGTGAAAAGGGAAAAATGAAAGAATGTGAGAACTGTGGAGAAATCAATTCCTTGACATTGGTATACACACACACACACACACACACACACACACACACACACACACACGAAGACATTAAGGTGGGGGTGACAGTCAAGTCTTAGGATTTCTAACTCATTTTTTTTTATTTTCTAATGATGATTTGATGCATGCAAAATTTCAGGCAATATCACAATTTTCTGTATATTTATTATCAAGTTTTATAATTGCTTCAATTGTTAAAAAAAGTCTTATTCTTGATCCCTTGATTATATACCTCCTTAGTCAGTATAAGTTTATAAGTAGCTAGCATAAGGTGACAATAGGAAGAAGTAAGACTGCAAAGAGGAAACTAGAATTCACTTACAAACTATCCCATAAATTAAGGGAGCATAAGTTACTTGTGAAATGTCTCATAAATTAGGGGAGCATTGGAACCACTGGAAACTGTCTCATAAATAAACTAAGACTACATCTTGAGGCTATGTGCTAAATTAGGGGAAGTCATCTGGACCCTAATGTAAGAGCCCCTTCATCCTGCTAACTGTGATCTGTACATTTCAGATGAGCTCCAGACAAGAGCAATGAGACCAGCAAAACACCAGCAAGCATTGTACTAATGAATGAACCCTAAAATGTCGATGATAACTTTGCGATGATGTGGGTATGTTAAGAAATTAACCCTAAGGTATCATGGATAAATGTTAGTCCACGCACTACCAGAAAAAAGCCTGAAAAAAATGAGATCTCAAGCGTCTATCCCCTGAGCATACCTCCCCCTGCTATAGGCCATGCTGCCCAAGTGTTTTCAACTCTATTAGGGTTACATAAGTGCCCCTCCCCCTTTCATTCTCTCCACACCTGCCTCCCTCCACCACACTATCTACTACCCCTATGCTATCAGGCTCTGTACCTCCTCCATACCTGTGCCTCTGTGCTCTCTGTTGCTTAGTGTAGTGTGATTAGAGCACTACACTCTGCATGTTGCCATTGTGGTCTTTCGTGGCAAATGTGAAAAAAAACAGTTGTTCCTGCCCCTCCTTAACCCAGAGGGAAGTCCTGGTGATCCCATTCCCTTAATCATAACCTGGGAGCACCAGGATTGAGATGATATGCTATTAATAATCACCCTTATCTTTGGATAAGCAAGACACAATGAATTCATGAATAGAAAACAAGAGTGATCCATGTTCCTAAAATCTATGTACCTTTTAAGAAATATGTATTAATATTTACTATTTCCTAGAAGTTTTTCTTTCAATGGGAAATCTTATAACCCAGTTGTTTTTATAATTCTCTTTGGTTTAAGAGACATGATTTTATGGATTACTATTTTTCCATAAGAAATGATGAGAGGGCGGATTTCAGAAAAACCTGGGCTTACGTGAACTGAGGTTAAGTGAAATGAGTAGAACAAGGAGAACATTGTACACAGCGAGAGCAACATTGTGCAATGACCAACTCTGATAGACTCATCTCTTCTCAGCAACGTAATGATCTAAGACAAATCTAAAAGACTCATGGTGTAAAATGCTATCCACATCCAGAGAAAGAACTGTGGGGCCTGAATGCCGATCAAAGCATGCTATTCCCTTTGTCTTTTATTTTGTTTTTTCTTTCTCTTATTTTTTCCCTTTTGTTCTGATTCTTCTTTTACAGTATGAGTAATGCGGAAATATATTTAAAAATAAATAAATAGAAACATGACTTTAAAATATATGTTGTAAAATTCGAACTAGGGGCTTTGTTAAATAAATGACAGTATATTATAGTACCTCACTATATTTGTCTATAGAACAAATCAATCTTGTGTAACTCATCAATGATACATAACTGAGAGCATAAAAAAATTGTTCTGTACAAATCCACTGAAGTATAATCTATCTGAATATTCACAAGATTAAAAGTAATGTTTGCTTCCAATGAAGAGCCTGAAGTAGATTAGAGCAACATGATTTTGTATTAGAGTAATCGAAAGTTACAGTATAAAAAATTTAAATTAGGATTTTTTTTGAAGATTGGGAAATTTTAAAATGAATCATACTTATACTTTGAAAGAGTTTCACCCTTTTGTCAATGTAGAAACTAGTTAACAAGAATAATTCAATAAAAAAGGAAACTGTCACATAGTATATGTCCTTCTTCAGGTGGACATATTATAGACCCACTCCAAACAAGTTCTTTCCTGTTCTTCCAAAAAGTGAAATATCTCAGCATCTATGTATTTCCCTATGGGTTATATCTGCTTGTATACATCCATATGGAAGCCAGAGATAAGGGATGGTGGTACACTGAAATCTTCACCATGGAGCTGGTTTCAGAATCTTCCTTGAATAGTGGATTTGATAGCAGATTCAGTACTCCTTTCCCGAGCCGCAATTGTCAGTTTTTGTGAGTCCTACTTTAAACTGAATTTTCTGGATATTGCTTTGATAATTTTATCTTATTTTGAATGATCCTTTGCTTCTATTATTTCATCTACTATCCAACATGCTTTTTATTCCTGGCCTTTCTTCTTACCAAGTAGTAAAGAAATTTCAACACAATGTAGGATCAATTCCACCTTAGTTGAAATGGGAATAAAGGCCAGACTCTTACATGGAGGCTTATTATGTAATAAAAAGTTATAGGACTTTGGATCAGAACACTTAGATTTTAATCAGAGCTCTTAGTTGGGAAAATTTGGCCAAGTTTCATTCTATTCAAACCTCAGTTTCATTGTCTGCAGTGTGAGAAAATTATACTAAGTGATCTCTACTATCCTAGTTCTAACATGCTTTCTCTTCCACCTTTTTTTTTTAAAGCATTTTTGGAACGTACAAACTGAAAAAAGAATTTCTACTACAGCTCCATGAACTGTGACATGTGTGTCAGTGAAATTGTACTATAAAGTAATACCTATTTTTGATATCTATAATTTTTAAGATACTGGGATAATGACTTTGAGAGTTACGAAGCATTATAAGTCTCTATAGTCAAGCGTAAATTCATTTAGAGAGAAAAACATAAATACGTACTTAAAAGCTAATCAGCAATGCAAAACAGCATATACTGAGAATTAAATGAAAGATAAAGACTGAAGATGCTACACAACTGTGGGAAAATAGATTATTTTAGAATAAGGTTAGCCAGGTAGAAGTTGGGTTAATAATTATAAGACGATAATACCTGAAAGTTTATCTTAGGGTAATGTTGAGTTCTTCAAAGCACCTGTGGAAAATGTTTTTGGCAACAACACACACACAAAATTGAAGCTTTGAACATCTAACAAAAATCGATAAGATGGAAATTAAGTATATGTCTATGGATAGAAGTTAGGGCTGTAGAGAAATGCTTAGGAATTATCTTCATAGAAGTGATAGTTGAAATCATGGGATTAGATAAGATTGCCAAAGGAGAGAGTGAAGAAAAAAAAAGGAAGTCCAAGAGGAAGAACTTAAAATATCTACATTTAAATAGATAGAAGGTGAAAAGAAGTATGTGAACACATTCAGAGTCATACCAAGAGAGCCAGGAGAGTAAAGAATTATATAAAAACCATAGGAAAAAATAGTACTATGAATGAAAGAGAATTCAAAAGTATAAAATACTGCAGATATCAAAAAGATTAAAGCCTGAGAAATGTACATTGAATTTGACAACTAGGAGAAGTAAAGACAACAATGGAGAAGTAAGAATTGAATTTGGATTACAATGGGTTCAAGGAGTGGCATGGTGGTGAGGAATGGGAATTGAAAAGAGAGTATTTTGGAAAATAGAAGAATGGATTTCATTTCAAATAACTTCTATCTTTTCTGAAAAGTTGAAGATAATATCATCTCCAGAGAGGGATGAAGGCAAAGATATGATTTTTGGCTTGAGGAAAATGAAAAAGATTTGGATCAGTTGCTAAGGAAAACGTAATATGGAAGAGACAAAATATAACTAAAAGGATCGCCAGTCATTAATGAGGGTTCAGTTGATTTTAAATAGCGTTAATATATTATTGACTCAAATTCTATGTGTAGTTGACCTTACTGAGCAATGTTTAACAACTAAGGATTGCTAACCTCCCTTCCAATTTTTTTGTGCTGACAGGTGGTACCAGGGGAAAAGGATTAATGGGTAGGGAACCGATAGAGAGCTATACCAGAAAGAACCTAGAATTTTACAATCTAATCCAAAAAGCATTCCTTAAGATTTTACTATGGATAAGGGATTATTATATATGCTGGTGATACAAAGATATTAATGAAAAGAATAGTTCTTACCCTCAAAGGATTTTCTACTTGTGGAACAGCATGAGTAATCAGATAAGTATAAGCATGATTATCTGAGGCAGGAGAGAGTCTAAGAACTTAAGGGATTTAGAAAAACTTTCCATAGATGAGGTATGCAAGTCAGAGGTGGTAGGAGAAAAGAGGGAAAATAATCAGTTGTGAGGAAACAGGAGAGAGAGAGAGAGAGAGAGAGAGAGAGAGAGAGAGAGAGAGAGAGAGAGAGAGAGAGGAGAAAGAGGAAGGAAGAAGAAAAAGAAGGGGAGGAAGGAATGAAGAAAGAAAAAAGAAAGACAGGGAGAAAGAAAGGAAGGAAGGAAGGGAGAAAGAAAAAAGAAAGAAAGAGAGAGAGAAAGAGAAAAAGAAAGAGAGGAAGGAAGGAAGAAAGGAAGGAAAGAAGGAAAGAAAGAAGGAATGAAATAAAGGAGAGAAAGAGAAAGTAAGAGAGAAAGAGAAATGAAGGAAGCAAGGAAAGAAAGAAGGAAGAAGGAGAGAAAGAAGGAAAGGGAGAAAGAAAGAAAGAAAAGGAGAAAGAAAAAGAGAAAGAAAAATGAAAGAAGGAAAAGAAGAGAGAAAGAGAAAGAAAGAAAGAGAGATAGAGAAAGGAAGGGAGGGAGAGAGAGAGAAAGAAAGAAAGAAACAAAGAAAGGGAGAAAGGGAAAAAGAAAAAAGAAAGGGAGAAAGGAAGAGAGAGAAAGAGAGAAAGGAAGGAAGGGAGTAAGAAAGGAAGCAAGGAAGGAAGAAAGAAAGGGAGAAAGAGAAAGAAAGAAAGAGAGAAAGAGAAAAAGAAAGAGAGAAAGGAAGGAAGGAAGAAAAGGAAGGAATGAAGAAAGAAAGAGAAAGGAAGGAAGGAAGGAAGAAAGAAAGAAAGAAAGAAAGAAAGAAAGAAAGAAAGAAAGAAAGAAAGAAAGAAAGAAAAGGAGAAAGAAAGAGAGAAAGAAAGAAAGAAAAGGAGAAAGAAAGAGAGAAAGAAAAATGAAAGAAGGAAAGGAAGAGAGAGAGAAAGAGAGATAGAGAAAGGAAGGAAGAAAGGAAGGAAGGAAGGAAGGAAGGAAGGAAGGAAGGGAGGGAGGGAGGGAGGGAGGGAGAGAGAAAGAAAGAAAGAAAGAAAGAAAGAAAGAAAGAAAGAAAGAAAGAAAGAAAGAAAGAAAAAAGAAAGAAAAAGAAAGAAAGAAAGGGAGAAAGGGAAAAAGAAAAAAGAAAGGGAGAAAGGAAGAGAGAGAAAGAGAAAAAGAAAGAGAGAAAGGAAGAAAGGGAGTAAGAAAGGAAGCAAGGAAGGAAGAAAGGGAGAAAGAGAAAGAAAGATAGAAAGGAAGGAAGGAAGAAAAGGAAGGAATGAAGAAAGAAAGGAAGAAAGAAAGAAAGAAAGAAAGAAAGAAAGAAAGAAAGAAAGAAAGAAAGGGAGAAAGGGAAAAAGAAAAAAGACAGAAAGGGAGAAAGGAAGAGAGAGAAAGAGAAAAAGAAAGAGAGAAAGGAAGGAAGGGAGTAAGAAAGGGAGAAAGAGAAAAAGAGAGAAAGGAAGGAAGAAAAGGAAGGAATGAAGAAAGAAAGAAAGAAAGAAAGAAAGAAAGAAAGAAAGAAAGAAAGAAAGAAAGAAAGAAAGAAAGAAAGGAAGGAAGGAAAGAAGGAAAGAAGGAAGGAAAGAAGGAAGGAAGGAAAGAGGGAGAAAGAAAGGGAGAAAGAAAGAAAGAGAGGGAGAGAGAGAGAGAGAGAGAGAGAGAGAGAGAGAGAGAGAGAGAGAAGGAAAGAAGGAAAGATACAGGGAGAGATAGAATGCTGAGATCTACAGCATATACAATTTGACCGGAATCTTGAGTACTTAAAGAGAGATAAAGTGAAATAAACCTGAAATACAGTCTGGCACTTGGTGTTGGGTAATGGAAAGCTAAGAAGTTCAGGCTAGAATTGTGGGCAAGGGAAGACAGAATAAGGGTGAATAATTGAGGAAAAGGCAGACTTTAATTTTAAAACAATTTTCTTCTAAAATGTGTGTAATGAATCATTGGAAGAACGCTCTGCAGTCAGAGGAATTCCAGGTCTGCTGTGCACTAACTTTGGTTTGTTTGGCAAAGCATCAACCTTCTTTGGACCTCAGTTTCTCATTTGTAAAATGAAGAAATTGAACTTGATGAGATCTAAGATCATTCCAGTTTTCAGTTAACAATCCCATAAAAATAAATATGTCAAAACTTAATTAATCCAGAATTCAATAATTAGGGATCATTCATTCAAATTAACAGTGGCTTAAAATGTTAATTTGTATCATGGTGCAAGGTTTTAGGAAATAAGTTAAGAGCCTAAGGAGGCTTTCAAGTAGAAAATTAACCCTGCTTTTAACTAGTCTATTTTCAAGCCCTTTAGAACAATGTCTTCAGTTGAGGAATATGAACATATGAAGCCCAATTTCATGAGAATTCTGAATGACCTGTTATATGCAATCACAAAACAGGCTATACAGTATAGATGATTATGTATACATGTTGTATATGTATGTGTACACACATATACACACAGAGTCCTTCTAAGATTTTCTCTAGGGTTATGTCTACATACAGAAGGAAAATATATATTTCCAATATACATATAAATATACGTATTTGTACATGTATAAATGTATATATAATCTATTACAAATATTATTACTAATATGTTAAATTATGTTGTGGTCATATATTATACATAATATATAAATACATAAATTTACATACATATACATATTTATATACATGTAAATAAATATGCCACTAAACCAATAATGACAGAGAATAATGCTAACAATTTCATTTCCATACTAACCCTATTTTGGTTCATGGATATAATACATAATAAAAAGGTAATCATGCTATCATCATGGTGGTGATCATCATCATCTTTACTTGCTTTTGATTTCTTCATAGCGTTTTCTATATTTTGAAAACTTTAGTTCCAATAGTTTAGAAATTATGAATTTTCAATTCGATGACATTTATTAGTAACATTGATCATAATTATCTTTTTGAATTAGTGTTAAGTTCGGATAAGAGAAATAATAATACCTAACATTTTGTCAAGTTTCTGTTGTCTCTTCCTCTTTCAGTTTTTAAGAGGAAATATTAGAAAACTGACATTTTCACTGCTGTTGGACCTAAAGTCACAATAAGGACTTATTACTCTTGGAGAAAACAAATTCATTGGTGGGAGAGCGGGGGAGGGGTTGGGCACAGTGATAGAATGGGAGAGGAGTACAACAGAGGCCAGAAAATATTCTCACCACAGTGGAAAGAAGATATTCCTATCTTATTACCCTTTCCAAAGTTTGCAGGGAAGGCAGTCCTGAGGAAAGGATCACCCTACTAAAGGGGCTAAGAAAGAGTACCCTGGAGGTGGTGGCTCAGTGTATATATGTTGTCATAGGCTGGCTAAAGGCCCTATGGACACTGAGATTATAATTGAAAGGAAATATTCCCTCTACCATTTGTCTGAACTCTTTGATAAGGTCTTGTTCTCCCTAAACTAGTTATTGTTCCCATGTGTCCAGGGCTATAGGTTTTCCCCTGTGACATGCTTTTCCAGTCTAAGAACTAACAGAGGATCATGACAGAAGTCTTATCTGGTAAATATATCTAAAGTTCTGTACATATTTCTAAAATTTAGAAACCAATCTCTCAGGTTGACAATGTATTTTTTAAGTGAGGGCTGTATTGGGGTGTATTGGGGGTACTGCGAGCCTCCTTTTTGAATTTCCATATTATACTACCCCAGGAAATCCTAATCAGGACAGAATCAGCTTCTTGGTTTCTGTTGAAGCATGACAAACTGGCAGACAGCCTGAACTACCCAAGGAAGGATGCCAGTGCCCCCTCTGTTGCCTCCTCAAGCAGCTGAGACACATTCCAGCACTTCTACACTGTTACTTCCTGACCAGCTTTTTCTAAGATAAATCTGAGCTAGCACCATATGTTTCAGGAGTAAGATAAAAGCCTCTAAATTATTGCGCAGCTGCATCAGTAGCCGCACAGATGAAATAATAGATCTATCAGCGTAGCTATATTGACTCAGGAATCTCCAGACACCAAGACACCCTGAGTATAACACAATTCTCCTTGGGATATTCAGGCCAAAGCATGATTTCAAGTAGAGATTAATCTTATTTCCCTGTTTTATATCATACAACAGACTGCCATGGTATTTATAGAATGCAGGTGGTTGGAGAGGTACCTTGGCTTCCTATAACTACCTCAGTGACCCTGGAAAAGTCATATTACCTCTCTAGGGTCAATTTCCTCATCTGTAAAGTTAATCATTTTGGCTTAGAATCAGAGATGTATCTGAGCCAACTTGAACTAGCTCGTGGTGAAATATTTACTGTGAGCATTTATACCTCAGAAACCAACAAATGCTACAAATCAGTGTCTGGTTCATTGTTTTTGATTTTCTAGACTTAAGATAGTGATGGAGAAAATGTTAATAATGTAGACCAAATTTAAAACTGCATCATGCATATCACTCTTTCTACCCAGCAGCCCAGCTCATTGTTAAACATTTAATAGAACATGTCTGGATTAGACAATCTTTAGAGATTCTTTTGGCTCTAGCTCTGTGCTCTGAGGATTAGGTCCAGCCAGGCCATAGTACACTCTTTTGGGCACTCAGCCTCTAGGTTGTGTTAAAAAAGCTTCCATTTTTGAGGTTGGTAGAGGTAGGACTTTTAGTCAGACAAACTAGGGAATACCTAAATCTCAATTAACCAAAATAGATCCAAAATCAGAACCTCGCTCGAAGGCTTCTAGGTGCAGCACTTACTATGTACCAGCACAGTTTGCAATTTTGTAATGCAGGGACTGACCTTTTGTTTCTATGATATTCTGTGTACTTCTGAAAATAAAAGTTGTGCTGGTCCTAAGCAAACCTGGAAGCAAGGAAAATCATTACTAAAGACCTTCCTACTTTCTTTTCTATTCCTCTTAGAGTCATAAAATCTTAGACCTGGATAACACCATATGGATCATCATCATTGTTTCAGGAATTCTTAACCTTTTTATTGTCCTAAACCCCTTTGGCAGTTCAGTGGAGTCTATGTACCCCTTCTCAGGATAATACTTTTAAATACATACAATAATATATATGTGTGTGTATGTGTGTATGTACACACACACACACACACACACACACACACACATATATATATATATCTCACATATATACTTATATATATTAAAGGGTGCTTGTGCTTGGACCCTAATTCTAACATCACATTTTTCTTAGCCTCTGCTTGAGTGCCTGTGCCTTGACCCCACTTCTAAAATCACATCTCTCCCTAGCTTCAAAGCATTGGCCCTAGCAGTCCCTCTCCAGTTCAAGAGCAGCATACCTTAACAAAACACTTATCTCTCCCTCCTGATACTGTGGCCAGCTGCACCCATAGAATTTATTAGTTTGGACTCCTTGTGTACATGCTAATTGTCTGTGCACTGGGACATAACAATATTTACTACTTACTGACCTTCCTGATACGTATCCTGGACATAGTCAAATGTATACTCCCTTACATTCGTCTTGTCTAACAAGACATTTGATGGAAGCCACCTAGATATTTCTAGTCAGCTGTGACCAATGGTTGACTTAGTGATGTTTCATGGTCAAAACCACACCCCCAGGTAGCCCCTCCTTGGGCTATTTCCCAGTGAACTCTGGGTAAAATACCTGTGCAGTAGATATAAAAAGTGCATGTTCCTTTAAGAACTGACTACCCCTTAACCACTCCCTAATCCCACCCCAAAACACCTAATTGACAGGTTTCACCCCCAAATCTCATATTTAAAATTTCCCTAAGGTTGTGGTTTCTCTAAGAAGTTTTGCCTGCTGTAAAGTGTAATAAATCTTTGCCACCTTGAATTGAAGAATGTTTGAGATTGTGAATTCATTCTACAAGGCTCCAACCCTCTCAAGTACTTGGGTCCTTAAGGGGCACTCCCTCTCAGTGACCCTGTCTGGGAACTCCAGTCTTGGAGTTCCTGGACCTCGTCTCCCTGAACCCTCTACATACACATATACATCATGTGTATTTTGTATATACCATTATGAAGTATATGTCATATTAAATACAGCCACCAAATTTTTTTCATCATAGTTTATTGACCATCAGGTTAAAGATCCACAATGCTTAGCTAATGTTATCTTTTCACAAGTGAGGAAACTGAAACATAAATTTTCTGTGACTTAGAAAATATCACAAAGCTAGTTTTCCAACTTTACATCATTCTTAAAACTCACCAGCCTCATATTGTCTCTGTATTACTATAGTATTTCTCACTGTGGTGATGTAACTAAAGCTGTTATTTTCAAAATTCATACTTTTTTTCAGTCAGAGATTTGACTAAATGATCTTTGCCCTTGCAATCCCTCAGCTTCTGCAATTCAAGCAAATTGCCCCATTGTGTGAACTATTTACTTAAATTAGCTGCCTTTTGCTAGCCAAGTGATCCATTGATTCACACAATGGCATTAACTACCAGCAATTTATTAACAGTAGCCAATAACATTTTTTTCCATATAGGTAAATTATTGTTAATCTAGGGGGCTTTAAGCACTCTAGATAGGCAATTTTCCTGGCATTCTCCTGTCCAACTAAGTACCTAGAAATATAATTACTATTTCTTCCATTAGATATATGCTACTTGAAAATAGCAACTGTTTTTGTTTACTCATGCGATCATAAGAAAGTTTTCCCCCTTCCATCCTTTTCCAACCTCATTGTAGCTGAGAGAAACTTGGATGCATCATTTATATTCAGAGACATGAGTGTTGAATGCTAATGAAAATAAGGCAGATATGAAGGTACCAGTTTGTTTTTAATGTCTATTAAGTATTGCTAAATTATAATGAAACACTTAAGAAAATATATGTGACATTCAAATGAATACCAAATGATTTCATTTCACAGCAGTCAATATTAAATTAACTCCATATTACATGAAAATGTAAAGCATTACTAAAACGAGCTGTGTAAAAGAAAATTAGGCTGTAATTTCTCAAACGCATCATGGGTAGACATTTGTTATTTAAGAAAAACAGATTAGGGCAAATGTAGAATAGTACTTTTAAGCTTTTTTTAAGAATTCAAGGAAAACACTATCAAACTAGTCATTCCATTATATGTCTTTAAATCAACAAAGGAATGAAACCCTCACACTTATAATGTAGACAGGAACGAACAAATGTGCCATTTGCAGATTGTGATGTTTCTAAAAGGTTATTTATATGGGCAACTGAAGAACAAAGCCAACAACAGAGTCAATAAATGCTAATTTAAAACACATACTTCAAAGTAGATGAGCTATTTGATTCAAGAAAATTGTTAACCAAAGCATTTAAAAAATTTTGAGTCTAAATATTAGAAGCTTCCTGATAACATTTCTTATTTAAATTGTTTTTGTCATAAATTTTATAGAAATTTATTATCACTGAAGCTTTCATAGATTTAGGAATGAGTTTAGCAGAACTTAAGGAAAAGATTGTAGAGGTCATCTAGTTACATCCAATTATATTTTATTAATGAGAAAACTGAGACCCAGCCAGAGAGGTTAAATGACTTAACCACAGTCATGCAAATAGTAAATTGAAACCCTATGCTGATACCTCATTGTGTCATAGAGGTGACTGGGCAGGGCTCTCACAGGCTTTGCCAAGAGGTCAAAAGTTCTCACATGGAGGAAATATTTCAGTTACTAGCCAAATGATGGACTATATACCTGTGGTTTAATGGCAGCAGAACAGAGAAAGCTTTTCAAAAGGTCAGTCCCCAGGGTGATGATTGTTTGTCTCAGAGATACTCAAGATATTTACTGAGATTTATGTGTGGTTTTTTGGGGCAGGGGGATTTTCATATGTAGAGTCAGTATCCACTGTAACAATACCAATGTATACTTCAATTGTAGAAATAGATTTGAGGAAGAAAATGGATATAACCTCACTATTGGTAACAGTACTCACATCAATGATATGCATGTCCTTTCTTCCTGAAATGTTCTTCCTGCTCATATTAATGTCCTATTTATGGACCCATTCCATCAATGCGGATGGGGAAAAAAAATCTTTATTGTTACTAATTTCTACCAGAAATTTAGAACTCTTTTTAATTATATGAAACTATTATAATGAAGAGTCCATAGGCTTCTCCAGACTGCCATTGGACCCCGTGATGTCAAAAAAAAAAAAAAACTTCTTTGGTTATATTCTAATAAAATTTTCAAGAAGTTACTCTGTAGAACAAGATAAAATTATAACAAAATTAATTTTGGGGCTAACAAAAGTTCTTGAACATATTTTTAAAGCAGAAAGGAAATTAAAATAGGAGTTCTAGATCTGAAAATATGCTATAAAACAGTAATAACAAAATTGGCACTGGTTGCAAAAGAGAATGGTCTATAAATAGAACAAACAAAATGAATAAGAATCAAAAACCCAAGTCATTAATCTTATATTTGATAATCTACAGAGAACATAAACTATTTGAAATATGTTCTCTATCTATCAGGGACTACTGAAATAGTGGGAAAGCAGTATGGCAAAAATAAATAAATAAATAAAAGTTTTAGACAGCATCTTGTACTGCATACCATGAAACATCACAAATGGAAAAGAAGACTAAATGCGAAAGATCACATAATTTTAATGTAAAAAATGAATGAAAAATATTTCACAATCATGCCTGGGGAGGAAATTTTTAACCACACAATGAAGACACAAACAAAAAAGAAAAATAATTTTGATTTCATGAAATTAAAAGACTTAGCAGGAAAAATTCAATCAAGAGAAGGGAAACTTAATTTAGGAAATATTTTTGCATCGAATATCTCTAAGAGACTGGAGTTTAGGATGTATAAATAATTAGCATAAACATATGAGACCAAGAACAATTTTCCCAGTATATAAGTGATGAGAGGATATGAACAGTTCTCAAAAGAAAAATGACAAAATATTAACAGCATATAAAAGATTACTTCATAAAATTAATAATAATAAGATAAATTTAATTTAAAACTACTCTTAGGTTTTACTTGACAACAAGAAAAATGTCATATGCAAGAAAGGCTAGAAGTAGTCAATGTTGGAGGGGATTTCAAAAGATAGCCAACTGATAGACCACTGATTTAGCTATTTGTTCATTCAAAATTTATGGAAAATAATTTGGAACCACTCCCAGGGAAAAAAAATAGTGTTTTAAATGTTCATATCTTTGACCAAGAGGTTTGAACATTAATACTCTTTGATGAAAACAGCACAATGATGGCCACATACTCTATGAAAATTATTCATATTAGAAATTTTTGTTGTAGCAACTCTGTGTTGTATGTTGTAATGGAATATTATAGTATCATAAGAAAAGGCAAAAATCAATTCAGAGACTTGAGAATATTTGTATGAACTGATACAGAATGAAGTAAGCAGAACTCAGAAAACATTGCACACACTACAACAATGTGAGTTGAATAAAGAACAAAATTCTTCTGAATGTTATATCACTCTAAGGAACAAGCTTAGCTTGACCTAAAAGAGAGAGAGAGAGATAAATAGTAAGCCTTCCTCCTTTGTTTCATTGAAGAGGTAAAAACAATGGTTATGGAATATTGCACATGATGTGAGATATGTTGGTTGGCTTTGATAACTATTACTTATTAAATTATTTCTTACAAGAGAAGGGTACATGGCTGATTCCACAGTATAATCAGAAGTTCATACTATATAGCATCAATAGATATTACTAAAGTTTGAAAAAAAAAAGGTGCTGTTCTCAAGGAAAATTGCTGTTCTGAAGAAAATGTTTTAGTGAGATCAGTTCAATTTAGGATATATTGAGTAAATGATTTTATAAGATATTCACACATAACAAGAAGAACAGCAAGTACTTGAAAATTGAGGGTGAGTAGGGGAATGTAGAGGATGAAATTCCAGGAATACTAATGGGCTAGCAATATCAGTTTGGTAGTTATCAATATTAAGATAATTGAAACAATGAGAGTATAAAAAGGAGTAAAGCAAAAGGAGAAAAACAGAAAGATAAAAGACAATAAAATATTGTGGCATTATTTAGAGGAAGAGGATCAGAGAATGAGCAAGAAAAATAACAAAAGGATGGGAAGATTGTCAAGAGAATTATACCCCATAAAATACAAGGCTAGAGACAATAGCAAAAGACCATAGGATCAAATATTTAGAATAGAAGGTGCTTCAGAGACCAACTCGATCCCAGGGAAGTTCAACCACTTGTCCAAAGTAACACAGGTAATGAGTGACACAACTACGGTATGAACAGAAGTTGTCTAATTCTGGGGACAAAGTGGGGTTTTTTGTATTCTTTTTCTTTTCCCCCCCTACTTTATCATGCTACCTACTCTGAAGCAATAGCAGTATAGCTTCAGAAAAGTTACATAGAATGATAACAAAACACACATTGGAAAGAAGGAGAGTTCATCAGACAATTCCAGAAAAGAGTTTCAGTGGAGTGGTGAAGAAGTTGTCAGATTGGGAAAAGGTGAGAAAAAGATTAATGGTGACAAAGTTGAGTCATTGAGTTTAGAAATCTTTTTTTTTGGGGGGGGTGAAGAGAAGAAAGCCAAGATGATTGCTTGAGGGATGTCAGGTTCAAGGAAAAGTTATTTTCAGCACACAGAAATCCTGAATATGTTTGTAGGCAGACAGTATAAATGGAATGATGGGGGAAGAGCAAAAGAGAGAGTATGATTAAAATAACAGGGTCCTGGAGGAGGTGGTTGAGATGAAAAGGTTAGCACTGGCAAGGAAAAGGGTCATACCTTCAAGAGAGAGAGGAAGGTTGGAAAAGTATTTGATGAATTTTTATGGAACAAGACATGAGATGAAAAAATCCTTTTTGTACATATCCCAAAGAGTTCAGATAATTGCCATTTCCCAGCATTCATCTCTCTATAAGCAAATGATTACCTACCTCAAAGAATGAAAAATTGTTGTATAGTAAGTAGATCAAGTGCAGGACCTGGACTTAGAAGAAAAAGTTCAAATCCTATAGCCAACAGCAATAAACTTCAAGACCATGTGTAACTCATGTAATCTCTTTGACTATCAATTTCCTTACATGCAAAATTAGTATAATTATTATTATTATTATAGCAATGATTACCATAGTACTTATTTCACAGGATTTAAAGTGATTTTCAACAAATCCTTATTGTTTCATGTGTCACTATCTGTAGCAGGACGTTATATTGATTTCTATGAGTTTTCTGACTTTCTTATTGCTTTAAAGTAAAGATGCCTCCCTTCAGTGGAAAAAAAAATAGATTCCATAATAATTTAAAGTTAAGTATAAAGTTGCCAAATGACAAACGGTTAAAAGGTATTAACTGGTAGGTTTTTTCTTAATTTTGTTTTTTTAAGGAGGAAATTCAAGTTACCAATGGCCATATTTTTTTTAAAAGTTCCAAAACACTATTAGAGAACACAAATTAAAACAACAATGAACTTCTACTTCATGCTCATCAGACTGGCAAATGTTAAAACAAAAAGAGAAATCACATTTACGTGGGTCTGCAGAAAAAGAAGCACATTAATGAATGTTCAAAAAAAGAGGAAACTATGAACAAAAAGTTGCTCAACTATATATTCCCTTTGAACCAAAGACCCCATTACTCGGCTTATGTTCCCAAAGACAAGAAAAAAAGAGCAAAAAGTTCCATATGTGCAACATATTTATAGCAGCTCTTTTTGTAGGAGCAAGGAATTTCAAAATAAGAAAATTTCATCATCTGTGGAATGACTTAACAAAGTATGGTACATGAATGTGACAAAATACAATTTTGCAGCAAGAAACTATGAAAGGGATGATTTCAGTGAAATCTTGGAAGAATTGTATGAACTGATGCAAAATGAAGACAGTAGTGTAAAGACAAACAACTGCAAAGATTGTGGCGCTCTTAGCAATGCAATGACAGCCATATTTCCAGAGGATGGGTAATGAAGCATTCAACTTACCTTCTAGAAGACAAGCTATAGTCTCAGAGGGCTGAATGAAATATACATCTTTGGATATAGCCAATGTAGGTATTTTTTGCCTGACTATGTATATTTGTTTCAAGGGATTTTGTTTTTGTACTTTGTTTTTCCAATGGTTGTGTTGGGGAGACATGAAAAAGAAAGAAAATAGATATTTGTTAATTAAAAAGATTGAAAAAATTGAAAATAGCTTAAAATCTCCACTTTTTAATGATTACTTTGGGTTAATAGTCACTGCAATATGGAGACTTTTAGACCTAAGTAATAATCGTCATTTGTCTTTAAGAAATTCTCAAATAAAAGCAATCAATTGAGATTTAGACAGAAACCCCAAATTAAAAGTTTTACATTTAAAGAATGCTTATATTATTCAATTATGAAATGATTTTTAAATAAGTAAATTATACACTTTTTTCTTAAATATTCAGGCCAAGTTTCATATGGGCAATTTTTCTTTACAGCTCACTGAAACAAGTGATATAACAAGAAGAATGTTTGAACCAAAAGTCAGGAGACTCAAGGTTCAAGTCCTGGCTTTCCAACATTATCCTGGATAAGTAATGGAACTTTTATTAACCTCATTCTCCTCCATTATAAAATGTAAAACTAGATGTTTTCTAAGAACCTTTCTAGGATGAAATTTGGTAATTCTATTTAAAGAAACAACATCTAAGTAGTTACAATCTTTTTTTTTTCTCATTGACATGAGTAAGACCCATTGACACCCACATCAATCAGGGATCTTTGTTTAATGAGGGTGAATGACTTCTCCCCTTTCTTTTAGCCCCCTATCTCATGTATACCTTCAGGCACAGGTAAATGGATTTAATAGGGCTTGTGTTGAATTCAGAGCAAGGTCATTACTTCACAACTCAAACCATGAAGAGCAAGGAAAAAAAACCAAGCTGAGTGGCTAACAAATTAACTGGAAGAATGGTCACCAAGGATATTCTACATGAGGTCCAAGACAGAGATATCAGAAATTATACAGAAGCCTCCCTTTAGGAAAAAAAAACACAGGCTCCATGATAATTTAAAGTTAAGTAGAGAGTTCCCAAATGGCAAAGGGTTAAAGGATATTAAATGACACAGGGTTAAAGGATATTAACTGGTAGGATATGGGAAAGTTGACATAAGTAGATACATAAGTAGGCATTCACACCTCTATCCAATTTAACTATACTCTTGGTGAATGGATGTGTGGAGATACATCACTTTTGCTAGCTATCAATTTCAATTGTGGCAATGAAGAACAATACTTTTTGGACATCATTAGCTTTGATTTGAAGCCACCAGAGGGTTTATATTATGATTGCTAATTCTAGTGCTTTTTTGGTTTATATCAACATTATAAAATAATAATAAAAATAATAAATGGGGTATAACATAGTGGATACTAGACTTGAAGTCAGAAAGAACTAGGTGCAAACCCTGCTTCTGCCCCATGGTCCCCTGCTGGGACCATTAACATATCACAACCTCTCTGGTCCTTAGTAAATTTTCTAAGACTTTATATCTTATATAAGCAGAGAAAATTCCCCTAGAATATATTGATATAATAATGTAAATAGTTTCTAATTTAATCCCCATAGGTAGTATTTCTACCAATATATTTTGTAACTCTGGTACAATTTATATCACAGAATATAGCTTGAGAACTGGACTATCACCCGGCACCTATGATAGTTCTTGGCACAAATTCAAAACTTAATTAGTTTTTGCTGACTAGTTGATGTTACTTAATCTTTCTGGGATTAATGAGGTTTTTAAACTAGATCAATTAATCAACAAATGTTTATTGAGTCCTACTATGTACCAAGCCCTACTGCTCAAAATCACACAAACAATAAGCAACAAGTTCATGATTCAAATGTAGATCCTCTAAAATCTAAATCTAGGAATTATTTTTCCTAATAGAGCATCCTGCTTTTAACATGGTAAAAGATATTTCGGTGGGCTTTTATGAAGGTGAAAGACCTTCACCATATGAGGTGGTGCTAGCCCTAAGTTAATTAGACACAGATTTTTTTTTGTTAGCACTTGCAGATACAACCACCATCTCCTCTCTGCCCCACATACCCTTTTCTCCATATGTTCCACCACCATGCCTAATCTCTGCAGTTTGCCTCACTAACTAGCTTCTAGTCACTTCTGCATGTTGCGCACATTCCTAAACCTGAGGGCTGGAATGATTAACCAGGTTGCTGTGAACAGAAAGATTAAGACCATTGGTCAACCTTCTAGTAATAAGCTTCTCTTAACTTTAGTTAAGTCTTGTCCCAGTGATGTGCTTGAATTAGCTTGACTAGAAAGTGATAGGAAATAGTGCATTATCGATGCTTGGTGTATTACTTCTTTGATTATCTAGATTAAGTTGGGAGAAAGGTGGCACAGTGGATAGAGGACTTGACTTGGAGTAAGATAGACCTGAGTCCAAATCCTGCCTCAGAGAGTTACTAGATATGTGACTTTACTTCCCTTTCTCTCTACTTTCTCATCTATAAAATGGGGACAATAATAGCACTTACCTCCTGGGGTTGTTATGAGCAAACATCACATAAGATTATTATTGTAAAGCATTTATCATAGTACCTGGAGCATCATAAGATTTATGTAAATGTTAGCTAATATGATAATGACAATGATGGTGATGATGATAATGACAAAAGTGATGGAGAAAATGTTAATAAAGCATCTTAATGTTTCAAATACTTGCGTATGCCCCTGGCTAGTTTGCACATCATAGATTTTAGATGGAGACTTCCATAAAATCATTTAATTTTATTAGGACATGTCAGGCCTTGCATTATATTAAAATCACATTCAAGACGATCATGGTTATTTTAATGAGACACCAAGGCATTAGAATACCACTTTATTTTTATTACTTTTTTTAATAGAATAATACATTACCACCATGTAGGATTTATTCCAGGAATGCCAGGCTGGTTCAATATTAGGAAAACCATCAGCATAGTTGATCATATTAACAACAAAACAAGCAGAAAACATATGATCATCTCAATAGATGCAGAAAAAACCTTTGACAAAATACAACACCCATTCCTATTAAAAACACTAGAAAGCATAGGAATAAATGGAGCCTTCCTTAAAACTATAAATAGCATCTACCTAAAACCAACAACAAGCATTACTTGTAATGGGGATGAGCTAGATGCATTCCCAATAAGATCAGGGGTGAAACAAGGATGTCCATTATCACCCCTACTATTCAATTTGATTCTAGAAATGTTAGCTGTAGCAATAAGAGAAGAAAAAGAAATTGAAAGAATTAGAATAGGCAAAGAAGAAAATAAATTATCACTTTTTGCAAATGATATAATGATTTAGCTAGAGAATCCTAGAGAGTCAAGTAAAAAAACTACTTGAAATAATAAACAACTTTAGCAAAGTTGCAGGATATAAAATAAACCCACATAAATCCTCAGCATTCCTATATAGTACTAACAAAGCCCAACAGCAAGAGATAGAAAGAGAAATTCCATTCAAAGTTACTGTAGACACTATAAAATATTTGGGAGTCTATCTGCCAAGACAAATGCAGGGTCTGTATGAACATAATTATGAAACACTTTTCACGTGGATAAAGTCAGATCTAAATAAATGGAAAAATATCATTTGCTCATGGTTAGGCTGAGCTAATATAATAAAAATGACAATTTTGCCTAGATCAGTTTATCAATTCAGTGCCATACCAATCAAACTACCAAAAATTATTTTACAGAGCTGGATAAAATAATAACAAAATTCATCTGGAATATAAGAGGTCTAGAATATCTAGGGAATTAATGAAAAGAAATGCTAGGGAAGGTGGCCTACCCACATCAGATATTAAACTGTACTATAGAGCAGCAGTCATCAAAACTACCTGGTATTGAATAAGAAACAGAGTGGTGAATCAGTGGAATAGGATAGGTACGCGAAATGCAGTAGGTGAATCAGTGGAATAGGATAGGTACACAAAATGCAGAAATTTTGTAGTAGAAATTTGTTCTTCAATAAACCCAAAGAATCCAGCTTCTGGACTAATAATTCACTATTTCACAGAAACTGCTGGGAAAATTGGAAAATGATAGGGCAGAAACGGCATAGACCAATATCTTATACCATATACCAAAATCAAGTCAAAATGGTTCATGATTTAGGAATAAAGGCTGATACCACAAGCAATTTGGGAGATCAAGGAACAGTTTACCTATCAGATTCATAGAAAAGCAAAGAATTCATGACCCAACAAGAGATAGAGAGCATTACAAAATGCAAAATGGATAATTTTGATTATGTTAAATTGAAATGTTTTTGTACAAAACAAGCCAATGCAACAAAGATTGGGAGGGAGGCATAAAACTGGAAGAAAATCTTTACAACTAGTGTCACTGATAAAGGCCTCATTTCCAAAATATACAGGGAACTGAACCAAATATATAGGAATACAAGTCATTCCCCAATTGAGAAATGGTCAAAGGATATGAACAGACAGTTTTCAAAGGAAGAAATTAAAGATATCTATTGGTATATTAAAAAATGCTCAAAATCACTACTGATTAGAGAAATGCAAATCAAAACAATTCCTAGGTACCACATCTCTCCTGTCAGATTGGCTAACATGACAAAATAGGAAAATGATCAACGCTGGAGAGGATGTGGGAAAATTGGAACATTGTTATATTGCTGGTGGAGTTGTGAACTGATCCAGCCATTTTGGATAGCAATTTGGAACTGTGCCCAAAGGGCTATAAAAAATGTGCATACCCTTTGACCCGGCAATACCGCTGCTAGGGCTATATGCCAAGGAGATCACACAAGTGGGAAAGGGACCCATATGTACAAAAATATTTATAGCAGCTCTTTTTGTAGTAGCAAAGAATTGGAAATCAAGGGGATGTCCATCAATTGGGGAATGGTCGAACAAATTGTGGTATATGAAGGTAATGGAATACTATTGTGCTATAAGAAATGGGGATGATACGGACTTCATAATATATAAAACCTACACAATATGATGCTGAGTGAGAAGAGCAGAACCAGGAAAATATTATACACAAACACAGATATATGGACCATGATAAGTAACCCTGATAGACTTCTCTCTTCTCAGCAACACAACATGCAAAGACAATTCCAAAGAATTCCCGATGGACACAGCTATCTACATACAAAGAACTATGGATTCTGAATGCAGATTGAGGCACACTTTATGTTCACCTTTTTTCCCCTCTGTTTTTCTTTTATCTCTTGTTTTTTTTTTTTTTAATTTTAATTTCTTGGTTTTGTTTCTTCTTTCTCATGCTTCATTCCATTGGTCATAATTCTTCTTTACAACTTGGCTACTGTGTAATTAAGTTCAATTCAAAGTTATATGTAGAAGATATTTCAGATTCTATGCAGTCTTGGAGGGTAGGGGAAGGAGGGGGAAGAAAATCTGGAACTGAAAATTATGTGGAACTGAGTGCTGTAAGCTAAAAATAAAAAAATCTGAAAAAAAGAGAAAAAAAGAATACTGCTTTAATTATGGTGACCATAACTTACACATCCTCTTGATTCACACAGACTGTACCCTAGTTTAGGCCCTTAGCACATGTCATGTGGACTACTGAAATAGCTAATTGGTCTCCTTGCCTTAAATTATTCCCGATGAAATGCATTCTCTGATAAGAGAGTTCTCAAATTTCTATTCCCAGAGAATAGGCCATTCTACTACTTAAGAGACTTTAGCACCTACTAAGATGAAATAAAAATTCTTCCTTTGGTATTTAAATATTTTTACAATCTGATGCCAATTTATATTTCCACATCAATATGATGACTCTGAATCAATTTTCCTGACTGTGTGTATATGTATGAATACATATGTGTGTTTTTGTGTTTATGTGTATATATGTATACACATTTAATATATCTGAATATATATGTGTATATATATATGTATATATATATACATATATACATATATAACCTCAAATTGATCAACTTGGCTATTTGCTAGAATGAAGTGGGCTTGATATAAGGAAGGGCAGATTAGGAGAGGGTAGTCAGAAGCAAAATACAATTGATTATGAAAAGGGTGAAATGAGGGAGAGGGAGAAGAATAAGTGGGTGAGGATAGGAAGGAGGGAAATATATAGTAGTAATAATTGTGAAAAAATACAGTAAGTTCCTCTAATAAAGGACTTGTTTCATAAATATATAGAGAACTGAGTCAAATTTGTAAGACTACAAGTTAATCACCTTTGATAAATAGTCAAAGGATATGTATAAGCAGTTTTTAAATGAAATAATCAAAGCTATCTATACTTATATGAAAAATCACTATTTATTAGAAATTTTTTTTAAATTGATATACTACTCAACACCTGTCAGATTGGCTAATGTGACAGAAAAAGAAAATGACAAATATTGGAGGGGATATTGGAAAAACAGAGACACTAATGAACTCATGGAGTTATGAACTGATTCAACCATGCTGGAGAACAATTCGGAACTTTGATCAAAGGGCTATAAAACTACATGCCCTTTGATCCAGAAATGCCATTACTAGGTTTGTATTCTACAGAAATTAAAGAAAAGGAAAAGGACCTATATGTAAAAAAAAATATTTATAGCAGCTCTTTCTTGTGGTAGTAAAAAAAATGGAAATTGATGAGATGCTCATCAATTGAACAATGGTTAAACAAATTGTGATATATTATTATAATGGAATATTACTGCATTATAAGAAATGATGGTCAGGATGCTCTCAGGAAAAAAAAACCTGGGAAGACTTACATTAATGGATATAAAGTGAAATCAGCAGAATGAAGAGAACACTGTACACAATAACAGAAATGTTATAGGTTGATCAATTGTAAATGACTTGGTTGCTCTCAACAATACATTGATCCAAGACAATTCCAAGGGACTTACAACGAAAAATTTTGTCCATCTTCAGAGAAATAATGGCCTCTGAATAGATTAAAACATACTTTTTTGAACTTTCTATTTCCCCCCTTTGGTCTGTGTTTTCTTTTAAAACATGACTAACATGGAAATATGTTTTGTGCTACTGTAAATATGTAACCAGTATTAAATTGCTTGCTTTTTCAATGAGAGAGAATAGAGAATTGCTTTAACTTCATCTTCATTTGTGGTAAATTCACCATTTTCATTTTTGATACTGGTAATTTGGTTTTCTTTTTTACTAAAATTAACCAATAGTTTACCTATTTTATTGTTTGTTTTGTTTATCCATAAAATCAGCTCCTAGCACTATTTATTAATTCACTGGTTTTCTTGCTTTCACTTTTATTAATCTCTCCAGCCCCTGAATTCTAGGATTTCTAATTTGATATCTAATTAGGGATTTTTAATTTGTTCTTTTCCCTATCATTTTAGTTCCTTGCCCAATTCATTGATCTTCTCTGACTGTTTTATTGATATGTGTTTAAAGATATAAATTCACCCCTAAGTACTGCCTTGGCTTCATCCTATAAATTTTGGTATGTCGTCTTATTTTTGTGATTCTCTTTAATGACATTATATAAGGTTTCCATTACAAGTTCTTTGACCCACCCATTTCCTAGGATTAGACTATTTAGTTTATGATGAAATTTTAAATTATGTTTCTACAGATCTTTTTTTAAACTTAATTTTAACACATTATGACTGAAAGAGATGCATGTAACATGCCTGCTTTTCTGTATTTGGTTATGAGGTTTTTATGCCCTAACACATGATAAATTTTTGTGAAATTGTGGTTTTTTACCTCAACTGCAAATAGCAAAGTCCAAAAACTCCTCTTAGAAAAGCTCAAAAGAGGATCTTTACAAATCAAGTAGGAGAGGTAGAAGAAAAATTGGGAAATGAAATGAGAGTTATGCAGGAGAATCATGAAAAAAAAAGAACCAACAGCTTGGAAAAGGAAGGACAAAAATTGACTGAAGAAAACAATTCCTTAAAAAACAGAATATTTTCAATCAAGACTCTAAACAGATTCTGGAGTGATGAAACCCACAAAAAGATGGAGTGAAACAATTTTCCAACTTAAGATAACTTAGAAGGACTTCAGGAAAGGTCCGGCTGACTTGGGTAAAAAGAAAGTGCAACCCAGCACAGATAGTGTCTGGGCAAGCCAGAAGGAGGCTCTTAGGCACAGCACAGATTGACAACTGAGGCCCCTGGATCCTGGCTCTGTGTGGCACAGCAGGCCAGCTGTGAGGCCTCCAGTTCCAGTGCAGAAAGTAAATTGCCAGCACCAGAACGCCACCATAACAGTTGCAACAGGAGAGGGCCAGCCCAGTTCAATGGACAAGCTTCTATGACCTGAGGCCCCAGTGTGGAAAATCAGTAACTAGCATATGTCCCAGCATAAGAAGCTCCAAACAGTGCCCCTTGCATCCCAGGAGCAGCACTCAACTTTAAAAGTCATGAAATAGGCTAAAAATTAATAAGAAACAGAAAAGATCCCTGACCATAGAAAGCTGCTATAGCAACAAGTAAGATCAAAATACAAACAGAAGAGATCATCATTGTCAAAATGACGGCATGTGAAGGGGAACATAAATTGGTCTCAAGGCAAAAAAGTCCTCATGGAAAAGGTCAAAAAGGATATTAAAAATCAAGTAAGAGAAGTAGAAGAAAAATTGGGAAATGAAATGAGAGTTATGCAGGAGAATTATGAAAAAAAGAGTCAACACCTTGGAAAAGGAAGCACAAAAATTTACTGACAAAAAAATTCCTTAAAAAAATAAAATTGGGGCCAAGATGACAGCTGGAAAGCAGGGACTAGTGTGAGCTCCCCGCCAAGTCCCTCCAAAAACCTATAAAAATGGCTCTGAACCAATTCTAGAACTGCAGAACCCACAAAACAGTAGAGGGAAGCAGGGCTCCAGCCCAGGACAGCATGAATGGTCTCTGGATAAGGTCTGTCCTGCATGGAGCTGGGAGTGGAGCAGAGTGGAGCATACCCCAGCTTGGGCGCCTCGGAACAACCAGACCAGGAGCTGGGCAGAGTGTGCCCTATTGCCCTGAATCAGTGAGCTGTGGCAGTTGCCAGACTTCTCAACTCACAAACACCAAAGATAACAGAGAAGAACTGCAGAACCCACAAAATAGCAGAGGGAAGCAGGACACTAGGCCAGGACAGCCTGGATGGTCTCTTGGTAAGGTCTATCCTGCACGGAAGAGCTGGGAACTGAGCAGAGCAGAGCAGAGCAGAGCCCAGCATGGGCAGCGAGGACCAACCAGACCAGGAGCCAGGCAGAGCATGCCCTAGCGCCCTGAATCAGTGAGCTGTGGCAGTTACAAGACTTCTCAACCCACAAACACCAAAGACAACAGAGAAGGTTAGTGGGAAAAGATGCTGGGGACAGGGAGTTTGCGGTTCAGCCACCACCCCCAGGGGCAGCGGAAGTGGGGAAGCTACAGAACTACAGCTGCAGTTGCTTCTGGCCCCAGGCCCACCTGGTGGGAGGAATTAAGTGGCTGATCAGAGCAGGAGTGAAGAGCCTGCTGAAGATCTAAGTCCAGTTTGGGTTGGGGGTTCTTGGGGAAGGAGGAGTGCTGGTGTGGCAGAGCTAGCACATCCCCCCAAGCTTGGAACATAGAACTCTTTAGTCTACAAGCAGTCATACCCCACTGAAAAACTCAAGGGTCAAATAAGTTGTCTGGT